>JAQPPZ010015100.1:1800000-2262500 GCA_028583015.1 Wollemia nobilis
CACCTCCACATAAGGTGGTTAATTATGGGGTGGGAGTATTTCTACTCCCTGAAAGCACGGATCTGTGCCTTTATCTTTCTCTCTTCTTTTGTGAGTCTTCTGAATCTGCTCACTATTCCTTTCCAAGTCATCATCCCTATTCCTGTCGTCACTTCTGTTCCTATTCATGTTCTTGTTCTCATCCATGTTCTTATTTTGATTCTCATCCTTGTTCCTATTCTTATTCTTTTTTGAGTCTCTATTATTTTTTGAGTCTCTATTCCTGTTCATCTTCTTGTTTCTGTTCATATTCCTGTTTCTATTCATATTCCTATTCCTATTCATATTCTTGTCCCTGTTCATGTTCCTATTTTTGTTCATGCCTATTTTTGAAATATTTGCTCTACACCATCTTGCTATGTGACCATCATTATTGCACTTATAACACTTAATGTTATTATTACTTGGATGTGCAATTATCTTAGGATTTCTCCTAGTGAAGCCATATCCTCTTCTGTCATTAATCCTGCAATTCATTGCCTTGTGACCAAAACCATTGCATGAGTAGCAATAACCTTGGAAAAGTTATTCTTTTCCATATACCTGTCTTTCATGAGTCCTGCACTATGAGCCATGTGTCCAAACCTGTGACATGAAAAGCATCTTCCATTGAAGCCTCATTTTCTTGACCTCATTGGTCTCCTGTCCTGATTGTTGTTCCATATGTATCTTCTTTGTGCATTGTTCCTCTCTTTTTTGAACTCTTTGTTGTCAAACTCATCCTCTGATGTCCCACTTTCACTTAAAATGTCTTCTTCTGATGTATCTTCTTCTAAATTTTCTTCTTCATCAAGACTTGAAGTAGATTCATTTTCCTGTTTCTTTTGAATCTTTCCAAAGCCAAGACCTGTTGAACATGATGTTCATTGTTGTCCACAGATGAACCTATCCAAGTTCTTAGAGCTATTTGTGAAACTTTTCATCTTGATCTTGGAGTCATTTAAGTCTTCTTTTAGAGTAGCCACTTCTTGTGCTAACTTCTCACATTCCAAATTTTTTGCTTCTAACTTATCCTTGAACTTGCTTGCCTTAGCCTTTGACTTCTCTAAATCCTCTATGAGCAATAACCTTTCTTCATCACATTCTTGAAACCGACTTTCAAGCTTGGAGTGTTGCTTTCTAACCTTCTTTACTATGTCAAGGGCATAGATAAGTTCTCCCTTGAGATCATAACCATTCTCTACTGAATAATCTTCTAATTTTTTGTATTTGTCCTTATCATTACTTTCTTTTGAATTATCTTCTATAGGATCACTTTCTTTATCTTCCAAAGCCATTAGAATATTCTCATCTGGTCTTTCAAGTGCATCTTCAAAATCATCATCATTGAAACTATAACCATCCCTAGTGCAATCATCTTCAAGATGTCCAAATTTACCACATCTAAAACACTTGAGAATAACTGGAGTCCTTTTCTTAACTGGATCTTTCTCTTTAACCATAAATAGGACTTCATCTCTATCATTGTCTAAAAAACTAGCATCACTATCAATTGAGTACTTGCATTTTTCGCATAGTAGCTTCTCTTTTGTCTCTAGAAGAACTTCTTTCCTTGTCTGCTTTGTCCATCCTTGCTTTTCTTTTGGTACGTGTGTCTTTATGATTCCTTATATCTGTGATCCTGTTTTTCTTCATCATTGTTACCTTTTGGCTCTTTGCATTTTGTTGCATAGTGTCCATACCATCCACAATTGAAAAATTTGATAGATCTTAGATCTATGGGTCTTCTGGAACCTCTATCTCTTCTACCATAATTTGCTTCTTCATCACTGGATGACTCACTGCTCAATTCTATCTTCTTTCCCTTTTTCTTTTTATCTACTTTGAAAGCAGCTTCTTTCGGAGGAATATGATCTTTTGTTATGATATCAAAAGTAGTAAGCATTCCAAGCAAAGAATTCCTTGTCAAATAATCACTATCAATTGATGTTTCTATAGCAGAAACCTTTTCACTACACCTTTTTGGAATATTCCTCAAGATCTTATCACAAACATCAAATTCATCAACCTTCATTCCAAGACCTTTCATCTCATGTACAAGTTCATAAACCTTGTTGATATAGTCATGAATGTTTTCATAATTTCTCATTCTTAGGCTCTCAAATTCTCCTTTGAGATTTTTGATCTTAGCCATTATGAATCTTTTATCTCCTTCATACATTTCATGTAGAAGTTCCCACATTTTATTTGTTGTTTTACATTCCATAACCTTCATAGATTATGATCTATGCAAACCTTTTATAATTGCATTAATAGCTCTTAAATTTACATGCATTAGAAGCTTACCTTCCTTATCTATAGGAGGATTTGCTGTTGAATCATATCCAAGTTCCACTGCATACCAAACTTCATTTCCAAGTGCCATCAAGTAAAATCTCATCAGCATACACCAATATAAGAAGTCACTTCCATCAAATACTGGTACTACATTATTGAAGGGTCCGTATCTTTGATCCTTTTGATCCATTATGTTCTTAGACCTCTTTTCCTTCAAGTTGTCAAACTCTTCTGAAGGAACCCGCTCTGATACCAATTGAAGAACATAAGCTTATATTTAGAGGGAGGGGGGTGAACAGTATAAGACCCCTTTTTACTTTTTCTTTCAATTCAATATTATGCAGTGTATAGATAGTAGTATCAATAGCAGTAATCAAAGCAATGTACAAAACACCATACACAATATAAACACCATAATTTACGTGGTTCACCCAATGTGGGCTACTCCACAGAGAAAATATTTTACTAAAATATTCTCAATCAATCTCTTTGGGAATCCTTCCCAATTAGAATGTCTATGGACCTCTTTCCAAATGAGATGTTTATCCCCTAATCTCAAGTTCATGGATCTCTTCCACAGGAGAACTCTTTCCCCTTTTGCTCTGGCTAGTGATATTCTAGAAGACTCTGTCTCTCTGTTGCACTAACTGGTG
The DNA here is from genome assembly GCA_028583015.1 of Wollemia nobilis. Taxonomy (NCBI): domain Eukaryota; kingdom Viridiplantae; phylum Streptophyta; class Pinopsida; order Araucariales; family Araucariaceae; genus Wollemia; species Wollemia nobilis. The sequence continues at coordinate 1,802,970 of JAQPPZ010015100.1, forward strand.
GATCTCTCTCCACTTGAAGACTCCTCACTTAGATCTGTCTTCAATTGTCTTGGCTACTAGATATCTATCCACTAAGACTCTATCCTCTATACTTTGTCACCTCCAAAGCTCTGTCTCAATAGATTCAATTAGAACCTTCTCAAATCTGCTCAATAAGCTCACTCAGAACTTGTCCAAATCTACTCAACAGGTCCACACAAAACCTACTCAAATATGCTCAATAGGTCCACACAGAACTTGTCCAAATATGCTCAACAAGCTTACTCAAAACTTGTCCAAATCTTCTCAATAGGTCCACATAGAACTTGCTCAAATCTGCTCAATAGGTCCACATAGAACCTGTCCAAATCTGCTCAACAAGTCCACACATAACTTGTCCAAATCTGCTCAACAAGTCCTATCTAGGACTTGCTCAAATCTGCTCAATAAGTCGTCTCTAGGACTTGCTCAAATTTGCATAGCAAGCTTCCACAAAAGCTTACTCAAAATCAGTCCACAAGCCTTCTCAAAGACTTGTCTCAAATATGCTTAACAAGATCACATAGAACTTGTCTAATCTCATAGAATCATAAAGAGAATTGTTAGAGACTCAATATGTTCTATACTTAATGCTCAATCAATATCTCAACTCAATCTCATAGAAGCATAAAGAGAATTGTTAAAGACTCAATATGTTCTATACTCAAATCCCAATCTCAACTCAAATCAATCTCATAGAATCATAAAGATAATTGTTAGAGACTCTATATGTTCTATACTCAAATCTTAATATCAACTCAAATCAATCTCATAGAAGCATAAAGATAATTGTTAGAGACTCTATATGTTCTATTCTCAAATCTCAATCTCAACTCAAATCAATCTCATAGAAGCATAAAGAGAATTGTTAGAGACTCTATATGTTCTATTCTCAAATCTCAATCTCAACTCAAATTAGAATATAGAATAGTTTTTTTATGGAACTTGAACAACCACATGCATTCAATTGACTAGGCTCAATCAAATCAACTCAACGAATCACCTCAATGAACAACCCTTTCTCACAAACCGTAGTCCAAGCATGTATCAATCAACTCAAAATATTTCCAACAATGCTCAACAACAAATATCACATAACAATGATACTCATGTTATCTTCTAACTCAAGTTCAAGTTCTTTGCACAACCAATGGGCTCCAACAACAATGCTTATAAAAAAAGGTTTAATCACAACTCTCAATCCAAAAAACCTTGAAGCACTAAACCAATCACTTTCAAAAAGGAAACCACAATCAATCATTTTCACTCCAAAGATATTTTTAGAAATCAACCACCATAATCAATCAATAGGATAATGTGCCCATACCTTTAATGAAGATGAAGAAGCCTCTTTGGAAATCTTCCACAATCACAATATTCTTTTACCAATATTCACAAGGGTCAGAAGATCACAAAATAATCAACATTACTCCACTTCACAGTTATATTCACTAATGCTTTTAATTAGAAAATCTTCTTAAGAATTAATGCACAACTTCCTTATCACTCCTAAAACCACTTGTACCATAAAATAAAATAAATCAAATCATTGCATAACCTTGTCACTCCACAAATCACTTATACCATTAAATAAATCAAATATTTTATATCCTTCCTTTCAACACTTTTGCACTAAAAAATAATCACAAAGCTTTCTTAGGCAATATCTCACATTAATCAAATATCAAACCTTATTAAAATATTAAAGCTTGCTCAACCTTATATCTCCCACAAAAAAACATAATCAAACCTTAGCAAGCAAATATTTTAATTAAAATATTTACCCCCGCAAATATCGGAGTCGGAGCACATACCTCAAAGGAGTCCTCGAAGGGCTTTGGTGTTTCAAACCTCTGCCCACCATGCTACCAAGCGACAACTAAGCCGTGTGAGCTAGGACTGCCCACGTGAGTGCCTTGGGCACTCTCTTCCTTAAACTGTGTGTGCTTTCCTCACAAGGTGCCAAAACTTTGACCGTCCATGACTTGACTACCCATGTCACACTCCACGAAATTCACTACGCAATATTTGGATGCCAAGCACTTTAGGTTTTCGAAAATCATGCGACACTCCTTAGGTTTATTAAATGGAAAACATTTGGCTTATTTATATAAGCCATCCTTCAATGCGAATACATCGACCCTTTTAACATTCCCCTCATCACGTCGGCGACGGTAATAAGAAAGGAGGGAAAAACCTTTTATTTAATTTTAAAATTAAAATTTAAATTTTAAATACATTAAAATTTAAACTAAACCTTTAAAATTAAATTTCTCCATCACCGGGGCACATTTTTCGATGAAACGAAAAGCCAAATTGGGTTTTAAGAAAAACCCATTTCAAATCTGCCATCCATTAGTTTTAAATAAAACCTTTCCTTGCCTTCCTTGGTTTTCATAAAAACATTTTGCTAAGCTTCCCGTGAAGCTCCTTTTGGAACCAAATGCCATGCATCCCTTCTAGAACCTTTGATCAAAACCTTTGCTTCTCATGAAGCTCTTTGTGGAGCAAAATTATAGTGCTTGCTTACATAGGTCCTTTTGACATCAATGACAACTTTTAGCTTAGGGACTCAAAATGTCTAACAACAAAGTGGATTGGAACTTCCTTATCAAAGTCATGAGGTAATTTGGCTTCTCTCAGGATTGGAAAAATTGGATTATGGGATGTATCTCTTTGGTCTCCTAATCAGTTATTATCAATGGCTATCCTTCACAGGTATTCCCAGCTTCTAGAGGTATTAGGCAAGGCGACCCCATATCCCCTTTTTTATTCATCATTCTTGCTAAATGCATGGGCAAGTATATGACCAAAAACAAATAAAATATAACCCTTGAGGGACTTACCATTGTTCATGGAGTGAGGTCTATCTTTCATATTTTGTTTGTTGATGACTCTACTTTGTTTGGTAAAGCTATGGTTAAGGAAGCCTTTGCGATTAATCAAATCATTCATTGTTTCTCTCGTGTTATGGAGCAATTGATCAATGAATATAAATTGAAAGTCATCTTCTTTCTCTACTCTCCTAGACGAGAATCCATGGTTCTAGATAGATTAAGATATAAGGTCTTCCTTTTGATCACTTATTTAGGCATTTCTATCAACATTCAAAGATAAAAAATAGACTGGAATTGGTTGTTGAACAAAGTAAAGGAGAAAATTGGAAAGTGAACCAATAGGTGGCTTTCATCCGGGGGTAGTATTACCTTGGTAAAATCAGTCCTTCAAGCTATGCCTATTTATATGTCTATTGTGTTAAGTATCCCAAAGGCAGTTCTTCGAGAACTAGATCAAATAAATAAATGGTTTCTTTGGTGGTACTAAGGAGAAAAGAAAATGGGCCTTGGTGAAATAGTATACTTGATACCTTCCCAAGCATGAAGGAGGGTTAGGATTTTGATTTGCTATAAAAACAATAAGGCTTTAGCTACAAATTTGTCTTGGAAAATTTTGAATAACCCCAATTCCCTATGGGCCAATAATCTTCATGCTAAATATACTAAAAATAAAAGTCCTAAAAGTCTTGTTCATTATCAACTTTCTACCAGAGGTTCTCCCATTTTGGCAGTTCTTAGGATTGGTGAGAATTTGATAAAGAAGAAGTTATTTTGGATCATTCATAATGGTCAACAAGCTAATTTTTGGATATATTATTGGGATGATCACCAACATTTGATAACTCATTTCCCTAATTGGAGGCCTTGGATGGAGAAACTTCACTAAGCTAACTGGATAAAGCTAGCTAATTACTATCAGTAATAGAGTGGTAATTTAAAGGTTGGTAGATATTGGATCCCTATTGAGGACTGGCCTATTAAAATTATAGAAAGGCAAAGGAAAGATATCCAAAACATCTTTCATATGAGATCTCTATCTTGATCCCATGATAAGGATTGTTTTAGATGTAACAACACTACTACGGGTGAGGACACTGTTGGTCAAGGTTATTTGAAATTATGCACAATAATCCCAACCAATCCTATGACATATTTACATATTTGTGGGCTCAGAAGCTCTGGCCTAAGGTGAGGTTTTTTATTTGGCTTTTGTTACATCGAAGGGTGCTCACTAGTGAGCAACTTATGACGTGTGGCTTTCATGTCCCGTTTAGATGTGAGATGTGTGGAAAGAATTTGGAAACTCTTAGCCATATTTTTATTGAGTGTCCCTTAGTATTTGAGCTATGGAGGAGAATGGCTATCTTACTTGGTTTACAGTGGTCTAATTTTTATACTCTTGAACAAATTTGGAGGGATTGGCCTAAATATAAGGTTGTTGATCATTTTGTTAGATAGTTAGTTTGGATGGGAACTACCATCCTGCCTTGGAATATCTGGAAGGAAAGAAACCATCAGATTTTCAAATTGGAAAGAAAATATATTCACTATATTTGACAAAAGACTATTTCCAACCTAGTTGAATTAGTACAACAACTCCTTAATCACCCCCAAGACTCCTACCAATAATGGGATCAAGTTATGCAAAGATTGAAGATTCACTCTACTATTGGAATCCATATTAAAAGGAATGAGAGTAATCAAAATATGGATAGAACAAGGAGTTCACATCCTCCTCCAAAGGATTTTAGAAAAGTCAATACGAATGGAGCCTCTAGGGGGAACCTTAAAAAAGCAAGTGTGGGAGGAATTGGTAGCCTTTTAGATGGTTCCTTGGTTTTCACTTTTACCGAGAATTGGTATCCTTTTCAAGAACCTTGTTGAGGGGTATGGTATCCTCAAAGGCCTTAGAGAGGCTACTAAGGTTGGATGGAAAAAGGTGTTGGTTGAATTTGACTCCCAAGTCATGATTAATCTGTTGAAGACTCCTAATAATCATAAGGTTGATTGGAGAATAAAATAATTGTTGAGAAGATTCAATTAATCTAGATGGGCATTTTGAAAGTTGAATACAATTATGTGGTCAGAGAACATAATAGGATTGTTGATGCTTTAGCTAATTGGAAATTGGATAAAGGTGATATTACTTGCTATGACCACCCTCTTAGATGGTGGGCTTCGCATATCAAGGATGCTCTTCTTTCTATCCTTTCTTTGGATGGCTCTAGTACTAGAGGTACCTAGTTCCTTTTTACTTTGTATTAGCCTCTCTTTGGTCCAATCAAGGTATTTTAGGTCCCAATATCAGAAAGATCATTCTTATGTTTCTTGTGTTGACTCTTGGTTAAAAGGCATGTTGGCCTAGAAAGGCCATATATGTAATCTATTTTTCCAATGATTGAATTTTTCAGTGCGTGTTTTTGTGTTTTGTTATTTTTTTTATGTTTTGGTATGGTTTTGTTGTTTTGTGTGTTTTTTGTGTTTTGTTGTTGTTGTTGTTTGTTGTTTTTTATTTTATCATTGTTTTTGTATTTGTTTGTGTTTTGTGTTTGTTAGTTTGTGTTATTTATGTTTTTATTGTTTTAGGCATGCTCCTTGAGTGTGTCAAAGGGGGTAGGTCATGTGTGAGCCCTATGCAATTATGAAAAAATGGAAACCCCTACCTCCTTGGGTTTTACCCAAAAGTGGTACCTTGAAAGGGGTGTTTTCCACAAACAAATGACAAAATTACACAAAGGTACAAAATCTACCATTAGAAGGTAAAGCAAAAACTCCCCTTTTGACTAGTATAGGGTTGTTGGTTAGATTGGAACCCAAAAGTCCATTATTTTATTATTTTTATAAAAATGTAAAGTAGGGATAGAAATAGGGAATTCATCATTAGTGACGATAAAATGCACAAATTAGAAAATGTTCACCTTTATTACCACTATTCTAGACAAGTTGTCATTTTGCTATCATACTTTTTTTTGGGTATTTATTTATCTTTAGTAATATTTTATATTTGTTAGAATTAGGAAAAAGAACAAAATGATAATGGTATGGAAAATAAAAGTGAGGCACAAAGGCTTTTAGGGATATTAGAAAAGGTACCCAATGTCATAAAAACCATGCAAATTTCTTTGACGAAGTTAAAAGATAATAAGCTTCTTCTCATTTTTTGTTGCAATGCAATGCCTTCTCTGTGATGGGTTTTTATTCTAAGACATTAGAGATTCACATTTTGTTTTCCTCTTCAAATTTCAACATTAAGAAACTTTTCTACCTAAACACACATACTGATTTCTTCAAAATTTCCTTAAATTAATAGGAAACAATTTCAATCTAGTGTCTTTGGAAAATGTCAACCTTCATTCACAATGATGTTTTATTCTTGTTTGTTCATTTTGTTTGGAGAAAATGACTTCCTTTTGCTCCATTTTTTATAATTGAATCTACTACCTATAACAACCAAAAATAGACATGACATAATATTTTGGTAGCACCTTAATGTCTATATCTAAAAAACTATATGAGATAATGGCTTCATGCTAAATTGACGTCTCAAATTATGAATTAAACCCTTGGAGAACATCATTTCAATTCATGGATTAGTTTATTTAAAGTTGTTTTAACAAACCCATTTCCTTCTATGTTTCTCTTTTTTGGATAACTTCCACAGTATAAGATATCTAAGCGTTATGTCATAGTTAAAATATACCCTAAAGTTGATAAAAATGATAGAGCATCATAGTAATAATTAACTCATATATATATATATTATTTTCTCCTATTTGTAAGGCCTTTTATTTTATTTTGTAAAAAGTTTAAGCAAAAACTAGCATAAAGCCAATTCTTCAAAAGAAACCTAACAAAATGAATAACACTCTAAATGATTGAACAAAGACATACCTCCTAAGTTCTTGTTTAAGTAATAAAAAAAAATTGAATAAACAGTCAAACTAAATTTATAATAGGTTAACAAAACACTCCCATGTTCACATATTCTCTAGGTAAAAAATCATTCAACTCATCAAAGGTTAGACCACAACCATAATTTTTTTTCCTTCAAGCCTTGTTTTCTAATAATATTTGTCTAGAGTTTATCCTTTCCAATATTTTAATTGATCAATGGGATTAGATAAATTTCTATTGCCAATCACTAAAATCACCCTTACAACCTATAGCTAAAAGCTTTTTGTTATTCAAAGCAAATTATGAATGTCCATGTCTCTAATCAATATTCCATAAAATCACTCTCCATTTGACTAACTTTTAAAGGTACACAAAATCTAGTAAAGTTTTGACCCTCATTGAAATATCCCTTATAAGCTTTCTACTAGACATTTTTAAATACTAATAGTTTCGTGCTAGATCTCCAGAGCCTAAAAATTTTACAACTCCATGCTATTGCAACAATCCAACAAAAGGATATTTAGATTTTTTTGGTCTAATTACCAAAAAGGATATTGTCTTACACCACTATCATATTATCAATTCTCTTCCAAACCTCTCTGCATAACACTTTTCCTCTATCATAGACTTCCTACTAACGACATTGTTAAACATTTTCCTTTGAAAATTTCCCAATAATATTTTGAACATATGACTACCAACAGAGGCCTGTTCATTCAATACGTTAAGGAGATCAAGCACAAGATGACAGGTTTTCTTAAAAGATTTATTTGATAAATCTCCAGAGGCCTATGTAAAGCCCCACTTATTAACATTTTAATGTGATAATTAATTTAAAGATAGATAAAAAATTTATTTCTACATCTAAGATCTAGTCTACAATACATATTTAATACATATGGCTTTCTAAATAGGAAATAACAACACATTTTTAACAATTCTCTAAAAATTGAGACAACAAACCCTTATACCAAAGAAAATTGAAACATCCCAAATTCTTGTATCAATTGAGATATGAGTAACCATTTTTATGATATTCCATATGCATACAAGGACTTGAGACAAGGGACATCATCAATTATTGAGGGGACTTGAACCCTTAACCTCTTCACAATGACCCCACTCACCACTCTGCCAAGTATAAGATACGTTTACGTATATCAAACTATGATTTGACAATGAGTCTTTAAAATGTCAATAAGTGTAAATATTGTTCAAAATTATGTCTATATTACAAAACAAGTCCAAAAGTACTCTCCTCTTGAGGAAACATGAAAATTAAAAATACGAAGAAAAAATCAACCACTTAAATCTAAGTAGACTGTATAAATTCCTAACATATAGTCAAGAAAAGAATCAAGATTTATTCCATGGCCATCTCACAATATATGTGAGACAACCATTAGTTGTAGAAAATACTATGTAATTTTTAACTTCATTAAATCTCGGGCCTCGTCGGACTGAACACTTGTCCCTTTCCTAGTGCTTTCAGCGACGTAAAAGGTTTAAAATGATTGTGGCATGGTGGTTATAGAGGTGGAATGCACGAAGAACTATGTGGCAACTTTTAGGGTGAACAACATAGAATACTTTGGTGGTCATAAAAGCCAAAAAACTTGCCCAGATTCGTGGTGGCTACCGATTCCACCATGTACATTAAAAAAAAAATTAACTTCATTAAAGAAACCCTGCCAAGATAATTAATGGGTTAGTGTTGACCATATAAAAAGTAGACCTTCTTGAGGGTAAGGCATGAGCAAGAAGCAAATATTGGAAGTAGGAAGCAAAGTGTGAGATAGAAGTGAGCACCACTTCTTATTGTTCCAATTCTTAGGAGAAAGTCAAATATTTAATGACTCATGTGAAGAAATTATAGGTAACATGAAAGAAAAATCAACTGTGGAAGTCCTTACTATAAGTAAGGATACCCTACTTGGAATTATAAATGCCCTAGTTAGAATTAAGGGGAAGAGTGAATCTATGATAAACCCTATCCAAGTAGTAGATACTACACTTAAATTAATTATCAAGGATAAGATGATTTAACATGTTATAATGGTTCTTAAGACTAGAGGGTTAATATGTTAGTTCCATGGATACTAGCCAATATTTTTTTTTAGATTCAAAATTGGATCAAGTCACCCAGGTGTTGTAGGTGAGTTGGAGAGGAGAGGGCAATCTTCCAAGGGAGGTCCCAGGTTCAAATCTCCATCGTACCAAAATGTTGAATTGGGTACCCAAAATCCAATTGATAATATTGGTACAGGCAGGGCCGAGTGCGACTCCCAAATGACTTTGATGGTGTAGAACCCCCTGTTCATGGTCTCTCAGACCAAGGCGGCCTCGCAAGAGGTTTTTCGCTTAAATTTTTTTTTGATCAAGTGGCAGTGGGTATTGAATTCAAATTACTCCATGAATTGTCTTCTAAAAGGATTAAGGGATAAAATAATGCATGGAGGTCCTTGTTTTAGGGGTAAAGATGCATTATATTTAAGATCATGAAGTGAAAAATTTTCTATGGAGACAAAAGACTATTAAAAGAATTCTCATATGGATTAGGTTTTTTGGACTTCTTTATCAACTCATTAATAAATAGGTTTTGGAGCATATTGCCAATACTCTAGGTGATTTCATCCAAGAGGGGTCAACTGCTAACGAGATAAGGCATGTTGTATAGGCTCAAATATGTGTTTCCATGGATATTTCAAAACATTTACCCCAATATATTTGGATTAAAACATAATCAAGAGAACAAGTGGATTATAAAAACATTGTATTATGATGTCGCAAATGTCATAATACTAGACACATGGCAAGAGATTGCAAAGTAAAAATGATGGAGAAAGAGATGGAAAATTTTGGGCATGAGACAAACTTCAATATGAAACAAGGAGATTATATCATAGGAGAAGCTAGGTCAAGTCAAGGATTTTCCACTCCTAAGAAAGTGGCAAAAAAACCCTCTACATCATCAAATGGCAAAGTCCAATACAATTCACTTGAATCAACCATCAGAGGAAAAAATGACATAAGGGATTAGGAAGTACAATGTGCAAGTTCGAATACAAAAGGAAAAGGTCCAAAAGAAAATGTGGAGTCTAATTTTAAAGAAAAGGAAGAAGAGAATACAAATTTTAAAGTGAATGAGGCAAAGGAGGTCAAGGTTAATCCAAGTTTATCATTTTTATTTTCTTCAAGTAGCATAAAATCATCTTCTTGCAATAAAAATGAAAGTAGTATAGAGTCTATTTGTTGCACTTTAGGGTTTCAAGAGTAGCGTAACAAAGAAAAGCATATGGAGTTTTCTAGGGAAACATAAGAAACTAATGATTATAAAGGATCAATTGTGCACTTTATGGTTTTCCAGGCAATGTAAATAATAAAGTATTCATGAGACCATTCCTTACATTTTAGATTATATAGGGCAACATAAATCTTTAGAAGATAAGTTTCATTATGAACAATGTGGAAAAATAGAAGAGATTGATGAAAATAAAAGTGTTGGTGGGAATGGAAAAAGGAGAGGAAGGCCATCAAAGCATGAACAAAGAGAAAAAGAAACTCAAAAAGATATTTATTTTGGGAAGCCAAATAAAAATATCACAAGTGTTAGCAAGAAGTGGGGCCAAGCCCATGAAAAACAATATAAAGTGATAATGATGAAAATGATATCATATAATAGTAGGGGTATGAATAAGACCCCTAAAAAATAGTTATTAAGAAATTAATAGGTTGTTATAGTCTTGAGTTTATTTTAATATAAGAAAGAAAATTTAGTGATGAATGTAAGGATGATTTAAAGAAAATTTGGGATATGGATGGTTGTCAAATAGTTTTTGCTATAGGTGCTTCAAGTAATATTGCAACAATATGGGATGGATAATGGTTAGAAGCAAAAAAGTATATGCGTTACTAGACTATTTTGTAGGAAAGAGGAAAACATCAAAGTTGGGGTTATAAATTTATATGCTCCAACTATACTCACTCCTCGTGAAAGATGTTGCAAGGACCTTCACATATTTTTGCAAAACACAATGGTAATTCATAATTATGATCTATTGATTCTCGAGGGTGATTTCAACATAGTTCTATGTCCTTTGTAAAAGAAGAGTGGTACTATAGGATGGTCTAAATAAATTCAAGGTTTTGCTTCATTTATAAATTCAAATGGACTTTGGGATGTTAGTCCTTCAAGTTTTTAATATACATGGAATAATAGACACATTGGGAAAACTCATATATAAAAAATATTGGATAGATAATTGTTATCTAACACATGGTTATAAATCTCTTCAGGTATTTTATTACGAATAAGGCTGGATTATAAACCCATTCTTTTGACTTGTGATTTACCCAACAATGCTCATCCAAAGTCATTTTGCTTCTAGTCTATGTGGTTCCAAGGCCCTAATTTCTTCCATTTGGTTATGCTATGGTGGGATGAAGCAAATTTTTAAGGATCATATATGTACAAGATTGTTTTAAAGATAAAAAATTTAAATGAACAAATAAAGATTTTGAATGTCAAATCTTTTGGTAACATTTTTAAAGAAAAGAAAGAAATTTAATTCAAACTAAAAAATTACAAGAGACTCTTATTGTTCTCACTTTATAAAAAATATACATATATTTATACATGGTGTTGTCTCTTCGATTACCAAGAGACTTTTGATGTTCTTGCTTCATATCTTGTCTAACTATTCAACTTCTCTCAACCTCTCATGAGGTGTAATTATCTATCACCCAAATAATGTAATAATTATCTAACATCCCCCTTATTATATTATTTGGTATAATAAATATTTGAAGGTGTCAATCATAGACAAAAATATACCTTTTATAAAAAATTACTACCCCTCTTAATTTTGAGGGTAATGAAATTATGGTCTAGCTCTAGCTCTAGCACTGGCTCAGGCTCTGGCTTTGGCTCAGGCTCAGGATCTAACTCTAACTTGGGCTTTGGCTCTACTCTAGAAATTTCACCACAGATTCAAAATATTCAACATAAATTTTACTACAATATTTATAATTGTAGGCATTCCAAGAATATATTAGGCCATTTCTATGATTTTCGATGCAAAAGTCATGCATCTCTTCTTCTAAACAATCCCATATTGTATTGCTCCATGGTAAAACCATCACTATGGTCTTTTCACAACCACCAAAATTTATCTTATCCTTTCTCTTTTCTAAGAACAATATACCTTTTATAAAATCCATACAACATTTCTTTCATTTTGTCCCATTCCATAGCATTCATTCATCCGCAATCAACATGATATATATATAAATATATATATATATATATATATATATATATTGCCATTTTATCTTTGTGCCAACAATGTTCATGAGGATGATTATTGTTATCATCTCCATTTATCCCACTTGGAATAATTGCACCTCATAAGGAGTGACACAATAGAGTCGCAGCTAAGAGCATAGGGTTTGGATTAATCGAGGACCTTCGAAAGATTTTACAAGGCTGACTTCTTGTTAGTATGTGATCTTCAAGGCATGTTTGTGCTCAACAAAGAAAAAAGGAATGTGAGAAAGTAAAAGTAAAAACAACACAACAAAAGAAAATGGGGACAATGTGATAAGAGATCCGCTAAGGTCTTCCTAAAAAATAGGCCTAAACGCTATGTGCCAATGGTGAACACTTCCTCTCCTTGACACAATGAAGCACAAATGAGATTTACCAGTTATATGCATGCATAAGAAGGTAGGTCTTGTTGGAGAGCCAAGCAAGTGACTTGGTCTAAAAATAGATGCAAGCCCCTCACACACACATACACTTAATAAAACCTAAAATTTAGGCAAAATATCACAAATAAATACACATAGAAATGGGTTTGCACGAGGTCACATATGGTTATACCAAAAAATATAGGCTCTTGTGTATATATATATTGGAAGAAAGATTTTACATATATTGTGCCAGAAGCGGGGGTTCTAGGTTGCACACAAGCTGCTTAGGAGTCAACTATTTTTATAGAAAGAATTGAAAGGAAAGCCTACAAATGTATACAATTACAAACTCGTCAATCCTTTTTATAGGCTAAACTACTATTCTTTATAGATTACAATCAGAAAAATTTTCCTCTAAAATTGTAGGATGATATGAATTTCTATCTACCCCTTTTCTTTAGGATTCTAAATATTTAATGGAGTCATTCTTGGCCATTGTTGTTGTCAGTTTGTAACTGTCATGGTTGTAGGTCTCCATTCTTTCATCTTTAATGGCTCACCTACCTTTGCTTAACATTGCATAATTGAGGTGTTCTCGATAAATATTTTCTTAATAATGGCACACTATCTTTCTTCTTCTTGGGAATCTATGCACTCACCTACCTCCCCCTTGGTATTGGTATGTTTGTCCATTTCTAGAACATTTTTTTTTGCTATTTCAAAACTTTTTCCAAATTTTTTTGTCTATGTGATCGGGATTTTCCTTTTCGTGCAATCAAGACTTTTGCTTAGTGATTTCCTTCAAGACTTTATAAGTTGCAATAAGTCATTCCATTAGACCTCTTTATCAGATATTTTTTCTCTGTTGAGTCTCATCAAAATTCTCAATCATTGTTATTTATGCCTTCAAGTCTCAACCTTTGTTTTGATTTGTGATTTCTTCCCCCTCTTTCCCATACCAACCTATATCTTATGGTCAAGGGACCTTAATCTAAGATGTTTGCATGTGTGTCAATATGATAATAATTAACTAGTTTTTTACTACTACAAAGAGGCTTTCACCTCAACAACCCTTTTTATGAATGTGGGAAAGTATATATATTTTGAATTTCATCAACATAGAGTGATTGCAAGGATCCCTCTTCTTCTACTAATTGTTGATTTCCTCGATGATAGGCTCTATCGATTCTACCATAGATGATGTCTGGGTTGATCCTCCTCCTAGAGTGGAGTCTTTAGTTATCATTAAAAATCTCATTAGCTTTTATTAGGAGCAAGTCCTAGCTTAGATATCATCGAAAAGGCTTCAGACTGCTCACTATGGATCATCTTTCTTATCAGGTGATCAACTTGCCCACATAGAGTGAGGTTTACCACACCTGTCCTTACCTTTTAGAGATATATGCTTGGTAAAATCTGATGCAAAACCCTATTTAGATGGCATGGATTGTGACCCCCCGATTTTAGGCTTAGGCTCTTCATCATTTTCTACTGGGACATAATTTAACTAAGTTGTAGTGATTTATCACTACAATTATTACCTCCACAAATTTCACAAGGATGCAAATTCTAACACCTAGTTATCACATGTTCAGATCACCCACAATGACTACAACAATTTATTCAAGGAGTTTTAATCTTTACATAGGTTTCTTTTTTCACAAACTTAGTATTGTAACTTCCTTTGGACTATCATAACCAAGGCCTTCATTATTTGGCCTTACATTTGGTGTTACAAGCTTTATTATTCCTTGCCCATGTCTTCTCAATCTCGTACCACTATATCCCACTCTTCTCATTAATTTTAAGCCAATTTCTTTGGTGTACTTTTCAAAACACCCAATTTATTCATCATTATGTTCATCAACATAGCCTTCAACACCATTATCACCAACAATGTTCAAACATCTAAAATCTTCACCATCAATATGGTCTTTAGCAACATGGCCTTTGTGATGGCCAACACAATCAAAAAAATTGAGCATGAGATCGTGATGCTCATTAAGGGTAAACAAATCATTCTTATACGAACTTGTTGCAATTAATTTATCATTTTTGTGATGAAACACTTCTTCTCTCCATCTACAACCTCAAATTCAACTACCATATCACAATCTAGCATTCATGAGATAAATAACAAATTATTTGCTAGTCTAGGTACATATACCACATTCTTAATTGTGCATTTCCCATTAGTTAGATTGTCAAGAAAATTTTATACTCCTTTAACCTAATAGGTCTTATCATCAACAATTGTGGCTAGTTTCCCATTTTTTCTTCTAGGGAATTAAACATCTTGTCTCTAGTCATACACTTGTTGGCACCTAAATCAATATACCAAAAATCATCCTTTGATTTTATTACTGCTTTGGTCATCAATACCTTCTGTCCTAGTTTAGAGTCCTATTCACAATCATATGATGGTTCTTCATGTACAACATATCCTTGTTGCTTCTTGAAATATGATTTCAATTGAGGAGTGTTGGATCCTCAAAATTCAACTTGAGTTTACCCCAATTTTTGAATTTTTGGTGTCCTAAGGTCTTTTCAAATTTGCAATGCCTCAAATCCTTTCCAATTATTGTAAATTTTTTGTCCTTTTGAAGTCTTGTTTCACCCTCCAAGAGAGATGAAAGGTTTTAGTTCGTCAAGTTCAAGCATTTGTTTTGGTTTTCCTAAGTTATTTTTTGTTAGTAAATGTTTGGCCCAAATAAGTTTGATGCAGGAGCCTATCTTTTGGAGTGCATAACTTTTGATCCGAACATTGGATCATCATGAAATTTTATGTGAAGCTAGATAAAGAGGAGAAAAATGCATGGCTAAGAAACCTTGGTGGTCACAGTGATTTTTTTAGGCTTTTATTGGGTCCTAATTCCTTCATCTAGTGCCCCAAAAATGGAATTTACTGTTTTTTTAGAAAATTGAAAAAAATATTTTTGGAATTTAATAACTTTTTAGACATGAGTATATGTTGAGATTTTCTAGAAGGCTTAATATGGGTAATCCAATAATATGTATTAATTGAGGTCTATTCGAGCTTTTTTGGCAACTTACTAAAAATAGGGTTGTTTTTGGCCAAAAATGATAAATTGTTCAAAAATAGTAATTTCTTATCTTTAGGGCTTTAAGATGTAGGGTTTTGTTTTAGGGTTTATTTTGGGATGTATATACCCTTGGTATCATATTGTAAAAGGGAGGAAAACCCTAAACCCTAAACCTAAAAAAAATCCTAAACCTCAAAACCCTAAACCCTATACTCAAAACTCTAAACCCTCCAAGAAAGAAATTGAAGGTAATGGAGATAGTGGCTATTATGGTTCATTTCCAGTTATGGGAAATCATTGAGGCACTCACACTTTTAGTAATTATGGACCAAATGATCAAGCTATTTAAGAGAGTTGTTGCAACAAGAAAATATATGAAGTTTTGCATAGTAAAATTTTACAAGAGGTATACCAGAGTGCCCATCCTTGTCAGTTGTATTTTCCTTTGTGTGTCTTGTCTAGTTACCCATTTTTCTTCCTCATTATTGTGCATGTGTTTGTTGAGGAGTTGCTCAGTTTATTGAGATCATTTCCAATGGTTGAGGCCGAAAGCTAGGAGGCTCTTTGTTACATCATTTGAACAAAGAGTTGTAGTTCTCTATTGCATCAATTGAATGGAGAACTCTTTTGTATTTACTTAGTGAGATCTGGTTACACTGATTAGACTCCCATTGTAATGATTTATTGGATAATATAATCCATCTTCCTTCTTTTAGCAGTTATGTGTGAAATTTTACTTGTTGTCCTTTTTACATGTTACATCATTTGAATGTGTAAATGACATCTTCTTTCACTGGCATGATTAATCACTTTTGTTGCATTATTTTAATGAATGTGGTTGGATCAACTTTATCTTCTCTCCCTTATCTCTTCACCATATTTTTAATTCTGGCTACAATTGCCTAATGGATAAGGCATTGGTCTACTTTTTGAAGCACTAGCTGGGAGTTACTTTGAAGCTTGGTCAACTTTTATGTTGTAGTTTTATTTTATTTTTTGTAATCTGGATGAGCATGAGAATATAAGAAATATTGTAGTCTCACCTCCAGGGTTTCCTTACCTTACTTGATCTATCTAGAATATTGTGATAATATTTTCTCGATTCAAAGAGATGGATCCACTAGAGTCCACAGTGCTGATTGTGAATCAGTGATTTTCTTGTGGCGTGACAACCTAAATTCTTAAGGACACGAAAAATCACCACAATAAGAAGACTTGTAGGCTTGATCCCTTTAAGTCAAAGAATTTTATCTACAAAGAATTTATATCATGTTCTTTCTCACAAATATGACCATACCTCCTTTTTTTTTAGGTTGTTTGTGAGAAAGAAGAAGTGGAAGGACTGTTTTGATCCTTTTGTGGTTTATTTGTTGAGATGAGTGCATCATTGGACAATTGATCCCTTAGTTGATTATTTTCTTCCTATTGTTAAAGCATGTTTACCAATTCTTCAAACAACACCCTTTCTTTTGATACTTACAAAGAGTTGACCAACATTACATATGAATCAAGGAGAGCTCTAAGTACAATGGGTACTAAGAGCTTGACTTCTACCTTTTCCCCTATGGTATTTAATTTTACCTTCAATTCCACATTTTTTCGAAGAAATTGCTTGATACTTTCTCCATCCTATACCCTCAATATATAAAGTTAGGACTAAAGGTGATTGTGGCTTCATTCTTCCCTTCAAATATAGTGGAAAGTATATCCCATGCTTCTGTTGATGTCTTTGCTTCACTGATGTGTGGTTGAATTTCATCTGCTACACCAAGAGTGATGAGCATTAGCACCTTGGCATCTCCCTCATCAAACTTTTGTTGAGTTGCAATCTCCTTAGGTCAAGTTTCTTCTTTGGTGACTATGTCCTAAAGTTTCTCAACCACTAGGATGGTCCTCATCTTGGTCTTCCAAGGTGCAAAATTTAGACCTTTGAGAAATTGTGACTCTATGAAATTTTTTTAATGTTGCCATAATGAGGGTTCCTTATATCTCCCAAAATAGTCCCACTTGTAATATACCACCAGTTCGCTATATTACCTTTCTATATACTTGCCATTCCTATATACCCGTCGATACATGGAAGAAGGTAGTGCTCTCTATGTACATGGTTGTACATGTGAGAGACCTTAAGATACGTGAAAGAGAATGATATATGGTACCAAGGTTGTATGGAAAGGGATTCACCCTATCGATGAAACCTGCTTAAATAGAAATTCTTGTACGTAGGCGTAACTTCCCTATATATAGATTTTCTCAATTTCAAGATTTATGTCTAACGATAGTGATGAATAAGGTAAAATACGGAGTGGTAAGAATCACACAAATGATTTATTTATTTCTCCCTAATGATTTATAGGGTTTATGCCCAAACATTGTTATAGTATCTACATTAGGCTATAGACACGTTAGCTTAACACAACAAATTTACCTATAATCACAAGCCAAAGGTGTCATTTATACCGAACGCTACAAATGTGCTTTAAGTACATGTTTAATTTGTATTCAAAAAATAGTTGGCCTCAAATACAATGCTTCTCGACCATAGACTAAATTTAAAAAAAAACACAACACTAATCTCTTTTACAAACTATTTTGACTCCCAAAATACAATGACTCCTCAATACATTATTGCATAACTCTCACATTACTTCTTGATTTATTTTTTTTTAATTATGGACCATAACACCTTTTCAATATAAAACCTTGACCTTAAAAATATGACTTTTTTATCACTTAAGACACTATATACTAAGATATAATAACTTAACATTTATGCTAATACATAAGAGTCTAACTTTTACAACTCACCTTGAATTTGGACTTTAAAAAATATAACTCTTTACTGACGAACACTTAGACAAGACACTTTACATCACATGAAAAAATTTGACCGTCATAGGTTTGATATGCTCTCTATTTCTTTAATTTTTTTTTTTTAACAATTTCTTTCTTCTTCTTCTTATTTTAATAAAGCTTTTCTTTTCTGTCTTTTTTTTAAATATTTTTTAACAAATAAAAAAATGTTCTAAATGAGATTTGAAACTTTGACCTTTCTTTTAAAAATCTTATTATTCTTTCTAAGTTATAACTCTTTCTTTTCTCCATGATTTACTTGAAAAATGAAATGAATACATTATAAAGATACTTTGTCGACTTCCCTTTTAAATAAAACATTGTATAAAATAAGGACATTCAAGTTAGAACCTATGACATCTTTGGAGCAAAGCACTCATTCTACACTTGCTAGCCAACATGGCGCCATAACAATGCCACTATTTCTTCAACTATGGATTATAAAATATACATGCTCCATCTTAGCAACATAACTCCAAATTTGGCCACTCCTCCTTCCTAGATCAACACGTGTTCAAGGGGAAATTGAGGAATATGTTATTCAAACAAAGATTTTATGAAAAAAAATCCTATGGTCTAGTTAATTAGTTTCCTGCCAATCATCAAAGAATATAGAAGTGTGCTTTTGGTTAATATATATATTTTTTAAAACCTTAAAATGGAGCGCACAACCCCTCCTTCACTACAAAAGGACTCCACCAAAAATGACTATGTTTGCAAAGGTTTGTATCCTGATATCAATAACACCAAAAAATGCCACCTCGACATGGCTCTTAAGCATCACAATCAGTACAAACTTACCTTCAATGATAGATTTTTTAGTCATGTGAGCGATCGGGTTGTTTTTCTTAGATAACTCTTGAATTTTGGTTATCTTTAGAATTTTGATGATATTCTTGTATTTGCACATCTTAGGTTTTTTGTTAGATACTCACATCCTTTTGCTACAAGTAGGTGAGGCCTTTTACATAACTATTGATGAATTTGTGGAGTAATGCATGTGGGCTTCTTGTCATTCACCCTCCCTTATCGATGTTTTACCAAAAGCATAAGAATATTATTTCCTTGGTCATAACTTTCATCGATGCCTCGAGTATGATGCACATGATGACCAATACAAGGATAAATGCTTTGATATCAAATGATGGAATTGAGCGAAGGTTAAAACAAAATTTAGATCAATAAAAAAATCAAATGAATATACATATATTTATACATGGTGTCGTGTCTTGGATTACCAAGAGACTCTTGATATTATCTATCATAATTCAAAGGAAAATGAGTTATATTGGTTATAAAAGTCTAGGGAGAAATAGTTGAAAGAGATAGAAATACAAAAAAAATCATTCTATAGAAAAGCAAAATTTTCTTTTTGTCACATCAAAATTATTTTAACTTTAGATGGAAGAAATATTGAGGAAGAAGAAGATATAAGGAAGGAAGCAATTAATTATTTTAAAAATATTTTGTCAAATACTGGGTAAGATAAGGAGGTGCAAGATAAATTTTGTAGAATATTCTATTAATTCTCATACAAAGACAAAATGAAAACTTAATCAAGAAGATATCTATGGAGGAGCTACATGAAGCAATTTTCTCTTTCCATCATAACAAGAAACATAACCCTGATGGATATCCTACATTTTTTTTTAAATAATTGGGATTTATTGAAGAGTGATATGTTGGTTGTTGTTGAAGAGTTCAAGGAAAATAAAGGATATAATAAATGAGATATATGCCACTTTTATTGCTTTGGTTCCCAAGAAGGCAAGACAAAATATTTTGATAATTTTCATCCGATAAACCTTTGTAATATGATTTGTAAGATTATTTCAAAAATTATGGTAAACATGTTAAAAGGTATTCTAGATTGTATTATATTAGAGGAACAAGGTGGTTTTATTCATGGCAAACAAATTCTTTATGGTGTAATCATCACATAGATGGTCATACATTCTCTTCATTCCATGAAAAACCAAGTATGCTCATGAAATTAGATATGAACAAAAAATATGATACAATTTTTTGGAGTTTTCTACATGATATTCTAAAAAAAAATTATTTTGATTACAATTGATGTGAAAGGATTAAAGGTTGTTATAGCATTATGAAATATTAGTTAGGGTAGAAGGAATATAAAATTTACCCTATTCAGGACATAGATCAAAGTGATTCACCATGTCCTTAAAATTCCTCTTAACCACATTCAACCATGACCTATCCCCTAGGTCAAATGACTTCTATAGGATTCTTGGGGCTTGCTATGGGCCTATCAAAATACCCACCCCTAGATCAAACTCTAAGGCCTGCAAATCATGGTTTATGTTGCCTGCCTCCTTATCACTTCTCCCCATTACTAGGGACTACTATGGGCCTATCAAAAGACTCATCCCTAGATCAAACCCTAGGGCCTACAAACCCTAGTACGAGTCACCCACCTCATTATTACTTCTTACCATTTTTGGGTCCTGTTGTGTTGTCCCTAAATCAAACCTTAGGGCCTACAAACCCTAGTTTGTGTCACCTGCCTCCTTGTTGCTTCTCGTCATTATTGGGACTTGTTGTGGACCCATCAAAAGACCTACCACTGGATCAAACCCTACGACCTGTAAACTTTGGTTCATGTTGCCCACCTCCTTATCGCTTTTCACCATTCTTGGGGAAATGTTCAATAAATTACGATGATGATTGTCAAAATGTTGGTCAATATACTTCTCTAAAATAAATATTTTTTGGAAAAATACACATTGCTATTTATTAACTTAAATATGAACCTTTTGGAGCTCCTATTCCCTAAACATATCATTTGCGTTACGTGCATCCTTATCGCTTCTCACCATTCTTGGTAACTATTGTGGTCCCCAAATCAAACTCTAGGGAAGCCCAAAAAGGAAACAAAAATATAACAAGCATGGAGGATGCATGACCAACAATGAGAGTAGATATGGCCTCAAATCTGGTATAAGAGAGCAAATATGTCTTAGATATGGCTCGGGAGGGTAGATCTACACCATATCTGGCATGAATGAAGCCTACAAATAATAGATCTGGTGTGAAACTATAGTAGTAGGGTCAAACAGACCCACAACAACTCAAACTCAAACTAAAGGTCTATGCAAGTTAGATTCAAAAGCCTAAAGAGGCTATAACAATGTAGTATGTGATGAGGCACTAAAAATACCTCATTATTTCATCTTTATTAACATATGAAACTGTTAAATTTTGACCAATTTTATAGTTAATTTGCAAAATATCTTATTAATATACATATATGTTAGTTTTAGCATAATGAAATGTTAAGAGATGCTATTATGCTATTTTAGGATTTTTTTGTTTTTCTATCATTTTTTGTATGATTTCAACAGTTAAATAGTAGGAACAAAGCATAGTGAAAAATAATTATTAATGAAAGTTTTAATGAAATATGATTGGATGAAAAAATTTGAAATGTTTCCTACCTTAGAAAAAGTTATAGGATGATGTGGCACCATAAAAAGAATTTTGCAGCTGGCACAAAACCTACTAGAAATAGAACTTGCAGGTTTAGCTCTAGAACATTTGGGTAACAACCTGTAGGTTAATAAGGAAGTGATGTGGAATGCCAAGATCAAAGCTAAAACTATATTAGGAGCTTCAAAGCAACTAGGAGGGACCCACCAATCATTTGGAAGTGACTCAACATGACCAAGTTCGAATCAACAATATCTCACAACTTTTAGCCTGATATTTGGGACCTACTGTAGAAAAACTATAGAATTTGCTAAAAATCATTTTTTGGCCAATTTTTTAGGAGAATAGGAGAGTTGGCACGTGGATGGATGTAACCAATTATATCCCACCTATTTCTAACACTTTTCCCATCATTTTGGAGGTGAGAATAACAAGACAACTAATTGCAAATAAGATTTTATCCTAATTCTAGATTGAGTCTATTACAATAGGTCAACAAATCAAGATTTGACAATAAGAAAATTAGTGTGTATTCATCACAAGTAGGCTATAAATATGGAAAATATTGTATAAATAATTCCACCCACCTATGTTGAAGGTAATAGACAAATATAAAAAATATAACATTATTATGAAATTGTCAGCAACTTTTGTAAGAATAATATTTTTGTCAAATAAAGTGCAGTCCTCATTTCAGCATGTGTTTTATGCATGATTGTTTGACAAGAGCTTAGGACTTGGTATTTTAGTCCTTCCGTTGGACCTTAGAGCAAGGGCCCACTCTCAAGGCTGGTGGAAGACATTTGTAACACTTTTACGTGTTTTTCTATTAATTTTATTTTCTATCAAAAAGTTATCAATTTCTTGCTAAAATGTTGTAAGTTAAAAATAGCTTTGTTTTGTTTCCCCTATTTTCATAAGTGAATGTTGTGGTGTGTTTTCAGATAGCTGATATTTATATTTCTTATATTTTCCATTCCATTTAATGCAAATTCATTTTTAGTAGTTCATTCATAGTTTTTAGCAATAACTTTATGTTTTAGCAATTTTATTCAAAAGCTTATTATTCTAGCACTGTCATTTTTGTTGCTTTCATTTCAGTATCTTCATTTCAGTAAATTCAATTTAGCAAATGCAAAATATTTTCTTTCTTCCTTTAGCAAATTTCAATTGTGCAAAAGTAAATAGATTTTAATTCTGCAAAAGTAAATAGATTTCAATTCTATAAAAGTAAATAGATTTCAATTCTGCAAAAGTAAATAGATTTCCTTTCTATAAAATAAAGCTAGTGTTAGACTTTATGAATCTTTGTTTCTACCAGGTAAGAAAGTGCCTTGATCTCTTAAATTGTGAAACCATAAACCTCCTCTATCGTATATAGCCTTGGACACCGCCCTGGATTGACAAAATAAATGAAATTAAATGATGAGCATTAATGACAACCCATCATTTTTGGCATTGTTGTTGGGGAACAATTGGTGTTGTTATAGGATAAATCAGTATTGCAATTATTATTTTGTGAAGTTGATCCAAATAAACCTCAAAATAGTGTTTGAACCAACAAAAACAAGAAAAACACAAAAACAACTTTGCATAAACATAGTTTTACTATTGAAAGTTGTATTTTAGATATTACGACACAAGCATAGGCTGCATGAATAGGTTAAGGGACGAAAGAGGAAAATTCCTTAAAACAAATCTTTTACCAAACACAAGAATATGGTATTCACAACAAGGGGGTAAATTTATTGCATTTGAGATTCTTAACATCATTGAAAGATAACTCAGGAAGTATCAGATCTCCTCATCATCAGAAAGTATAGGATCCCCCAAGAAATAATTATAAAAGAAGAAAATTGCTAGTTCCTCATCACCTGCCCCTGATATATCTATACCATTAGGCCAGTTTAAACGAATCTATACCAGGTTTTGGGAAAATATAATGGTAAGTTAATAAGGAAATTCAAATGGAGGTAGTAATATCCTCAATCAAGATAACCTCCTTGTTCCTGCCTTAACCTTTGAATATATTATTCGATTAAATCCTATGCAGAATTCTCCAATAAAAATAATTTCACATTCAATGCTACCAATCTTTAGGGGAGTTGCATCTAAAGATCTTAACCAATTCTTATTTGAATTTAAGGTTGTGTGTCAAACATATGATTATATAAATGACAACAAAAACTTAAGGTATTTCCTTCCATACTCAAAGACTTAGCCTTACATTGGTTTATGAGTTTAGCACCCAATTCAATACGAACTTGGGTAAAAATAGAGCAAGAATTTTTGGACAAGTACCAATAATATTGTCAGGTTAAAAATAGGAAGGATGAACTATTCATGATTAAACAAGATGATAAAAATCTGGAAGATTATTTGGATAGATTTGCTTTTGTGTAAAATAAATGTGGGGCTATTGAACCATAAATGTTGAAAGCCATATTCTTAAGGGGGTTGCAAGATTACTATAAAGAAGTATTAGATCTAAAGGGAAAGGTGATGTGAGTACCCTTGATATTGAAGAAATTTTAGAATTATGTAAAAATTACTCCTGCACCAGACAAAGAAGACAAAAAAGGGGTAGTAATGGAAGTGATTTGAAAGACTCATGGAAGAGTTTGTCAGTTTAAAAACTAACATTCTTATAAATATCAATACTACATTAGGGGAAATGAATGCAAAAACTAAGTCTACGAAAAATTTAGCCATTTATTGCTCAAGATGTAAAAACAAGCATGCTCTTCAAGATTGCCTATAAAAAAAAAACTTCCACATCTGCTATTTGTAGCATTTGTGCAAAAGGACATATCATAGACTAAGGTATTTTACTTCTAGGACTCAAAAATATTTTGGAAACACAATAAGAAGAACTCAATTTTATAGGGAAAAGACAAGGGGAAAATTTTCAACAATATCAATATCAAAATACCTCATGTTTTCTCATAAATTGGAAATAAAATCCTTGGTCTATGCCATGGTATTACTCATAACCACCACAACAAAAATGGAATCAACCCCCATGGTCATCCTCTAAGGAATGATCATAATTTGGGTGGACAAATCCACAATGGAATCAACAAAATCCACCATGGATGTAGCCATAATCTCATGGATAAAATTGGGGATAATAGTACCAACCATACCAAGGACAATGAAGATATCAAAATAAAAGTATATTGCTTGGTCTTGCTCATAATTTTCCTCAAGGGATGACAATCACAACAACAAAAATAGGTGAAACAACCTCCACTTTCAGCCCAACTTGTCGCTAACCTAATTCGGGACTCAAGGATGAACTGACCACCATTCATCATTTGTTATGGAATGATGACGAACAAGAATCTGAACAATTATCACCCATTCTATTACAAGATAGTCTATTTAAATTACCACATGGATGGCATCATCTTCTATCATCTTTTAATTGTCCTATATTAGATATGATTCCATCATAAATTGAATTTAATAATGAAACACAAAATTTTCATTCCCTTCTATCGCATCATTATCCTCTTAACTACTTAATAAGCAAATTTAAAGGATTTAATTCTGTTCATCCTAGAACAAAGCAAGCTGAAGTATAGCTAGGGAAATATTTGAATATCAAAAATTGGTTTACCAATGATCAAGAAGCAAGATTGCTTACTGTATTGAAACAATATATCAATGCCTTCATATGTGATTACAAGGATATGACATGAATTAATCCTAATGTATGTACTCATAGAATATATATAGAGGATGTAAAACTTTTACGACAACCCCATAGGCGTTTAAATCATGCTTTACGAGACATTGTTAAAGATAAAATTGAAAAACTTTTAGTAGGATTCATTTATCCAATTTTTGATAGCCAATGGGTTTAACCATTGGTTATTGTTCCAAGAAGAACAAGAAAATGAGAGTATGTGTGGATTACCAAGAAATGAAAAAAGCCACACATAAGGATCATTTCCCATTACCTTTCATTGATCAAGTGTTAGATACACTCATTGGAAAGAAATATTTCTATTTTCTTGATGGATTTAGTGGCTATAACCAAATTCAGGTTGCACCTAAATATCAAGAAAAAATAACCTTCACTTGTCCATGGGGAACCTTTGCCTACAAAGTCCTACCTTTTGGACTTTGTAATGCTCCAATAACCTTTCAACGAGTTGTTCTAGCCATCTTTTCGACTTGACTAATGAATGTGTAGAAATCTACATGGATGATTTCATAGTTTGTAAAGAAGCCTTTGATACAACTTTAGAACATCTTGACAAGGTACTAACCCGGAGTGAAACATATAATTTATCCCTAAATCCTGACAAATGTTATATGATGATGGAAGAAGGCATTATCCTTGGCCATCATATCTCATCAAAAGGAATCAAGGTAGATCCCAAAAAGGTAGAAATCATTAAAAATATTCCTCCACCACAAACCCAAATAGATGTCACGAGCTTTTTGGGACATATTGGCTTTTATTGTCATTTTATCTAGAATTTTAGTACAATTACAAATCCTATGTTTGCATTTTTAACAAAGGATTTTGAGTTCAAATGGACTGAAAAGTGTCAAAATGCTTTTGATACTTAAAAAAAAAATGATCACTTCACTTATGTTGAGAGGTCCAAATTGGGAATTACCAATTCACATTCAAACTAATGCATCCAATACTGCAATGGGAGCAGAATCAGGGCAAGTGGAAAATGGGGAGCATTATACCATATACTATATTAGCAAGAATCTTATAGGAGCCGAAAAGAACTATACTACCACCGAAAAATAATTCCTAGCGGTAGTATATGCTATCAATAATTTTTCCCACTAAATCACTGGATATCAAGTGTTTGTTCAAATAGATCATTCGACAATCAAATAACTAATGAATAAACTTATGTTTAATGGTCAAATAATTCACTGGTTATTACTATTACAAGAATTTGATATCACGATAGTGAATAAACTAGGGAAGGTTAATGTAGTAGTTGAATTTTTGTCTAGACTAAACAACACAGGAGAAGAAGAATTGGTAGAGGATGCTTTTCTTGATAAAAGTTTATTTGCAATATTAGTAACATCACCATGGTTTGCTAATATTGCTAATTATTTGGCAACAAAAAAGTCCCCCCTCATTTTACCCCAAAAGAAAAGAAATGATTGATAAAATAAAGCTCATATTTTAAGTGGATAAATGGTCTACTATTCAAATGTGGACCCGATTACATATTACGTCGATGTATTCAAAGAAACGAGGTGTATGATATTCTTCATGCATGTCACAATGAACCTTAAGGAGGACATTATTTAGTTAAAAGTACCATTAGAATATTTTTAGGAATTGGCTATTATTGGCCATCTCTTCATAAGGATGTGAAAAGGTATATACGACATTGTGATGCATGCCAAAGAATGGAAAAACCCACACCTACAAATGAAATACCTCTACAACCTCAAGTGGTTTTAGAACTATTTGAAAGATAGAGTTATATTTTGTTGGACCTATTGATCCACCTTATTAAGGGAAGGTGCATATTTTGGTATGTACCGACTATTTAACCAAATGGGTAGAAGTGTGTGCCTTCAAACATGCTTGTGAAGAGAAAGTCACTCACTTTTCATATTCCTAAAATTTTCAAAGATTTGGAGCACCACGATCTATTACTATAGATCATGGGCCTCAATTTGCATCTAAGGTAATAGAAGCTTAAACTAAATTATATCATATCAAACATAGAAAATCATCACCTTATCATCCTTAGGCAAATGGTCAAGTCAAAGTTACTAATAGAAACTGGAAAGGATCCTAACAAAAATAGTAGTTGTTCATAGGAAGAATTGGATGAACAAGTTACCAGAAGCCATTTGGGTATATAAACGATATGGAAATCCACCATGAGATTCACACCTTACGAATTAGTTTATGTAAGAAACCTCTTTTTTCAATAGAATTTGAGTTACTAATACTTCACACATCTTTGGAAATTAGTATTGAATTATCGTAGGTACAACTGGAAAGAGTTTTGCAATTTAACGCATTGGATGAGTTTTGATTGGAGGTATTACACCAAACAAAAATTATCCAACAATAGTGGAAGATGTGGCATGACAATCACATTCAGCAGAGGAAATTTGAACTAGGAGATTGGACTTTATTGTTTGATTCTCGCTATGAAGATTTTCCTAGCAAGTTACAAACTCGGTGGCTTGGACCATACCAAATCGAGGAAGTGTTTGAGAATGGAGTTGTCCGTATTTCACCTATTGATGAATCTAGAAGGATGTTAGTGGTAAATGGGCACCGATTAAGGGTGTACCATAAACCATTAACCAAGGAGTTTTCAAAAAAAATTCACAATCATATTTATGTCATAGAAGAGACTTTCTCTCCCATTTCAAATTCAGAGTGATACAAAAAAGATGAATAATCTTGATTGTAAAAATCCTTCATGGGCACAATTAAGACAAATGTGGTTGAAAACCAGAAATGGTGACCCATTTAAAAAAAATGATGAATAATTAAATAATGAAAACCTTTTTAAAGCGCTATTGAATTAATGCCTATATGAAAATAGATTTTCAGCTTGTTTGCCTTCTTGAATTACCCATCATTGTTCAAATATCATTGACTATACATGTGTAATATTTTATTTTCATATTTTTTGTAACTTTTTAAATCATCATAAGTGGTTTACAAAGTGCATGATAAACTTTCAAGACAATAAGGTATGTATTTCTTGCATTTTACTCATAGTTAGCATTGACATTTTATGTATAATGATTAGATATTTGGCATAACTATGTACAAAAATGGCAAATATGTGAACTACCCCACTGAATATCCCAAGAGATATCCTATCCTACCCTTGGTTAAATAAAAATCAGATCTGGTAGCATGAAAAATAGTAATATAGGAAGCTTTTAAAGGTTCAGAAGCTTCGAAATGACTTGCTACGTCAAAATTAGGACAAACTTTTTAATTTGAATATGTGCAGGAAAATCGTTAGCACATGTTTGAAATTTCATTTAAAAATAAAGGTAAAATGAAAATTTGGATGCAATGACTAAGGAACCTCTGCATTCAACCACCTTGCATCTAAAGTTTGACTTTGTTACATCTATCATTTTTAGGAGCATTCAACTGAGATGTAATTCACAACCATACATATGGTAGTTGTCAAAATGTTATCTATGATACATTACAAAGCAACCCCCATCATACCTCATAATCACACACTTCTCCAGATCCATGTGACCAAAAGTCTCAAGGTAGATGGTAGCACAAATTGAGAATGACAGTACCAATAACTTCGTAATGCATAAATCCCATCATGCAATCAGGATCATCAATTTCAAAATCAACCATCCCTGATTTTTGCATGAAAAAAATGTTAATTAGCACGATAAGTAGAAAGTTTCGACTGCCACCTTCTATCCAAGCCACAAGGTTGAATATTTTTGATGAAATGAATGACATGTGTCTCGATGGTGCATAGGGATGACGAAACCTCCTACATGAGAAATCACATAATGATCTACGCTATATTTTGGAGTTGATTGCCATGCTCAGGAATGATGAGTGCGAGGACACTTCGTAATCATAAAACACAAAGTGTTGAAAGATGTTTCATTTTGTAAGTATTACAGGGCAAACAAAAAAATCCAAACATCCAGCATTGCATGCAAAAAATTATCAAATTATTCTATGAAAAACAACAGAGTTGCAGTAGAGTTTAGCAAAAACAACATGGTGCAACAGAATTTTCGTAGAGTTGTAGATAAAAGAAATAAGGCAACCATGAACTAAAAATAAAAAGCCGAACCAGATACCATGGAGGAATTACAACACCACCTAGAGGTTATGGAGATCTTCCAATAGGTCGGATGGATGCCATTTTTATAGAAGTTTGAAGGCTACTAAGAAGGAATTAGCTGCAAAATTCTTTAGAACTGAAGTAACTCCCCACGTGCTAAGCCAAATTTCTAAATTACCACTTCAAGGAGTATAGATAGTTAAAATTTTTAAAGGAACACTCCTTGAAATAGTTAGGGCTTTCCAAGAGAATGAAGATTCAAAACCAGAAATGCAAATTAACAATAAAATATGCAAAGGGGTTAAACATACTAGTCTACAAAAATTGTGGGATAAGTAGCAATTTGGGTTATCAAATATCTAACTTGTGAGGTCCAATTTGTTGTTTTGTCCAACCACCATATTAAAATCCTTACCCACCTCAGACATGGCACATAAAGGCCAAATGTTAGAATCAACATTCCCCTATATCTACACCAAGAATTACATAATATTACCAAGAGATACCTAGATGGGAAAGGATTTGTTAGACACCATGACCTCATTAAATTAATTTGTAAACACCATTTTAGGGGAAACCCTAAATATTTTAGTAGGTTCTTTGCACCTTAGGAGGAACAAACCCTTGTTATAAATGAACAAAAATAGGGAGATGAGGCAACTACCAACAGGGCAAAGACATTTGGTGTATAAATAAAAAAAGGGCTACTTCTAAGCCTAGGGAAGCTCTATCCCCCTCTCGTGCACAATCACCTGTTGAACTGGATCATAGAGAAAGAGAAGTTACAACCAACCCTACAAAAAATGAAGAACCAAGAGGGTAGTAATTAAAACAAGGGATGTTGAAGTCTCTGCTCAAGCATATGTTTCTGCACAATAATTACCTTCCAATTTTGATATAAAAAATAAATTGGTTGATACAACGAGTTCATCATCTATAAAAGGTAGAGCAACCAATTCTACAAAAAGATAGCCTAAGAAAACATAACATTTTTGTGGTAAGCAAAGATCAAAGTCACAACCACTCAAAAGGTCCACTAGGCATGGAAAGAAAATTGTTGTAAATATATCTACTAAACAAGATGAAGAAGAGGTTGAAGCACAACAAACTGCACTTGCACCCCCTCCTCTTAAAATTAGTCTGAGAAATAAGCAATAGGCAACTGCTCCAACACAGGAAACAACACCTCCTGCACCACCCAGACCAAGAAGAAGAAAATTGATTCTGCAAGATGATGAGGAATATTTCATTGAGGAAACTCCTACTGAAGCTTAGGAACCCATGGAGAGAAATTCTCCACCAGTAATGGATTTACCTACTTACTTTTCAAAATCTAACGAAGTTGTAGAAACAAAATATGAAGATGCTACTGATATAGAATCTAAAGATTATCTAAAAGTTGCACGAATAATCATTAAAACCCAACAAACATGGCTTGAGAAGGTAGAGGAAACTATCAAGGAGAAGGATATATATATATATATATATATATATATATATATATATATATATATATATATATATTTGCAAGTTGTTGTAGGAGTTGTGTGACTTAAAAGATAAAATGGGATAGTTGGAAAATTTGCCTATAGATTCTCTTCCAAAAAAGAAAACAACTAAAATTTTACTTAATCTAGCAGGACAGAATCAAACCGAGAATGCACAAGAAGATACTCCAATACCATTTAATAGAATTGAGGAAATCATCTCAGGATAAGAACTTTCCTTTTCAGATCCTGCCATGGTTGTTGCTTCAGTAGAACAACAACAGGTAGAAGGAGTTGTATTTATTCGAAGGATTGAAAAAGAGCCAATGGAAATTAGAGAATGCTCCCATCAAGGAGAAGATATTGCAAAAAATGAGCATTAACAAACCCTTTAGGAGCAACCTACAATAGAAGCAGCTACGAAACATCAAGAAGCAACTTTAAAATACCACGAAGATGCTTCAGAACAACCAAACCAAGAAGGAGCTTTGAAAAAATAGTTTCAAGAAGAACTCTAGAACAATAGAGTATTCAAATGAGAGTTCTAGAGCATAATATTTTGGCAAGGGAAGCACTTATATTACAAACTAAACCTATGCAGATGTAAATACTAGCTAAGGAGGAAGAAAAACAAGTTTTGATGGAATCTATAAATATGGTTTAGATTGCAAAAGTTGGAGTACAGGTTGAAATACCTCCAATCCCTAATGCTTTGTCTATTACGGTATCACAACCAAATATGGTTTCATCGGTAGAACATAACGTAGCCATAATGCGATGGATAACTTGCTATCATGCATTGGAAGAACATTTAGTAGCATTGCACCCATTAAAAGAGCAAACCAGGAGGTACATTGAAGAGATTACAGTCCTACAGGCTAAGGTAAGAGACTTATGCATCATAGCAGAGCAACTAGTGCAATGCAAAAGACCTGTAAGACTCTACAACATGTACCTCAAAGAAAAATTCTATAGGTGGCAGGTAATGAGGATTTGCTCAGACCTATCCTATGACCTATCCTTTGGTCAAACTTTTGTAGATGCATTTTTGTAAAGCCTTGAGGAGCAGAAGAATCTACTATGTGAGTTTTATTTGCATAAATTTATAGTGATAGAGGATGTGCAGTTTATAACCCATATTTACACAAGAGATGTGCAATTGAGAGCTTTTACTTCTACACTCAACAACCAGATACACTGGTAGCAAGAATAGAGGTAATACAAGGTTGTGGAAATAGGACTTGGACTTTTTCTCAGGCATGTCCAGCCTAATACAACAACCTTTATAAACCAACACTTCTCCCTGATGGGTAGACCAAATATAAAATCCACATATCTAGAGAACCTTAAAGAAAGTGTGGCCAATTTCAATAATTTTACAGGGAAAATTTCAAGAATGTAGTGGCAGCATGTAAGAGTAGATGGGATAAACAATCAATTTATCTAAGGAAAAGAGAACCCATCACACCTATAAATCTGATGTGGTCTCATAGAATAGTAGTGACAATAATAGATGTCATTTTGACAATGTGACATCAACGGATAGGCATTCGGTTCAGACCACTCACTATCCTTACCCTTGTACCTTTCTATCTTGATTCGGACCCGTAACTAGAGCAACAGTTTTAGAGCTAGTTGGTAGAGATAAAAATAAACAAGGGGTATCACTCAATAGACCACAAGTTATAGGGAAGTTGGCATAAGGATTTGGACCTCAGTGCTACTTTAGCAACTCCAAATGCATGAGGACATGCATTAGGTTAAGTAGGGGGGAATGACGAGGCACTGAAAATGCCTCATTATTTCATCTTTATTAACATATGAAATTGCCAAATTTTGACTAATGTTATAATTAATTTGTCAAATATTTGATTAATATGCATATATATGTTAGTGTTAGCATGATGAAATGTTAAGAGATGCTATTCTACTATTTTGAGATTTTTTTGCATTTTCTGTCATTTTTTGCATGATTTCAGTAGTTAAATAGTGGGAATAAAGCATAGTGGAAAATAAGTATTAAATATTTTTTTGATGAAATCTAATTGACTGAATAAATTTGAAATGTTTCTCATCTTAGATAAAGTTATAGGATGACGTGGCACCATAAAAACCATGTTGAAGCTAAAATAGGACACAAAACCTGTTGGAAACAAAACCTATAGGTTCAACTCTGAAACATCTGGATAACAACTTGTAAGTTAATAGGGAAGTGATGTGGAATGCCAAGATCATAACCAAAACCATCTTGGGAGCTTCAACGCAACTAGGAGGGACCCACCAATCATTTGGAAGTGACGCAGCGTGACCAAGTTCTAACCAACAACATTTGATAACTTTCAGCTTAATATTCTCGAGTTGCTGTAGAAAAACTAGACTTTGCTAAAAATCACTTTTTGGCTAATTTTCAAGAAAAATAAGAGAGCTAGCACATGGAAGGATGTAACCAATTATATTCCACCTATTTCTAGCCCTTTTTTCAATCATGTTGGAGGTAAGAACAAGACAATTGGCTGCAAATAAAAAATTTGTCCCAATTATGGATTGATTCTATTGTAGTAAGTCAACAAATCAAGATTTGACAACAAGAAGATTAGTGTGTATTTTTCAAATGTAGGCTGGGAATATGGAAAATATTATATAAATAATTCCACCCACCTATGTTGAAGGTAATAGGCAAATAAGAAATAGATAACATTATTCTGAAATTGTCAACAACTTTTTTAAGAACAATATTTTTTTCAAATAAATTGTAGTCCTTATTTCAACATGTGTTTTATGCATGATTGGTTGACAAGAGCTTAGGACTTGGTAGTTTAGTCCTTCCATTGGACCTAGGAGCAAGGTCCCACTCTCGGGGTTAGTGGAAGGCATCTATCACACTTTTTACAAGTTTTTTTGTTAATTTTATTTTTTATTTAAAAGCTGTCAATTTCTTGCTAAAATGTTGTAAGTTAAAAATAGATCTGTTTTGTTTCCCCTATTCTCATAAGTGAATGTTGTGGTGTGTTTTTAGCTACCTAATATTTATATTTCTTATATTTTTCATTCCATTTAATGCAATTTCATTTTTAGCACTTCATTCAAAGTTTTTAGCAACAACTTTTTGTTTTAGCAGTTTTTATTGAGAAGCTTATTATTTCAACACTGTCATTTATGTTGCTTCCATTTCAACATCTTCATTTTATTCAATTCAATTTAGCAAACGTAGGATAGTTTCTTTCTTCCTTCAACAAATTTTAATTCAACAAAAGTAAATAGGTTTCCATTCTATAAATTAAAGTTGGTGATAGGATTTATGAATCTCTGTTCACACCAAGAAAGCAAGTGCCTTGATCTCTAAAATTATGAAACCATAAACCTCCTCTATCGTATATAGACTTGGGCACCACCCTAGATTGACAAAACAAATGAAATTAAATTATGAGCATTAACGACAACCCATTAGTAGGGAGGATGCAATCCCAATAACAAAAGCAAATTTGGCCTCAGATCTAGTGGTATAGGAGCATAGATTTACACCAAATTTGGTAAGAATGAAGCTTATAAACAACATGTTTAGTGTAAAACTATAGCAGTAGGGCTAAATAGGCCCACAATAACTCAAAGTTAGACTAAATATCCATGCAAGTTAGATTTGAAAGCCTACAGAGGCTACAACAATGCAGTAGGGATAATGTAAACCTAACAATGGAAGTAGATCTAACTAAAATTTGGCATGGAAGAGCAGATCTACCATAAATTTAGCATGGGAGGGTAGATCTACACCAAATCTATTATTGAAAATGTGTATTTTTTTCTTTAACATGGTAGAATTAGTAGCCACCATGATGATCCAAGCATGTTGTCTACCTCAATGGCCACCACGGTATTTCATGCAATTCACCCCGAAAGCCACCACACCTTACTCCATGCAGTCCACCCCTATAACCACCATGTCACATCCATTTTAAACCTTTTACACCACTAAAAGCACCAAGAAAGTGGACAAACATTCAATTTGACGAGGCCTAAGATTTGAACCCTAGGCATCTGTCCCTTTTATAGGGTTTCATCGTACCTCAGACCTTTATGACAAACATGTTAAAAGGTATTATATATTATGTTATCTTAGAGGAACAAGGTGGTTTTATTCATGGTAAAAAAATTCTGGATGGTGTAATCTTTACATAGACGATCATACATTCTCTTCATTACATGAAAAACCAAGTATGCTTATGAAATTTGATATGAACAAAACATACGATAAGGTTTTTTGGAGTTTTCTACATGATTTTCTTGAAAAGTTTTGTTTTGATTACAATTAATGTGAATGAATTAAATGGTGTTATAACATTGTGAAATATTCTATTTTGATCAATGGTTCTCCCATTGGTTACTTTAAGTCATCTAGTGGACTCCATCTATTGGAGTTTACAATATCTTTTAGAAATGAAATAAAAGCAAAATATTTACTCAAATCTTATATAGAAATTAAAAGAGGGACAACAAATATTTTAGGCATTTGTAGTCACCATAAATAATCACTATTCATAAATAATATTACACAATACTCCAATAAGAAATAAGGAGTGTGAGGAGGTATTTATAACAATACCAAAACCTTAATTACATTGTTAACTTTAACCTAAGTTGACATAGAAATTAGGCTATAGGTTAATTACAAATAATAATAAATAGGGTTTAACCATAACAAGGTTAACCATGGTCTATTGGGCTTACACAAAAAATATTATAAAATAATGAAGACATTATACAATGAAATATCCATAGGTCTATCCAATACATCACACAATGTTGGCTCTTGGCCATGAATCATATTATAATTTTAACACTCCTCCATTATCTGAACTAAAGGGCCAATGAGATAAGATATTAGTGATAATAATATCATATCATCATAATGGATGCTCTAGTTGACCTCAATATTTGAGGTAGATCCTTTCAAATCTCCATCATCATCTTGAAGATGTCCACCTAGCTTCATTAATTTAGTTCAATCCTTTGCAACTTAAGTAAGCAAATATTTATTGGATGTCCCTCTCTTATAGTATTTTCAAGTGGTCTTCATTTTCTTTAAATACTTAGCCTATCCCTTAGACCCCTGGGTCTTAACCTCCTTTTATTTGAGTTCCTTTGCGTGAGCCTATATTTGAGGAGTTGCACCATAATTCTGCATTACTACCTAAAAATTATCTTGGAGAGAAAATATATGATCAAGAGTAAGAGTCTCCCAAAATTTTAGAAATACAATAATCATATGAACCATTAGGTTCAACATCTAAAAGGAGGGGGAGATATTAGCAAGGACAATATTAACACATTTTACATCATTTTTCTTTTGCCTCTAGAAGATGCAATATCATCCCTCAAAGCCTTAAATCTCACAATATAGCCCTCATAATTATCAAACTCAACTAGCTTAAGAGAAGAAAGGTCTAATTCCAAGTGTCTCACTTTATTAGTATTAACCTTTCTAAAAAGTTATTGCAATTTTGACTATACCTTTTTAGGGTAACTCTCCTCTTTGATATGGAAAAGCAACTCTATTTCAATCAATAAGGAAAATAAACCTAGATCATATTTTGCCTTTTGATGCCATGTTTCATCATAATTGTTTCTTCCTCGTGGAAAATGCATCCCAGGTTCTTACTATATAGTAGGTTGATCATTTGAGTTTACCAAATGTTATAGTTTCATCCATTAAGGCAAGTAACAAGATATTTATAACCCATCTTACATAATCCAACCCCTAACACTACAACAAGTCCATAAACATATACCACCAATCATAGAGCTTGAAAAACTATGCAATTTGGAAAAAAATAGGCTTAAAACACTTATGTATGTAAAATTTATGGCCTCCAAAAGTATTTCCCTAATGGATCCCCCCCAAAAAAAAAGAATATAAATAAATAAAAATTAAAGGTTCTAACCTTAGGGTTGCAAGCACCAATAATGCTCTACCACTTGACAAAATTTTATTCGTAGGTGTGATTCAATCACTTTTTGCTACTTCAACTCCTCTAACCCACTTAGATGTTGATAATTGTTTTAACATGATTGGTTGATCTAGTTTTAATATTAAAATATGTTAGGAATTATACCACATTATCTCACAGGCCCCTTTTCCAGGATCAAATATTAATCACTCATAATAATGTTCGTAGTATTGCATACACAAAATATAAAATATTATTGATAAAACATCTACTAATGCATGCATGAAGCTATGCATCTTTAATGCTTTTTACAATGCTTTGCCACCAATATATAATTGCATGTGACTCCTCACATGCATGCCTCTTGACCTTCTCTCTCATACAAAACTCTTCACTTACCTACTTGATACTTTACCCTCTAATAACTCACTCTACACACCTCACACCTTGCATGCTTTAGTACATTGACACATGGACACTCCTCACACAATGACACATACATTAGACAAATATTAAATTCACTCCCTAAACTAATATTTACAATGTTGCCGGTTGCAAGCTTACTGCAGTGTTAAGGGCTTTGGCCTCTCTTTAAGAGGTCCAAGGTTCAAACCCCACTCAGTATGAGGGGACTAGGATCCCTCATAAAAACTTGTGTAAACTCATTGAAAAAATATTTACAATGCTACCAAATAATGTAATATCTCCAACAACCCATATTACATTTTCCAAAAGATAAAAAAAACATCAATTTTCCATTTCATGTCCTTTGCTACAAATATATTGTCCATTCACATATTCAGTTATGTCAATGATTCATCCTTAATATTTTATTTGAATTAACTGTCAAAAACATCTTAGCTTGTACTGCAATATATTTTCTACCATCTTTGTAAAAGTTATAATCACAAGGTGACTTGAGATGCATCCTAGTGATAATAAACCTATCTCCTCATACATAACAATTTTCTATGGAACCTTACAACCGTTCTTAACATCTACTAAAAAATTGTCAAATATGTTAACATCAAAAATCTCGTGGTCATTCTTGTCATGAATATTTGAAACACAAACATTCATTTCTTGTCTGACTCGACAATACTGTCAGTTTTGTAGTTGATCAAATGAGATTTGAAACATTGGTGTTTCAATGTTTAACTTGAATTTCTCCATGAATATTATCTCATCGTGATATTCTACAAATTTTTTGTAATAAAATTTAAACTTAACCCTTACAATCATTAAAGATACAGTATACCTAACATTGCCCTCCATGTTGCGTGTTATCATAAGACTGCAAGTAAATTGTTGGGGTTGACGTATCCTTCACATCCATAAAATTTGTAATAAATTTAATTTTCATAGATATTAGTCAATCATCCAAATATTTTAGATGAACCTAATAGTGATTTTGTCTATGGCGTTCGATTTCAGTCCATTTATCT
This sequence comes from Wollemia nobilis, assembly GCA_028583015.1. Lineage (NCBI taxonomy): Eukaryota > Viridiplantae > Streptophyta > Pinopsida > Araucariales > Araucariaceae > Wollemia > Wollemia nobilis. The sequence goes on from JAQPPZ010015100.1 coordinate 1,841,433, forward strand.
TCACAAACTTTTGTTGTGATAACTCGCTAGCAAAGTTCTCTCCTATTTTGAACATATCACCGATGCAAGTTGTCGACAACCTGCTTAATCAACTCTTAATCAATTTGACATTTCCCTTTGTTTTTACTGCCTGATGCAGTCCATCCTTCTAATGTTGGCCCTTCATAACATGGCTCATGGATGAAATATTCCTTCACTTTATGAAAACATTAATATTTTCTACGTCTAGTTCATTATTTATTATTTCTTGTATACGTCTGCCAGTTTTATCATGCTTTATGACTTCATTCAACATATTAATTTCAATCTATGCTTTCTTCGTACTTTTGATTTAGAACAAAAGAAATTTATATAACACAAAGAGTCTCCACTACGTGCATATCCCAATTACAATACTCTCTCTATAATAAAACTTATGAAATCATCTATGTGATTTAAAAACAATAAAAATTGTTCCATCAAATGTGTCATTTTGATAGTAGTTGCAGTCTTGACATCATCGAAGATATTCTTTCCAACAATACCTTTGCCTTCCTTACAGTTGATGTGGCACGTCACTGAAGAATGCCACACAAATAATTGGTCGTTGTTACTTTTGTAAGTTACACTTTGATACCATTGTTGGGAATTCTTCCCGATTATCTCATATATCCCTTTTCTATGATCAAATGTAATCACTCACAATATTGCACACATAAAATTTAAAATATTATTGATAAGAAATATACTAATTTATGCATGAAGCTATGCATATTTGATGATTTTTACAATGCTTTGCCATAATATATAATTAGATGTGGCTCCTCACATGCATGCCTCTTGACCTTCTCTCTCCTATAAAAATCTTCACTTGCCTACTTGACACTTTGCACTCTCACAACTCACACTACACACCTTGCATATTTTATTACATTGACACATGAACACACCTCACATAATGATACATACATTAGATAAATATTAAACTCACTCCCTAATCTAATAAATCACTCCCTAAACTAATATTTACAATGCTACCAAATAATGTAATATCTCCAATAAAAAATCAAGTAGACATAGGGCTAAAGTGGGCCACGTCAAGTGCTACATGGATAAGATCATCCATGCAACTTGAAAAGATAAATTTAGGTGTCAAAGAAATTTTAACCAGGGTCTCTTTGATGCTAAACATAATATTGTAACCAAATTTTTGATACCACACTTGGGAGAGGAGGTCGACTCCCATGAATATGCCTCCTCCCATTCTGTTTGCTACAATAAAAGGTTGGTACTAATGAATTAAACTTGCAATCACATACCTTCAAAATTATATTCCTAGCTATTATCATGTGATATGCATCCATGTAAAATATCCCGACTCACATAGATATCTAGGGGTTTAAATGCCTATACAAGGGAGGGGCATGACTTGATCCCATGTCATCCTTTCTCCAATGCATAGTTTGAACCATAGTGCTACACTGATTGTCAAATCAAAGCATAGAGAACCAAAATAATAGTCAAACCTCCACATCTCACCATGGCTAATCAAAGGACATCCTCCCCATAAATTGAACTTAAGATGGTAAAGAAGCATCTTTGGCCCCATCTACTTGGCCATAGTGGTTGCCTTGTTAGATGAGTTGATGCACATCCCAAATTCATGAAGAGGGGAAAAACACACCTTGAGGTTAAAGGGTGCCAAGACAAAGCCTTTAGAAGGGAAACACATTTTTTTAAAATTTGAATTCTAGCAAGAAACTCTTGATCTAATAGTAGTTGGTTGAATCGTTCTTTGAAGGATAATTTTGGAGAAAACACAGGTTTCTTCTAACATAATTTCAAGCAAAGGAATTTGAGGATAAAATCCCAAGAAGAAGATTTACATAAAATTATTCCAAGGTTAAAAGAAAAATCGGAGGCACCAAACCACCTTCTCGTGTGACCAAGTAATGCCACTCCATATTTGCTTTAATACCATCTTAGAATTCACAATATTTTAGCAAAACATTTACTCAAATCTTATACAAAAATTAAAAGAGGGAAAAAAGAGACTTGGGGCACCTGTAGGCACCATAAATAATCACTATCCATAGATAATATTGCACAACACTCTAATAAAAAATGAGGAGTGTGAGGGAGGTATTTATAGCAATACCAAAACCCTAATTACATCATTAGGTTTAAATTTAGTCGATATAATAAATGGGCTATATATTAATTATAAATAATAATAAATATGGTTTAACCATAACAAGGTTAACCATGGCCCATTAGACTTACATAATGAAATATTATAAAATAATTAATACATTGTACAATGAATGTCCTTAGGCATATCCAATACATTGCACATTGTTAGCTCTTGGCCATGAATTAGATTATAATTTCAACATTGCCAAGGTGATCCACTATCTCCTTATCCATTCATAATTATTGAAGGCATTAGGGAGAGCTTTCTCAAAGGCAAAAATTAAAGGAAAAATCAAAGGTATCTAGGTTGCAAAAAATGGTCCCTTCGAATCTTATCTCCAATTTGTTGATGGTACTTTTCTTTTGGGTCATCCCTGAGTCGGTAAGGCCATGAAGTTTAAATCAATATTATCATACTATGAGAAGGCTATTGGACAATTAATTAATACTACAAAATCCAAGATTTTTTTTCATTAACACAACCTTAGATTCAATGGATTATTGTGGATATTTTAGGGCTTTAAATTGAATTTTTTTTATCAACCTACTTGGGTATTCCTTTGTCTCATAAAGGAAATAAACAAAATATTTGGGTCTCTTGTTCGAATAGAATGAAATCTTATTTGGTAGGTCAAAAAGGTATGTTCTTAACCATGGTGGGAAGGCTACAAATCATAAAAATTACATTGTAATCCATCCTTATTTATATGATGTCACTTTCAAGATTACCAATAGGTATAGCATCAAAACTTGATAAAATTCAAAGAGACTTTTTTTTGGAAAGCATACGAGAAAAAATATGTTTCCTATTTATAGGTGAGATGGGTCTTGCAAAGGAAAGAATATTGGAGAAGTCTACTTGTAGAATTGTAGATTTGTTAGTATTGGCCTTAGGGGTAAAGCTTGGGTGGAGATTAGGGTGTCTTGATCCAATAAAACTCTACCCAAAGGATTGTCAACATGAAACTTTATATCAAATAGTTTGTATTTGATCAAGAAACATATTAGATGGTCAGTTAAATAGATAAAGTATGCAAATTTTTGGTCTAATGCTTAGTTGAAGCCTTATCCTCTTCTATTCGTCTCAAAATGGTGACCATAGGTTTGGACATGCCTAGCCCATAAAGGTCCAAATATCACAAGCTATATTAATATGAGCAACAACTCTAGACCATGGATCTCTATTAGTAACCTAGTTGAAAGAGAGGAACTCAAAAAAACTTTTAGATGAACTCCAAAAGATGTGTCAAGATTTTTATTTGTCATTCTTTACACAAAAGGATGAGTTGGTTTGAAATCTATCAAAAGATGGTGGATACTCGGTCAAGTTGGGATATTAGGATTTAGAGCAATCAAAATTTTCTACTTCTAAATATTTTCCTTAGAATAATGTTTGGTCATTAAAGGCTTTCCCTAAGACCTCATCATTCCTTTAGTTAGTAGTTCAAAATAATATTATTACAAGAGAGAGTCTACAAAGAAGAGGATATCATGGACCTTTCAGATATATTTTGTATGAGAAGGACTTAAAAACATCAGATTATTTACTTTTTCAGTATCCCATTGCTCACACCATTTGGGTCTATTTTTTTAAATATGAAAATATATTGGGTAGCTCCTTCAACATTGAAAGAGTTGATAAAATGTTGGACTAATTAGTTCAAAGTTAAAGCATTATGTATTCTATGGAAAATTGGTCTTGCCATTATTTGTTGGAATTTATGGCTGGAAAATTGGTCCTACTATTATTTGTTGAAATTTATGGCTTGAAAGGAATAATAGAATGTTTAAAATGCACAAGTTGATTTTTTACAAGCTTGATACCTTATTGGCAAAGATTTTGGCTAATGGGACTCATAAATTATTCAAGTCCCACATCCAAATCAATTTGAGATTACTAACTCACATACTATACTAATTAAGGAGAATTAGACATTAAAATATGGTATAATTTCATTGTAGTAATATACCCCTAGAAACAACCAATGAGGCCTTGGTTCAATGGTTGAGAAATATGGATGATGCAACCTACACCAAAGTTCAAATCCGAGGATCATCAAAAGGGCTATATAATGTTTTTTTATAGAAAAAGCTAGATTATATTAATTCATTAATTAGAACATTACAATATTATGGTGCTAACATTGTCCACAAGCTAAAATACAAAATGAGGTGGATAAGGAGTAAAGCATCCATAACTGAATATACATAAAAATAGAAGCTAATAGCAACCAAAATACCATAGCTATATATTGATGTAATACACTAGATATCAACACTCATCTGTGGGAGAGCCATTATATGGAGAAATTTTGGGCATGTCTTCCATGATATATTGCTCATCATTGTTATCTATCTCCTTTTTAGTATCTTATTGGACCTTATGAAGATCTTGAACCATATGAGAAAGCTGATAAAGTTTATCAATAACATATCATGGTGTGCTGGAAGTTCCATAGACTTGGGAATGAATGTGTCCCATATGTAACAAAAGATCAAAGGTCAAGTCTGTTAAAACTATATCCCATGGAGGGGAAAATCTAATAAATACATTTTTGCATTTGCACTTCCAAATGCACTTGATAAGGATGAGTCTATAAACATCCTAGAGTTTGAGGCACTAATCCAGTTGAGAAAAACCAAGCAGATAAAGCTTCCAAGATCTAGTGAAAGAGGGGAAAAGAAAAGTGTAGAAGATATCCTAAAACTGTTTAGCCATGTCACAAAACCAAAACAAGTGAATAAGAGTTTCTAAAGCATTACAAAAATTGCATTGAGGAGAAATATGTAAAATCGAAGACAAGCTTTCATAACTTGGAAGTTTTTGATGCAAAATTCGTCATCCAAGAAGTTGAGTTTTGGATTCAACAGGAACTTTACAAATTTTAGTAGCAAGATACTACCATTGGGCATTGGTAAAATTATCTTACCACTTGACATTGATCATAGAGTCTAAAGAAGGAGGACACAAAAGATTTTTGTATATCCAACTAGAAGTAATGGAAGAGATTATATGACCATTAAGTCATCTCTAGTCATTCCATATATTATGGGCAGTTGTTCCCAAATTTATAAGGATCTCACAAGGTATGGAAGCCACAACTAAGGTATAAGACTCTTTGAATCTAGAGGGAAGGGAGAAATAATAACAAATTTGGTTCCAGGTAAGAATTGAGTAGCTACTCGGATCCGAGATATCTCTAATTCTATTAATACCTTTCTTCAAAAAATCTAGACCTTGAATAGCAATGCATAAAGCTAAAGGTTTATCATTATGGAGGATATGTTTATTCTACCAAAGATTGTTTAGACTGATGCTCAAACCATATCTCAAGGAGTCTCGACTTCCAATCCAATAAATGAAAAACTGATTATCAAGATTTCCAATTTTGGGTAACTGGAATAGATCCTTTAACCGTAAAGTAAGGCACATTAAGGACCTTATCCTCCCATGGGGTTTCTTTCCATTTACCTTTGTGAGTAGTTAGAGATATTTTGTAATGAAATAAGTGTTTCCAATTTTCATCACCAGTGATGGCTCTAGAAACCCATTTTGCAGCCAAAATTTTGCTTTGGGTAAGAAGATCAATGATGCCTAGACCTCCTAAAGTCTTAGGTTGAGTACAAAGTTTCCATGAGATGGTTGTCATTCCCACATCCCCATCCCATTTGGTCCATAAAAATTTAGGAATGACCTAAGTTAATTTGTTATAGGCTACCTTGGGGGCCATCCAACAAGAGGAGTAATAAACATGAGATGTTGTCATAATTTTATTTGCAACTTGAATTATTCTTGCTAAGGAAAGAAACCGAGATGACCAAGCATTAATTTTTTTTGAAGTATTTACATAACCCAATTCTACATATCCTTAGGAGAGATATTAATCCCAAAAGAAATTCACAAATAATGCACAATAATACCATGAGATATGATCTTCCACATAGTTGAGGAGTTGAATCCACGAGGAGAGGAAGAGGTATAGAAGACTTTACAGTCGTTGATACGAGAGCCAGAGACATCACAAAATAATTGAACAATCTCTTTAGCCATTTCCACCTCTTGTTGGATATTCTGAAGAAAAGAAGGAATTATTAGCAAAAAGTGAGTTAAGAGCATGTTTATCCCTAGGAAGATTAATACCCCGAATGAGGCCATCAAAATGAGTCTTATGAAGAAGATAACCATGAGCATCAACAATCAAAACATACAAAAAAGGAGCAAGAGGGCAACATTGTCTGATAGATCGTTGAAGAGGGAAGGAGGGGGAAAGAGATCCATTAACTTGAACACAAGTTGAAGCATCACCAAAGAGCATACCAATTTGATTATAAAATTTTGGACTAAAACTAAGCCACGAAAGCATACTAAGAATAAAATCCCATATGATTATATCATAAGCTTTGTAAAAATGTAACTTAACCAAACGGGCATCTTGATTGGAGTCTATAGCCCATTGTAAAGTTTCCTAGGCCATCATAAGACCATCTAACATATAATGACCTTTAAGAAAAGCATATTATTTTGGGCAAACAATCGCTTGAGAAACAAGTTTAATTTTTAAAGCTATAGCTTTAGCTATGATCTTGTACGAAACATTGAGGAGGGTAATAGGTCTCCAATTGGATATTTGGTTACGAGTTATACCTTTAGAAATTAGCTTGGTAAGTCCTACATTGATATAAGCCCTGAGGAAACTTTATGGAGAGATTCTAGGTAAACATGGTGAAGATTAGAGGAAAGAATATGCCAATTTTTTTATAAAACTCCACTGAAAGACCATCCAAGCTAGGAGCTTTGTCATTCTCCATAGAAAAAGAGTAGTTTGCAGGTTGTTCACAAAAAGAGGATATTCAAGTTGATCCTAAATAATGGGTAACACCTCCTTTACCATTAATATGAGAAGTAGTAAAGGCAAAAGCATATCCACCACCAATGATGTCCATACAATGGGTGAGAGCGTGACCAATGACTTTCAGTTCTTGAAGGATAGAACAAAAATATGATTTTCAGCAACTACTTTTCAAACTTGAAACTTATGATAAGGGAGGGAGAGCCCCCTAACATTCCAAGAAAGGAAGATTTAAATTCATGAGGGGTGATTTAGAGGCTGCTCGACCTCATGAATTAGAGACTATAATATATTTTTACTGGTTGGCAATAATTGTGTGTTGTCCAAATGGGTTTGCTAAGCAAGAACCTTATTTTGAGCAACTTGAGAGAAGGATATAGCAAGATCTTTAGCAGAGGATTTTGTTCCTTTGTATGGATGGAGTGATTTTGGGAGGTTGACGAATGTTGTCGCTTGCCTACCTTTATCCACCCATTTGTCATAAGGTTGTCTTTCAAGAGTTGTAGTGAAGGAACGAGAGCTAACTTAAGACTCATGGATAAATTTAGCAAGGCATGCATATTAGCAAGAGTATTTAAGGATTTAGTCTGAGCTGTGGAAGAGGCAAGAGGGTTATTAGGGGGTACAACCCGATAAGGAGAAGGTTTTTTAAGAATACGAGGGTGTTGAGGGCTATTGATAGGAAATTCCTCAACTAAATTTTTAGTTGCAGCTTCCATATGAGGGCCATTAGTTGAAATTTTTTTATAATTTTTTTAGTCGTCGCTTCCATTTGTTTCTTTTTAGCTATTTTTTCAGATAATTTTTGATCAAGTATCCAACTTCTCTATAGTAAAAACACACATTAGGTAATTTTAGGTAGATAAGAGGTTGACTAACATGGAAACCTAGCCCATTGAGGTCAAGGGAGGGGGCAAAAACTTGGATATGTCCATTTCTACATAAATATGAGGGTGCACTCTATAATTAGACAATTTTCTAACATAGGGTTAGACCACAAAACCTTACCAAGAAGAGCAACAATTTTATTGAGAAAGGGGTGACATGAAAGAGATAAAAAGGGCAAATCTATCCAAAGAGGGTATTTTTCCCTAGAGGGACCCTCTAGAAGAAAATCCAAAGACCAACCTTGCAGATAACAAGTTTACCCACAAATAACCCAAGTTTCATATTGGAGGGCTTTTTTGGCATGTTCGGGATTTGCAAAGGATACTGCTATGTACCCTATTCCCAACCCTCGAATAGCCTCAACTATCCAACCTCTAGTATTTTCCCAAACCCTCCTAACCCATTTGAGAAATTCAACCTCAAGTGGTATCCCCCGTAAAAAAAAATGACAATACGTTCAAATAAATCATTAACTAATTCAAAAAAGGAATCAGGAAGAACAAATGAAAGGGGCTTACCTTGCTCTGCATTTGGTTGAGGTGTTGTTGGATTAGGGTTTGACGGGTCAACAATGTAGCCCTCTGGTAAGCTCCTCTCGCTTTTCGAATTTGTAAGCTTCTCCATGGAATTCTTTGCAAGGTTCCCAAGGGGACACAAGGGAACCTAAGATTCAAGAACATTGAGGGATGGAGTTTCATCCATCATAGAAACCTCACATATTGTACAAACTATTTTCCTATACCCAAATGCTTCTCCACTGCAAATTTGATCTTGTTGTTGGATGGTGACGATTGTCCCAATTCTTCACTCTAAGCCAAAGATGCATAACTTTTGACAAACTCCAAAGATGGGTAAAAATCCTAAAAATAGCATAGGAGTACCCTATTTTTTTCCACAAATTTTTAAAATATTTGTATGTTCATCGGTGGAAGGAAAATGCCCTCAAAATGTTGAAAGCTAAAATCATGAGCGCTCTTGAAAGCAAAAGCGATCACAAAAGGGCTCTTCGAAACCTATTCATAAAGCAAAAACAACCACAAAAGGGCTCTTCAGAACCCTATTTAGAATATGCATTGTTGTTTCAAAAATCTCAACTCCCAAATTTAAATATAGGAAAAAACCCTAAAATTAGCATAAGAGTGCCCTATTTTTTTCACAAATCTTTGAAATATTCATCGATGGAAGGAAAATACCCTCGGTATGTTGAAGTTGAAATCGTGAGCGCTCTTGAAAGCAAACACTACCGTGAAAGGGCTCTTCGAAACCCTATATCAATGTTTCAACAAGGGCTATATAATTTGATGTGACTAGTTGATATGACCTATTGTATTGAGGGAAAGAGCAACCCTTTCAAAACCCTACTTTATATATTCCTAGAAATAATTATGTAAAATGAACATCATAATGAATGGTTAGAAATAAGAGGACCACCTACCTCGACACATATATTGTAACTTGATGTTAATAGGGGTTAAAAATCCTAAATAAGTAGGACCAAGGACTTGCACCACTTAGCATGTTACCTCAATATTCAATATATGTATAAAACAATTAAGGAATTTTAACATTTTTAAAATTGATTATATGGAATTGAAACGACCTCCACTGTGTTACATCATGATCACATAGTGGTATTACAACAACTTGGCTATTATACATGTATTGCTTAGTAGGATTCAAACTTGAGTCGCCTTAAAAGTTTGATATTTTTCCCCTTAAGGAACCTTTATAAAACCTAGCCTAGTAGGTAAAGACAAAATCAATGGTATCTTGACTATTTAGAAAATTGAATCGGGGTAGTCCATTGGCAAGTACTCAACTGCTACCAAACGGTCTATCCCTTTTGAGTAAAAAAAATTAGGATAAAACATGGATTTTTGAAGGGTCCCAATTCCTTGTTCACTAGTTTGAACTTGGGTCTTTTGGATGAGAACCCAAAGCTATATCACTATGTTATAATAATAGGACTAGAAGTTTAAGAAATTTAATTGGTTGAGTTAATGTCATTTAACGAAGGAATATTAACTTACACAATATTAGATGGAAAAATCTAAATTTTTTAATACATAGGGGAATCGGTAACACCATTGGATGTTGTTATTATAAATAGTAGCCCATTGGGTTAGATGAATTCAATTAGATTTTTTATCCTTGAAGGCATCAAACTAGGTCAACCAACTGACAAACACTTGGTTGCTTCTATCCAACCTATTCTTGTCTGAGGATGCCATGGTTTGAACCTTTGACCTCCCAAAGAGAGGCAAAATCCCTAACCACTACACTGTCCTTGTTGGACAATAAAACAATACTTTTAATAAAAGATAATTTTGATATAGTTTAATTGATGTCACAATAATATAATAACAAAGATGTAATATTTTACTATTCTAATAAAAATAACAATAATATATTATTTTTTTAATCGATTCATATTACACTATGACCACATTATTATATTGCAATAGTTTAATTATATTTGTTTTACAATATTTAAACCTCAATCTTTTCCTTGAAAGTTGAAAAATATAAAAAATTAAATTAATATCATTTGTCCCAAGGGGACAGTGCAATGATTAGGGTTTTGGCTCTTTTTTGGGAGGTCCAAGGTTCAAACCGCGATGTGGGAGAGTGTGTGAGGGGACGGGTGTGTGTTGGCTCGGGTTTTGGCTCTTTTTAGAGAGGTCTAAGGTTCAAACTATGGCGTGAGCGAGTGTGTGAGGGGGTGGGTGTTTGGTGGCTGTGTTAAATTCCCTATTGATAAACATAACTCTCAACTTTACAGGGGTCATGGTTGGGAGGAGACTGTTCAACCCTGAGCGTTGGTCGTAGGGGTTTCTCACACTAACCAAATAAATAATAATAATAATTTAATTACATAAAAATTATTTAATAATATAATTTAAACAAGATTTTCAATACTTTTCCACTCTCAAGGTTTTAAAATATTTTTTTTAGTCAATACTTGTTATACACATGCGCAATGGACGTTGAACCGGGGTCTCATCATCGATAATGCAAATGGAGTCCTTTTCAGTAAACCACATACACACCGATATTTACATTAATTATTTTTTGAAATATACTTTTTATAAATTCATAAATGAAAAACAAAGTACAATAAAATTATGCAAGTCTATACAACATTAGTAAACATTCTGACTTGCATAAATAAGAAATTTATTTCAAATCTTTTAACAATTCTACTCTAAACATTCTTACCTGATCTGAAATACAACTCACAGCTTTACTTACAGTGCTAGTAACAGGAATGGAACCTACACTAAAAACAAGAGAGCACTTGTCCTTCTAGATAGTAAACAAAATAGAGACCCTCACCACTTGCCATATCCCCACCAGATGAGGTGGACAATTGTTGACATCTCTAAGAAGTACAATACTCCACTAGAGGTGTCTCCCAAGAATAGGGGTAATAACTCCATCCATTTCTTTCCATACTGCTTTGGCACAAGAGCAATCCCAAAAAATATGCTTTATTGTTTCCTCTTTACCACAAACCACACAACAACTAGAAGTGAAATTCATTTTTGCCAACCTGTCTTTGCAAGGGATGCCTTGGAAGGCTAATGACCAAGCAAAAACCTTAAGCTGAGAAGACATTATGAAATGGTCAATTTTAAATAATCGTCTTTTCCATTTTTTGTAGGTGCAGTTGACATTCCATCTATGATTCAATACAATATCTATAAGGGTCTTAATCAATAAAACCTCATAAATCTTATTAGAGTTAAACTACAACATAAGGCAACCAAACTTCCACCTCCAATCTCTCCAAATAGGTTTAGGCAGTCCTCTATTTAGTTTGTAATCATATGGAAAAATAGAGTGAATTTGGGTGATATCATATTTATCAGAGTACCACAACTTGTACTTAAAAACCAAGTCAAACAAAGAGGACCAATCACCAGTGTCAACATTCCATAAATCTGCCCAACATCGAACCCTTTCTTTTACCAACCTCTTACAACGGAGTCTTGTCCTATCAGAAACATACTCCCCATTCTCATTCCATAGATCTTGCAAGCATTTAAATGTACTATGAACTTGATATTATGCTTAGCTTTCATAGTTTGAGTTGAATTCCTTTTGTCTCCCTAATATTCAACTTCACTTTATTGCCTTATTTCTCCCTAATAATTAGTAAGTAGAAAGCTAAAGATAAATGATGATGCACCTTCAAGTTTTAATAAGGTTCTTTTCCTTCAATACCTTTTAGTTGGATTAATGTCTCATAAATTAGTGTAAGAGACTAATATAAAATGTAATTTGAATTTTCAATGCTTGAATTTTCTAAATTTCAAGAAACTAAATTTTGATGTAGTATTCCTTATATCTCCCTAATTTGAAAATTTAGAAAATAATAATATTTGCAAACTAGTATTTTAATTTTTCAATGTTGAAAACCTTATATCTCCTACTTGATTATTTGCAAATATTTAATGTTAGAATCTCATGCAATTTGTAATATCTTTTGAGATATACTCCCTTTACTTTAATTGCCTTCTAATTCTCTAAGGTTGGTATTTGCTTTGTTCTTCAATGTAGTAATAAATAAACTTCAACCTTATATTAAGCACCTTGAAATATTTTGCACTCCTTTGGTTTAATTGCTTTCTATTCTAAGGTTATAAAATCTCCAATGCAATATAATTTTAACCTTAGATATATAAAATACCTTATACCTCCTTTTGCACTTTAATGAAAGCAAATGCCAACGTAAATATACATTTTAAATTTTGTGTGCTGATTGGCTTTGGTCTTGACTTAACTATGCAAACTTGGAGTGCTGGAATTTCTCTTTCTTCACCTTATGATAATGAGCATTCAATTTTTTCCTTTTACTGGCGCTTCCCTATGATAGTCTCTTATTGCGCTTTGACCACTTCTATGCACTAGACTCACTAGAGATATGCTTCACCTTCTACACACTCTTCCCTATGATGGCTATTAATGTGCTTCTCCTTTCTTGAAACAAGTGCCAAGTGGCACTAGGTATTGCCCAAGACCTTGGTATTAATTGCAGTACTATTATAAGCCTTGAAATATGTTACTCCACGTGGTGTTGGTCTGAGAGTATTTCTTGGATGTTGGCTATGGTTTTTGAGCATTGAAGATGCTCTTTCATGAGCATTGAAGCAATGATGAGGATGTTACTCCTTTTGAGTACCCTTTGAATTCCTTTGCAAGTGTTAGAGTATGAAGATGCTTCTTTCAACTTTGTGCCAAGTGGCACAAGATGCCTTTCTCTATTAGGGCAAGTGGAGGCACTCCTTTGCATGCACTCAAGCTCCTAAACACCTCTTATCATCTTGGTGCCTTTCACTCCTTTTGCAAGTTGTATCAAGCTTTTTCCAATATGCTTTCAACGTAGGTGATGCTTCCTCTACGACGGTGGCTCCTCCTCGATGGTGGTGGTTCTTGTTGTGATAGTTTGAAGCTTTCTTCAACATAGATGATTCATCCAAGCTCTTTCATATGTATGCTTGGGCAATATTCGATGGTAATATTCACTTTGCACTTCAATTTTGGCCGCTTATGTTATGTAAACCTTGTGTTCTTTTCCTTCTCACTTGCAATGGTGCTATCTTATGTAGACTTGTTGAATGTTGTAGGTTCATTTCACATGCACTGCATAGGCGCTGAATTTGATGGCTTTGGCACTGTGTTGGGTGTCTTTAGACACCTCAAATGATTGGATATTGAGCCTTTGAACGACTCTATATTTTGCCTAACAAAGCTTCCTCTTTGGACTTTGTAGAATACCCACTTGAAGACTTTAATATGGGCTATGTTTTATTTCCCTATTGCTTGATGATTCAGCCCCTTGTAGACTATAGTGCACTCATTGTTGTAGTGTCTTTAGACACTCTGGATTTTACCCTTGTTTTTCTATGTAGAATATGGTGCAATAATATAAATAAATCTACCTTGAATTGCACCAAAAACTTGAGACTTTATAGTCTCTTTTTAAGCTTACTTCCTTCTTTAATAAGATGGCTTCCTTCTCCAATATTTGGAGGTGATATTACTCCTTTTTGGTGGCTTCTCCTTGCCACAAAATGTTGTAGGATATCTATGCTTAATAGTGTCTTTTGACACTTCACTCTTACCCTATTTTGTGCACTTAAACTTCCTCTTTAGATAAACTCTTAATGCACTTTAAAAACCTTTAAGGAAAACTAGTATAATGTACTTTTAATAACTCCTTATTGCTCCTTTAAACGAAATCTTAAAAGTACCTTGAAGTATGCACTATAATCTATGCAAATTTCACTTTAAGGATAATGTCTTCTTTGCTTACAATAGATAATAGGAAGTTGATAATCTTATTTCTCTTGAAATATATCTAACTCCTATTTTTTGTGTGTGCAAGTACCCTTGTAGAAACTATCTTCTACACTTCCTTGAAGACTTAATATGCAACCTTCTCCTTACAAATTTTAAACTCTAATATGGTGCTTATTGAAAATTAATAACGAACCACATAATTTAACGTTAAGTAATGAACCTTTTGCACCAAATTTGCTTACCTTAATAAACTCTGTAGATGAAGAATTTCAAGGTGATTAGATTCACCAAATTGCTACCTTGTAATAGATAAAATTGTAGCTCTTCCTTGTTGTCCAAAACAACTCTTTAAGTCACCAATTTATGGCTTTAAATATCCTCTAACTTGTTGCTCGAAAATATATTTTGGTGGCTTAAAATCTCCTTCATGATGCACCCTTTAAATTTAAAACTTGGTAGCTATTGATGTTGCCCAAATTGTTGCTTTCTTGTTGTTCTCAAATCTTATTTTTTTAGATTGCAAAGCAGTCAATTTCTCCTCTGAAGTGCTGTCCTTGAATCTGATAAATTTGGTAGGAAAATCCTCCAATCATAGATGAGATTTTCCTTCAAGAACCCTTCACTTTTTTGTTGTAAAAACCAACAACCTCCTTTCTCTAAAATAGCCTTCAATGGCAATATTCAAATCTCTTGGATTTGATGGCTTCTTCTAACTCCTTTCTCCTTCAGCCTCCTTATCAAATTCTGACTTCAATATTGGCCTATCTAATGGCCTTCTTCTCAAGATTATGACTATCTTGAGGTCTCCACTATTCTCCTCCAAAATTTGGTAAACTCCTTGCCAAATTCTTCTCCTTGGGCTTGTTGTCGGATGGCGACAATTATCCCAAATTTTCTTTATCAGAAAATTCTCCTTGAGTTCTCCTCAAATCTTCTCCAATGGACTTCTTCAAGTCTCCTTCAATGAGGCTTTTCTAGCCTTCTCCTTGTTTCTCCTTTCAAGTAGCTTGAGGTCTTGTCCTAGGGCCTTTGAATTTCTACAACTTCTCTAGTCTTCTCAATGAGACCTTTCCTTCAATATTCAATTGTGGAAGTTTTACAATGAGATATCCTTCTTGGATCTCTAAAATATGTTGCTTCTAGAATGGGACCTTTGCTAGTCCTTCTCTATATTCAATCTTACAAAATTATAAGTTATTCAAGGGGACCTCTTGTGGTCTCTTCAGCTTTTTAATATTTTTTCTTCTCCTACTTCAATTTGCAATTTGCAATATTCAATATTCAATGGAGATAACCAACCTCCAATATTCTCCTAGACTATTTTCTTGAGTCTCTTCTTCTTCAATCTGTAATAAGGCTCCTATGGCCTTTTTCTCTCTTATGCAATTGGTATTTCTGCAACTTTTTGCAATGGGATATTTTCCTTAGGCCTCCAAATATTCAATCTCCAACTTGTTGTTTCAGGTACTGGATTGATTCCAAAGAAGATATTCTTCCTAGCTCTTTGTAGGAAGCTTCCCAACTTTCTTTGAATATTCTTTTTCTGCAATAAATATTAGAATCTGCAATGGAAAAAACTTTAAATCTAGAGATAATAAATCTTCACTAGTTGATTTATCAATCTAGTGGAATCAATGTTGAGTCTTAGTCTTCACAAGTTTTTTGCAACTCTATGGAAAGACTCCAACCAAATATATTTTTAGAAATTCTAAAAATGAGATTTTTAATCTCCTCTCAATCTCTCTTGTGTCTCTCCTTATTTCCTATTGATCTATCATGTGCTCTGATATCATTGTTAGCTTTTGAGGATGTATATTAAAGGAAATGCAACCATAAGATGTAAAATAAGTAAGCTATGATAACTATATGATAATGACACTATAATATACAAGAAAACTAGATAATAAACTTTTGCAATAACTCAGTAATATACCATTAATAAAATCTCATGAAAATAGTACAATGAAATATAATGAAGGACATGAACACTCTAAAATTTTCAATGAAGAACTACATTGTACCTACTCACTACCATGACATCATTCCTCTCACTCTATTCATTTTATTCACCTCATACCCTCAAGGCACATATATAGAAAGATATGTTCCTTGGACTTTACTCTGCCTATGACTCTTCATCTACCTATCCTATAACTCATGTACATGTGGACTACATGCAAATTTACATTTTTGCACACTTATGCATTTATTACTTACTTGAATTATCTACTCAAACCTTAATCTAAGATAATATTCTAATCTAGAAATGTACCCGAGGTGGTACATTGGCATGTACCCAATAATGTAATATACTCTAACATATTTGCCATCACTTTGGAGATTATCTTATATGCCATCTTAAATAGGCTTATAGCCTAAATGAATCAAAAAATTTTGCATCCTTATTTTTGGAATGAGGGTAAGATATATTGCATTTATTTTATAAGGTATATATTGCTTTACCCTAGACTATTCCACTAACACCAATAAGAATCCTTCACTATTTTCCAGTTATGTTGATAGAATGTTGGAGAGAGTCCATTCATACATAGGGATTTATCCTTATCAAAAGAGAAAATATTTGAATAGACTTCTTCCATAATAATAGGCTCCATCAGTTTGCTATTGTCTTCATCTTTTATAACTGAAGATACTTCTTGCAGTAGCTTATCATTAAGAACTTCAATATCCTTTGATCCTAGAATATTCTAGTAAAAAAACCTTACCTCCTTTCTGATTTTGCTTTGGTATTCAATACAAACCCCTTCTACTAATTTTAGATGTCGATCTCTATACTATTACCATCCTATGAACAAAATTTTATGTTTTTATATCCTTCTTTTAACCAAATCTATCTCAATTGTGATATTCAAAATTTCTCTTCCTTACTCAAAATATTATGATATTCACTAAGCAAATCTCTTTTATTCAAACCTAGATTATTGTGCTCATATTTTTGTAATTTTGAAATTTTATCTTTTAGTTCGTCTTTATTCTCATAAATGTTTTTGAAAGTGTTCTTGTTCCATTATTTTAAATCTAGATGTCATTAATTTAATATGTTTTGGAAGTGCATACCACCCACCATTTCCTGAAGAATTTCATATTTGTACTATCAAATCATAAATTGAGGATGGTCTTTCCACATCTACTCATATTTAAAATTGTAGATTAAAGATACAACGCCAAACAGAAATAAAGAAATCACAATAAAGGAATGCAGAATAGTTGTACGAAATGAATGATTTTTATTAATCAATGGAGTTTAGAAACTCCTTTTAAGTACAACAGGGCCTGTAACCCTTTTCATGATACAAAGTTACAATTTGTGCTAGGGTTCTCCGAAACCCTAGCTGGCACAATGTGGCGGCGTCTCCGAAGAATGTATCCTTAACCTCAACAGAATGAGTGGGCTTCGTTGTATCCTTTGGCTCGGACCACTCCGACTTAAGCAACTGCTATCAACAAATCGGATCTACCACTAGAATCCCGCACACGTTAAAATTATCAAAGAGTTAGAAACTAATAAGAGGGCTCCACTGTGTGAGCCCTCAGAAACGGTCTAAAACCCTAGATTTATGAAATAAAAATAAACAAAATGCAGAATTCAACAACAAATTAATACATAAAGAAAGATTACTTGCTTTAGACGAATCTATACCTTTTCCTGTTAACGCGGCGAGACCAGGCGACGACGATGGATGCGACAAAAGGGTTTAGTTCAGACTTAGGGCTGTAGAAGACTCAGAAGACTCAAGATTAACAACAATAGCCAACTCCAGACTTAGATAGGGAAGATAAGTAGGTTTAGCCGAAGAGATAGATAGGGTTTGAGCCATCAAGGTGACTCAATTTATAATCTACTCTTAGGGCACACTTTAGGGTTTTAACGACACTTTGAACATGTGGCTAAGATTAAAGTGGATTAAGGTAGAGAATAAATCTAGGTTGTGAAACAGATTAAGATGGATGGACAGATGAGATTAAATGAAGGATGGACAGATGAGATTAAATGAAGGATGGACGGCTTAGATTAAATCACTTAAACTTTATTTATATATATATTAAAATATATTAAAATATTAAAATATATATATAAATATTAATTTAAATAAATTTGGGGATGGAAAATGGCGGGAAAAGTGAAATTGGGCCAAATAATGGTGGGAAAGTGTGGATGACTGACACGTGGCTGGATTTTGGTGTCTACAGATGCCCCTTTTTGAGTTGCTTTGTGTGAAGACACAATGTAGCACAAAAACTTAAGACACCTGAAAAGCTGGATCAGATGCAACTCTCTCTCAAGACTAAAGCACAACTTTGAAGACCAAAGAATAAAAAAATATTTAAAATTTTTCAGCTTACCCCCTCAATTGGTGAGCGAGAATGGTTCTCACAAGCCAATTGGAAGAAATTCGAAAGATAATGAACCATTTTTGCCCCAACGGTGAAAAAAGGGTTGGTGCATGCACCATCTGTTTATGTCCCAACAGAAAAGGGGTTGGTGTACAAACCAGAAAAGAATATGATTGAAGACGATATGAGTGATGTGAAAGATGGACCGTTTTCCGCCCCAAAGGTTATAAAGGGATTTTTGCCAAACTGTAAATTCCATGATCATGTAAGATGAATTCCACTATAGGAAAATTAGAAATTGATAACGGATGCCCCAACTCCTGTGTGTGAATCCATACTGTTGATGAAATTGCCTTGTTGGCACCATTGATATGTAGAGATGAAAGATGCATGAAAGAGTCCAGAACTCAAAGATGCTCCTAGTGACTGTATGGATAATTCCTCGGGTCGGAACCAATCAACCTAGGTAGCCACAATCTCTAGCAAGACTTAAAATAATGACGATATGAAAGATTGTCCATGTTTATGGCCCCATGAACTAGGCCATCAATGACAACTGTTGAGCAAATTAATCTTGGTATGAGGTCACTTGAAAAGTAGAATACCCAAAATTTATTTCCAATTTTCAAACAATGAAATAATTGATGATGATAAATGGTAAGTGTCCTTATGGTGGTTTAATCCTCTTACCGAATTGCATGGATTCAAATCGTTGCAATCGCCAAGGTGATAGAATATACCACTAGATACGAGGTTTACTTTAATTTGATTTGGCAAAAATATGCATGATTAACGAAGAATGAAATTGACAATAGATCAGAAGAATTGATGAATGTGGTTAATTTTGTGAAGGTTTTGAATATTTTTAACCCAATTTGTAAAACAATGATGAATGATGCGCTTTTTGAGCAAAATGACAAAATTTGTGTCCAAAACTGTTGTAACATTCACAAAATGTTTTATTATGATAAGAAGAATGGATGAATGCAATTTGATGAAATTTGGAGAAAGTAAGCTTCAATTTTGTAGGTTTTGTTCCTTTATTCAATACTGGCACCAAATGTCGGTCTGTATTTGTGGTTGGCAGAGACGCCCATCGGTGTTTAGGCGCTCTGCAGACGCAGGACTGCGTCTGAATCCGCCATGAAATGCCCAACTATGTTTCAGGGCACCAAAATCAGCTATTTAAACAGTTTCAGCGAGAATTTTGCTCATTTGTGCGTTCGAGCTTGAGAGAAGTGCGTCTGAGAGAGTGGAGTGAAGTGGAGTGAAAGGTTGTGTGGGAGAGTGAAGCACGCGGGAGCTATGGTGGAGATGGGAGCGGACGCGCCAGTGCAGCCAACTGAGGTATTTGTTCATTTAAGCAAGTACTTATTATGTGTTTTTTTTTTTTTGGAAAAAATTGTAACAAATTTTTGTTTTGTTGTTTTGCAGCTTAGGGTGTTAGAGGCACGACACCGATTCTCCCCTATCATTCCGGGGATGAGGAGGTCGTTGTCCCGAGTAGACCGGGAGATATTGGATGCGATGGGGCTAGCGGAGGCGGCCTGGTTGGAGGTAGTTCGGGCGAATGAGGGGTACCTCTCGGCTTTGGCCGAGAGGTGGGATCCGAGATCGGGGGACGTTCCGGCTCTCGACTGGAGAGATGACGGTGACGCTTAAGGATGTATACCGCATCCTCAAGGTGCCCGTGGAGGGGGTGCGGGTGGAGGTTGGACGAGATAGGGCCACAGAGATGGCCAATGTGTTTGGGGATGACTGGAGGGAGATCCGAACGGAGAGCGGGGGGATCCCATACTTGGCCATGTATACGGCCAAGGAGTTGGGAGCAGTGGAGGCTCTGACGATGTTCGTGTTGGCCAACATTGTGGCCCCGAACAGCACTGGTGCAGGTTCCCATGGAACCTGATGGGTGTAGTGAACGAGATGCTCACTAATAGGGTAGTGTATGCCTGGGCGCCCGCTTTATTGGCGCAGGTGTACCGAGAGTTGTATGAGGTTCGAAGACGGGGCCGAAAGGGCCTGGGTTGCAGTGTGGTGCTCCAGTGCTGGGGCTAGGAGCACTTTAGAGTGGCCCGACCGGAGGGGTTGCCATGGGCTCACTGGGACGTGAGCTAGGCTTATGGTAGGAGATGGCCAGTGGCGGAGGAGAGACAACCGAGCCACCCCGTGAGATCGGGGCAATGGTATAGGAGACTATGGGCGGACTTGACAGATGCCCGAGTCATTTGGAGGCCCTGGCGAGAGGTGAGGTGGATCGGGGATGGAGAGCACCTGAGACGGGTGTGACAGGCCAGATGGGTAGTAGGGTGGAGCCACGACGAGGCAGAGTACATACAGATGTCTCGAGTACTCCGCCAGGTTGGATTGAGGTAGGATGTCCCCGGTGAGCCAGTGCGCTACCGGAGGCACAGATCAGAGGGGGATTTGTCGTGTGTCGAGCCGTGGAGGGAGGCGGTAGAGGACGATGAGGACATGGAGATCCTCGACATGGACGACGTCGGGGTGACAGCTGAGTATGCAGCATGGATGGCCGTAGAGCCAAGGTGGGAGCCACCATTGGTGGCTGGTAGAGCCGGAGAGCCCGAGGCTGGGGATGGAGAGGGCGAGGGAACCACGGAGGTTCCCAAGCGCAGGGAGGGTCCCCGCCTCGATCCGACGGCTTGAAGGCGAAAGGGGAAGATGGCACGATAGGCTCCGGGGAGTGAAGATGATGGGGAGGATGGCAGAGAGGGCCTAGGAGAGGCCGTAGGAGAGGCTAGGGAGGTACCCCCTAGCGGGCACGAGAACAAGCTGGCGCAGCTACAGCAACAGATAGCAGAGCGCGATGCTATGCTAGCTGCTCGAGACGAGAGGATAGCTTGGCTGGAGTAGCGAGCGGCAGAGCGGGATGCTCTGTTAGTTGCTCAGGAGGAGAGGATGGCCCAGTTGCAGGCGGACTTGGATGGAGCGACCAGGGTGCCCCAGGATGATAGGGTGACGAGACTTCAGGCAGAGCTAGCGGAGCGGGAGTGACGACACAGGATAGACATAGCTAGGCTTAGGTCTAGGACTCGTTACATTGAGGCTCTAGAGGACACATTGTTTAGGTATCACATCGTGTTGCCTGATCCTCCATCCTCCTCTGTCTCTAGGCGTAGTGAGTCTAGGCACACCACTAGGTCTAGGGCTCCTACTAGGTCTCAGGGGTCCTCTTTTGATGGTTAGTTTAGTGCTTAGATGCACTCTTTATGAGCCTTGGTGCTCTATTGTATATTTGTAGCCTTTTGGCATTCATTGTATAGTTTGACCTTTATACATATATATATACATGGCTTTTATTTATTTGGTGTTTTACTCTCTTTTGTGTGAATGCTTATGTTTTTGTGAAGCATGTTTTTATATGTTTTAATGTTTTTGATGCATATGTGATGGAATGGAATGCAAAATTATAGATGATTAATGCGAGACTAAGTAAATGAAATATGCACTAAGAAGCACTCATACTTTTAGATAGTTAGATTTAGCGAACTGTTATCATAATTGTTTAATCAGGGGCACCGAACTTGGTGGCTTGTGAATGGATGACGTATGGAATGACATGAATATGGAAGAAGATATGGAGGGTGATATGGAGGTTGATATGGAAGACTATTTTACAAAGACTCAAACATGCTAGTGGTATCAAACAAACTTACTAACACTGCCTAATTCAACTAGGACCAAATGTGTGTGCATGCGAGTTCATTAACCAAATCAGAAGCATGGTAGTGACTCTAGGCAATCAAAAACTCGTGTGTGTGCAAGTGTGTTCATTAACCTCATCTTGCATAAATTAGGTAACCTTGTTATGGAGAAGACCCCGAAGCTAGTTTGTCCGTATGAGCATTCAGAGGTCTCCTTTTGAGGAGAGACATGTCGCCACGCAATGAGTATACTCCACTGCCAGTCAAGCATCTATAGCCCCGGTGAAGGTTAACTCCATAGTCCATGTTGTTTTAGACCTTTGTAAGCCTTTGGGATGACTACCTATCCATCTGACTGGACAAGTAGTATGATCCTTACAACTTATTTGGGATCAATGGTGTGTGAAAAATGTTCATTTCCTTAGAGCTTTGGGGAATCGGATTCTCAACCGAAGTATGATGAGAATTTTACCCTATCCTTACTACTCCGTTTATATTTATATTTTGTGATTACTTGTGATAGTGGTAAGAACCACTGTTTTATGGACTATTTTTGCATGATAGGACAAACGAGGATTACCCTTTTCACTTCAAGGCACAACCCAAGGATGGTGTTATCTCTCTTTGACACAAGATGTTTTTAAGATGTGAAAATGTGATAGGTTCAAGACCGCTTTTGAAATCATTACCCAATACTCAAGATTTTATTTAGTGTAATTTGTGATATGGCCCTAGAGAACTTTGACATGCATTTCGAAGTTTGCTTAAAACACTAGGAATGGTCGAGTGACTCGAAAACATTTTGGCAATGTAAATATGTGCAAATGGAAAATGGGTGTATGAATGACAATTCGGTTTGATGGATTTTATGAAGGTGCCCTTGATTAAGGCAACATGACTTTTGCTTGACCAAATTTTATATCCAAAAGATAGAATGGTCTCTAACATGATATGCAACTATGGCTGAAAATGAAATGTTATGGTTTTCAATGAGATGTATGCACATGAAATGCAATGTTTTTGAATGAGATGTATGCAACTAGCAATGAAATGCAAATTCTTTTTATTTTATTTGTTTTTTTTTTTTTTTTCTTTTTTTTGTTGTACAAGCCATGTATATACGTACATATAAAATTCAAACTATGCGTAGAATGCCCTCAAGTGTATAACATTAAGTGGTTCGGGTTCTTCCTCTCCCTCTAAACTGGCAAGTCTATAAGTTCCATTACCCACTCTTTCAGTGACCATATATGGACCTAACCAATTAGCCGCGAATTTATCTCAAAGATGCGGCAATGCATTGGTGTTTTGTTGATTCTATTTAAGGACAAGATCCCCTACTTGAAATTCTCTTAGATGAACTTTGGCATTGTAAGCACGTTTCAATCGGTCTTGATAAACTCGCAAATGCTCTAAAGCATTGATTCATTTTTCATCTATGAGTGTGAGTTGATCAAGACGTGCTTGTCTAGCAGTATCATCATCGATAAATTCCTGCAAAGAAATTCACAAGGAAGGGATCTCGAGCTCAAAAGGCATGATTGCTTCAACTCCATAGACCAAATAAAATGGCGTTGCCCAAATGGGAGTTCTGATGCTTGTTCTGTAAGCCCATAATGCTAAGGGGATTTGTGTATGCCAATCTTTATGATTTTCTTTAACAAGTTTCTTAAGAATAGCAATTATGGTCTTATTCGAAGCTTCAGCTTGTCCATTGGCTTGTGGGTAGTAAGGAGTTGAGAAACTATGTTGGATATTATACTTTTCGCAAAGAGCTCGAACATCCTTATTCTTAAAAGACTTGCCGTTATCATAAATAATTTTAGAGGGAATACCAAAACGACAAATGATATGGTGAAGTATAAACTCCACAATTCTAGGACCCGTCAGATCTGCTAGAGGAACAACTTCAACCCACTTTGTGAAGTATTCGATGGTCAGTAATGATGAATGTATGTTGTCCTCGAAGAGGCGGTGAAATCTTGCCAATTAAATCAAGACCCCATTGTAAGAAGGGCCAAAGGCTTTGAATGGGTCAGTAAAACTTGTGATGGTATATGGGTTAAATTAGCGTGTTCTTGACACTTTTTACATTGTTTAACATATTTGCAACAATATTGTTCCATAGTGGGCCAATAATACCCCATACGTAAAATACGCTTCGCAATGGCCATTCCACTAAAATGACCACCACAAGTACCATCATGGGCTTCAACGAATAGCTCTATGTGTTTCACCCGCTTCTAGACAGTGGAGGAGTACTCCATCATATCCACGTTTATACAACACATCCCCCAAAAGAACAAAACGAGCTGCCTTTTGCTTAAAACAGTGGCGGGCGATTCGAGACAAATCAGATGGGAGTGTTCCAAACTTGAGGAAGGCTACTATCTCACTAGACCAAGGCTCATATGGATCCGAATGGATAAAGCAAACATCTTTTTCATCCTTAGACTCAGCACGGACAATTGCGGACTTAGAGATTGTGGAAATGATTAGGGGCCGTACCTCTCCAAGGGAGTCCTTTGGAATCAATGATCCAAGAGAGGCCATGGCATCCGCAAATCTATTAGTCGAACGAGCCAAACTAGTGATCTCATACCAATCAAACTTAGAGAGCAACTTCATTGCTACATCATGATAAAGCTTAATGGTAGGTTCTTTGGCTTGGTATTCTCCTGTAATTTGTTTAACCACGAGTTGAGAATCCCAAAATATCCGAATACGCTTAATGCTCATAGCTATGGCTGATTGAAGACCTAAAATTAAGGCTTCATACTCTGTTGTATTATTGGTGCATTGGAAGTCTAGTTTGAATGATAAAGGGATGGGAATCCCTTGAGGTGTATGAAACACAACTCCAGCGCCTTGACCTTTCACGCACTTAGAGCCATCAAAAAATAGCGTGATGTCAACATCTTCCTCCGGAATGATGTCCTCTTCTTGTTCAGTGATAGCAAATACCGAATCATCTGGGAGCTCAATAATCAAAGGATGATCACTAGGTAGTGGAGCTTCCACAAGTTGATCGGCTATAACTTGACCTTTAACAGATTTTTGGCTAATGAATTCAAGATCGAATTCGGTAAGCAACATTATCCATTTAGCGATACGAGTGTTATTATAAGTGCGAGACATCATATAACGCAGAGGGTTTTCTCTAGCTATGACATATGTTGTATGGCTAAGCATATAATGATGAAGTTTCTTAGTGGCAAAAACCACTGCTAAGCACAACTTTTCCACATAAGCATATCGGGTTTCATAGCTTACCAATGTTCGACTAATATAATAGACAGCTTGCTCACGATTTTGTTCATTCTTTTGTGCAAGCATTGTCCCTAAGGCAAAGTCCGTTCTCTGAGATATAAATATTGAAAGGGACCCCTGGACGAGGCGGAGCTAAGACTGGCGGAGATGCTAAGTACTGCTTGATGTCATCAAAGGCTTTCTGACACTCATCTGTCCATGAAAATTGTACCCCCTTTTGTAGTAGGTGGCAAAATGGCCTACATTTATCATAAAGTTGTGCAATAAAGCAACAGATTGAATTAATCTTTCCTTGCAAACTACGCAACTCCTTCAAATTAGTTGGGGGACACATTTCCATAATGGCTTTGACCTTGTTTGGGTCCACCTCAATACCTCGTTTAGAGATAATAAAACCTAGGAGTTTGCCTGAGGTAACACCAAAGACACATTTCTTAGGGTTCAACCTTACTTTATGCTCTAGAAGTCTATCAAAAACTTTTTCCAATACATCAAAATGCTCTTGTCGAGTTTTAGATTTTGCCAATAAATCATCCACATAATCTTCGATAATCTTATGCATATAATCATGGAAAATATAAGTCATGGCTTGTTGATAGGTTGCACCTGCGTTCTTAAGGCCAAAGGGCATCACCCTGTAACAAAAATTTCCCCAAGGTGTGGTAAATGCTGTTTTGTGTTGATCTTCAGGGTTTATTCGAATCCGGTTGTATCCTGAAAATCCATCCATGAACGAAAGCATTTCATGACCAACACAAGTGTCGACAAGAGTATCAATGTTTGGAAGAGGAAAGTCATCCTTAGGACACGCTTTATTTAGATCTCAAAAATCGGTGCAAACACGTATTCCCCCGTTAGGCTTGCGAATGGGTACCATGTTAGAAAGCCACTCAGGATAATCAATCGAGACGACAAATTTAACATCCAAAAGTTTTTGAATCTCCGATTTAACTATGAGGGCCACGGTAGGATGCATTTTCCTAAGTTTCTATTTGACAGGTTTAGCATCTTTTTGTAAGGTGAGGTTATGGACAACCAAATTAGGGTCTAGTCCTGGCATGTCTTTGTAAGACCATGCAAATATCTCCTTCTTCCGCTTGAGTAGAGCAATCATTTGCTCTTGTTCCTCTGATGATAGAATTTTAGCCAGTTTCACAATTTGGGTGCCATCTTGGTCTGGACTAAGGTCTACATCGATAGTTTCTTCAATAGACATGTGGGAACCTTCCTCAAGATGATGGGGAGTAGGGATCAGATTTATGTCATCTAAAATGTCATCAAGCTCCTGTGCCTTGCTCTCGTCTATGTCTGCCTAGAAGACCTCTCGGCTTAGAAGATGAAGGTGAATGTGGAGGTGAAGGAGGAATGTAGTTGGCGGAAGCCCTTAACAATTCCTCGAAAAGGATGAACTCTGAAATAGATGGAGGAGATGAAATCCGATCCATGTCAATCGTGTTTGGGTTGATCGGGATTGGCTTATCCGGATCATATGGATTATGGAGCGGGGTGAATAAGTCTTCAAAATTCATTGTCGACTTATGAAAGAAAGGATGGGCGGAATGGAAGGGAAAACCGGTGAAGACCTCGGAAGACCTGAAATGCAAAACAACATAGTTTTTCAATTTTTTTTTTTTTTTTTTGTAGTTTGATATATATATATATATTTTTAGTAGTGGTGAAAACCACTATTACACACATACATAAAGCAATAAAGTATTTTTATATATTTTGATATAATATATATATATATATATATTTTTTTTTTTTTTTTGGTAGTGGTGAAAACCACTATTTTAGTATATACATATAATACAGGTTTGGATTATGGCTTATGGATGTGGCGGAGGGGGTGGTTCACCTCGTTCTTGTGGAAGAAGCAAGTGAAAGATGGCCTCTTGGAGAGGGAACAATTGGAGATAAAACTCGTCTTGTTCCAGTGAGGGGAACAATGGACGCCGACTCTTCTTCAGATTCATCACCATTTGACATGACGTCAAATTCTTCATAGGCTTCATCTTCGGATTCGTCGGGGTGGAGGATTTCTTCTTCTAAATTAAGATTAATGCTTTGAAAAGCTTGTTCAAAAGAAGAAAGGGATGGAAGTGGTTGGTAGCCCAGACCAAAACGCTCAGTGGGTCTCTGGTATGGCATATCGATGCGTTCAGGTACCCCTTGCTCGTATCGACCTAGGCCAAATTGCTGCCAATTATGTCTGTGGAAATAGCGAGAGGGAAAACCCTCCATCCTTTCGATATTGGAAGGGACTCGATGCTTGGGTTCTGGTATGGTGGTAGGACTAGAAGATGACTCTATTCCCCCATATACAAAATTAATGGAATTTGGCATAGAACCCATGTTATAAACCGATCCAATGGATAAATGTTGGTCATGTGGAAGACCAAAATCTTTAACTATTTGCACATTGAACGGTGTGATGTGGACATCTTGGATGGCATACTCACCAATACCCGCATCGATTAGATGGACCTTGACTTGGGAGGGAGATGGACTAGATGATGGAATAGAAGAATGTGGGATAGAAGAATTGGAAGGATTTGGTTGGGTTGATGCTTCACCGACTTGTGAAACATCACTGGTGATGGTTGGGAAGATGGAAGAATAATAGGTGATGTTGAAGAAGGTGTAGAAGAAGGGGGTAATGACGTGGAAAGAGATGATTGGTCATGGCCACATGTGCATGTGGTCACTGATGAAGAAGAAGGAAGATTAGGAGATGAAGAAAGTGGTGAATGAGATGGAATAGCGGAAGAGGAAGATGGTTGCGATATGATGGGTAGCTCCTCGGGAATGGGAGCTTTAGAAGAAGATGGTATAGAAGAAGTAGATGGGGTCAAGAAAAGATGAGTGGATGGCAACACAATCTCATAAGGATTTGAGACATAGTTGCAATGTTTGAAGGGTTCAATGTCAGCAGGTACACAATGAACTCGTCCCTCATATACATACTTCGGACATTGATGCAGTATAGAAGGGACACATCTCATCTCCCTAAGCCAAGGCCGTCCAAGCAATACATTGTATGCCATGGACCCTTCCAAGATGTGAAACAAGGTATGCAAAGTTCGGGCCCCTACCTCAATGGGCAAGATAACTATGCCAACCGTGGAAGATAAAGCATCATTGAATGCTTTAAGAGTAAAAGTCGACTTGGTGATAAGGGATGGCGACAGCTCTAGATGACTCAACGTCGATGTTGTAATGATATTTATTGAGGAACCAGTGTCAATTAAGACTCTCTTGAATGGCTTGTGATCGATCTTGGCCATGATATGCAGTGGAGGATCTATACTTTCTGTTGACAAAGGTTTGATTTCAAAATCATAGAAAGTGATGGAGGGCTCCATGCATGTTTGAATACTCCCCACAAAGTTGTTGAAGGCATTAGTATCTTGAGTTTGAAGCTCGATTGAATTTAATATTTCCATTAATGCCTCTCTATGCGGGGGAGATTGTTGAATGAGGTCATAGATCGATAACTTGGCAGAAGCCATTTTTAAACTGGTAGTTAATCGGCTACTCAATGACATGATGGGTCATTGGCGTTGAGTAGAATGATTTAGCGGTTGTTGAGAAGTACTAGCACGTCGTTGGGTCACCTGTTACCCGAGGTGGACTGGGAGTTTGTACAGTGGTTGTGGTTCGACCTGATTTGGTTGGTTCGCCCTTTGACCCCGGGTTACTACGTTAATAGTACCCACAAAACCTTGGTATTGTTGTATATGGTTGACTTGATTAGGAGGAGTTACCTGAGTTACTCCCCATGAAGTTGTTGGAGCTTCCTCCCGATGTGGAAGGGGTGTTTGAAATACACCAAGATTTTTATTTTGTTGGGCTAAGGGGCTATCCAATTTAATGGCTCCAATCTCAATAAGATCTTGGATCACATGTTTGAAACTCGTACAATTATTGATATCGTGTCCATTTTGCCTATGATAAGGACAAAATAGGTACTCCTTGTAATACTTCCCCCTTCTAGATGGTTCTAAAGGTTTAAACTCAGGTAAAGTTAACTGATTTGTGCTATATAACTTGTTGAATATGATCACATATGGTTCATCTAAAGGTGTGAACTGTCACTTGGGACGATTTGTTTGCCAAGGTCGAGTTTCCATGGTCGGCCTAGTATTGTGAGCTGGTTGAGGAGGGGCGGGTACCGCATGATAAGCAATTGGTTGCGGTTGACTTTGCATTACTTGTTGTTGTTGAGCCATTACGGGTTGGCTCGCCACCACTTGATTAACTTGGTTAACATTTGAGGCTGTACTAGCCTGTGCTTGTTTGTTTTGGCCATAATTATTATTTCGTTGTTGGCCCTTTTGTTGCCATTATTTTCTACGGGGTTTTAAAACACCCTCTTGGACTTTAATGTCTTCTATGATACTTGCTTGGGCCAAAGCCTCTTCAAAAGTCCTGTATTGTTGTAATTGGAGTAACCAAGAGATAGGTTTTAGACAACTCTGGGTGAACATTTTGGTTAACTCCTCCATTGGTAGGGAGAATGGCAATTTATTAATGATAGCCCTCCAACGGTTTCCAAAGTCATAAACAGTCTCATCGTCATGTTGCTTGAGCTTGTATAAGTCCGACAATGA
Organism: Wollemia nobilis; assembly: GCA_028583015.1. Classification (NCBI taxonomy): domain Eukaryota; kingdom Viridiplantae; phylum Streptophyta; class Pinopsida; order Araucariales; family Araucariaceae; genus Wollemia; species Wollemia nobilis. The sequence continues at coordinate 1,871,553 of JAQPPZ010015100.1, forward strand.
GACTTTCCTTTGTACATTTAGGAAGAATCGTTCTAAAAATAGATTAATCAATTGCTCGTAAGCATAAATGCTATGGTGAGGTAAATGATTGTACCATTGTACAGCATCTCCTCCTAATGTCTGAGGAAAAGTTCTGAGCATAAGAGCGTCATTATTTTGGATTCTAAAGTAGGCATGCATGAATGAGCTCACATGTTCATGAGGATCCTTAGTTCCTCGAAATTTTTCAAACTTCGGTAATGTGAAATCAGTCGGATATGGTGGTGAAGGTACCGAAGGATGAATTGGTTGATTGATCAACGACCTTAGCATAGGTTTCTGACTAGATGAGCCAGGCATGTTGAGCATAAGGTTGTCAATCTGTTGTTGCATAGCATGGAGTCGAGAATCTTCATGAAAATTTTGATTCGTTTGATGATTATGATGATGCAATGGAGGAGTGGAAAAATGATGAGATGGGATGAAATTGCCTGGATTAGGCGGTGTGGAATGGACGAGTTGTTGGTATGGATGATACCGAAAAGAAGGTGATTGGGGTGAATGATGAACTCGGATCGGGTTGGGATAAAGGTGGGGTAGGAATGGACACCACCGAAGATTGGGGTACCGGTGGGGCCCGAGCTAAGAAAAGTTGGTTGGGTAGAAATTGGTTGGGGTGTAGGATTTACTACGACAGGTGGTTGGGCATTTTGTTGCTGTTGTTGCTAAAGCAACTTGTCGAGGTACTCCCTAACCTTATTAATTTCTAACCCAAGGGATGTGGGATGATTGGATGAAGGTGGAGGGCATGCTGCCATGGTAGTCACAGGAGATCGCATAGCAGGGGGCAATGAAGGTGGCTGAAGTAGGCGGTACCTAGGAAGAAACAAGAGATCTGTGCCCCTGGTAGGGTGAAACCATAAATGGTTTGGGAAGAAGAGGGTTAAAATTGGTCATGGCTAGAGGAGGTTCCACCAGCCTCATAGAGAGAATTGGTGTACACCCGGTTAAATGGAGGAGAAAGTGGTCGGGAAGACACTACATTTGTCTCCAAAGGAGGACAATTGAGCATCTGGGAAGATGTTGGAGATGAAGCCAGCTGAGCAGATACAACATTAGCCTCAAAAAAAGGGTTAGTGTAGACTTGAGTGAAACCAATGGGTATGGTTGATGTAATATCCGCTGAAAAACATAATCTTGCATAGGGGAATCTTGGATTGGCTCAAGGACATAACAAGTGCCATCTCTTAAGTGAGTTTGCACTTGGGCCATATCAATGTGGGTAATATGACAGAAATTGTCTTCCTCCATGGGCATGGCCATGCGATAGACGATAGAAGGACGTGAAAGAACTACAGGCGAACTTGCCTGAAATTCACTAGGATAAGTGGTCATGTTGGTGGTGGGGATGTTCTGTGAATTATTCATTTGATTATTTAGATTTAACACTTTAGATTGATTCCTTGTTAAGACCATAACGCAATAAATCTAAACAAATTCAAGAAAAGAAGAATGCAAAACTTGAATGATAAATTTACACTAAAGAAATTATCAAAAACAGATCACAACCTAGGTTTCAACCAATGTGTCTTACCTCGCGGTTAATTAATTATTTTTTGATCTTAATCATGCAAGTAAATTTTAAGTGTCCGGTTTATGAGTTTTGCATGTGATCTAATCTTGAATTATTCACAAAAAAAAAAGGTAAAAACTATGGCTAGGAAAGGACAACGAGATTCTTACTGGTGATGAAATCCAGCAAGTTTGCTCGGGGGTGACCTATGGTGAACCGAGGCGAAGTTTAATGGATGGAGATGAATTCCACCGTCACTAAACTTCAAGCAATACCCGGTGATGAAATCCAGATATTACCGTTTTAAATGCAATATGAAATGCGATGAATTTTATTTTAAATGTTTTAGTTGTCTAATGTATACATACAAAGCTATAAATCAAAAGTTCTAATGATCTAAGCAAGAGGCCACCGAAAATATGCCATTTCCTCTCGAAGAAGTGAAGTACACCGTTTAAAACCCCCCGCCTACCAATGATATCGGATATCAAAGGAGCAACTCGGAAGGTTCGTCCACTTCTCCGACTGGAATCACCCAATGGCGGGAGTACTATTGACATCCAATCAATAGTCCTACTTAGATAACTAAAACAGATAATTCGTAGCTATTTTAATATGCGACTAGGTATACAATTTTTTTTTTATGCAAGCAACAACCAATAATGCAATGCAGAAAAATGTAACCAAAAAAAAAATGTATATACAGCTTAACTGTTCTTTTCCAGATTACTTAGTTTTTGTTCATTTTAAAACAATGATCTGAAAAAGAAACAGAATACAGCAAAAAAACCAAAAACGTAAAAAGTACAGTTTAACAAAGAAAGAAAAAAAAAAAAACGCACTTACTCGGAAGCCTACGCTTTTTCTGTAAAACTGCCTTCAAACGCCCAAGGGAGTCTACGTAGGCCGAAACGCACCTCTGCGTTTCGGATCGGACTTCCAGATGCCGCTCTGCGTCTCGTCGCATTTTCGTAGAACTCCTCGAAACCCTAGTTTGTCGGAACAAAGAAATTTCACGATTTTCGAAACCTGCAAAATAAAATAAAAACAGGAATAGATCAGTAAAGCAAGTATTAAAAACATGAAACCCTAGGGGGTCCCACCGTGATCGCCATTTGTAGATTAAAGATACAACGCCAAACAAAAATAAAGAAATCACAATAAAGGAATGTAGAACAGTTGTACGAAATGAATGATTTTTATTAATCAATGGAGTTTAGAAACTCCTTTTAAGTACAACAGGGCTCGTAACCCTTTTCATGATACAAAGTTACAATTTGTGCTAGGGTTCTCCGAAACCCTAGCTGGCACAATGTGGTGGCGTCTCCGAAGAATGTATCCTTAACCTCAACGAATGAGTGGGCTTCGTTGTATCCTTTGGCTCGGACCACTCCGACTTAAGCAACTGCTATCAACAAATCGGATCTACCACTAGAATCCCGCACACATTAAAATTATCAAAGAGTTAGAAACTAATAAGAGGGCTCCACTGTGTGAGCCCTCAAAAACAGTCTAAAACCCTAGATTTATGAAATAAAAATAAACAAAATGCGAAATTCAACAACAGATTAATACATAAAGAAAGATTACTTGCTTTAGACGAATCTATACCTTTTCCTGTTAACGCGGCGAGACCAAGCGGCGGCGATGGATGCGGCGAAAGGGTTTAGTTCGGACTTAGGGCCGTAGAAGACTCGGAAGACTCAGGATTAACGAGCAATAGCCAACTCCAGACTTAGATAGGGAAGATAAGTAGGTTTAGCCAAAGAGATAGATAGGGTTTGAGCCATCAAGGTGACTCAATTTATAATCTACTCTTAGGGCACACTTTAGGGTTTTAACGACACTTTGAACGTGTGGCTAAGATTAAAGTGGATCCAAGGGTAGAGAATAAATCTAGGTTGTGAAACGGATTAAGATGGATGGACTGGATGAGATTAAATGAAGGATGGACTGCTCGGATTAAATCACTTAAACTTTATTTATATATATATTAAAAATATTAAAATATAAAAAATATATATAAATATTAATTTAAATAAATTTGGGGATGAAAAATGGCGGGAAAAGTGAAATTGGGCCAAATAATGGTGGGAAAGTGTGGATTTGGGCCAAATAATGGTGGGAAAGTGTGGATTTGGGCCAAATAATGGTGGGAAAGTGTGGATGACTGACACGTGGCTGGATTTTGGTGTCTACAAAAATATGATATTTTTTGAATTCGCTTACCAACATTTTAACTCTTATTGTCCAGTGATTTGAACCAATTCTTGTAGAGATTAATTTTAGCATAAGTCCCTTCATCTAATCGATGATCCGAGGGTATGCATATATCCAATTTTTTTGCTATTAGTTTCTGGTCTATCTTGTTGTTGGTCCATGTATTGTTATCCTCTTCAAACTCAACCTCCCATATATTATTATTTTGAATGAAAGTCGAGAAATCTCTCATACTTTAGGTTATTTTCCTAACCACCCCAAAAAATTATCCATCTTGGTTATGGCATTAAAATCACCTATGATCATGGATATGTTTCTTGGTATTTACTTCTCATAAATGCTTTAATCTCACTCTATACTTATAATTTGTTTGATTGAGTTGTAGGTCCATAGACATTGATAAGGATAAAACGAATATCTACGAAGTAGCATGTGACTCATGATGCTATCCAATACCTAGTATTATGAATGGTTTCACAGGAGGTTCTAACTAATTTTAGCATGTTAGAATTCCCCATGTTGCTCCTTCTAAATCCACAACATCCCATTCACATCTTGCTCATACTACTTTCATAGTTTTAGAAACTTCTTTCTTTGTTCTTTTAGTTTCTTGGATATAAATAATATCAAGCTTATTACTTAAACAGAGGTTCCTAATACACATGTACTTTGAGGGGGCATCAACACACCTTATATTCCATGAGATGGTAATTATGTCTCATTAGCAACTATCGGTTCCTATTGTGACTTACCGATATCATTTTATTGTTTTGTAAAGAGAAAGTCAACCAACTTAAATTGTGTTCCTTTATCTATGTTGGCTCTTGCTTCCCTAGCTCTTGCTTGTTAATTTGAAGGTTTTCCTCTTTCTACCTTTCCAATATCATAGGTAGGTCTTATTATTCTATTATTTAATATGCTTTCACAACTTTTATTTTCATTAGATATATCCTCTCTTGACTCTGCTAAGGAACTTTTGATTTATCTTACTCATTTTCTGGTGTTTCCTTATTAATGGTAGAGGTTAATACTAAGTAGATGGATCCTTGTTATTTTTTGGATCTTATTGTACCATGTCCTCTAATCTTTGATTTGATTTTTCCTTATAGGCTAAAGCCTCAAAATAATTAGCATTTCTTCCAATATCCTTACTTATTGGTCTTCATTGTTTATATACTTTCATTTGTTTGGACCTATTTTTAAAAACTAAAAACCATCCTCATTCATATCAATTTGTAAGTTTCTTTTGCAATTTTCCATATATGTTTTTGTTGGACTCTTCTTAGAGCACGATCTCTTGATATGCCCCACCTCATGACATATTTTACATCTAAAAGATATATTTTTATAATCCATGGTTTGGGTCTACAACTTACCTCCATACTTAAGAATGATTGATTATGGTAAAGGTTTATTGATATCAATCATGACCAATATTTGGGCATAAATAGCCAAGACTCCATATTTTTTAGTTTTTAAAGTCTCAATGAATTATCCCAAGGTATTTTTTTACTACCTTGAAGATACCCATTTTCTAAAATTCAATGGGTAACCCATACATCATGATGGTAGTAAGGATAGATTAATGTTTTCAAGTAAATCCTTCAAACCAATGGGTAAAGAAGAGTCCTACTCTTCCCATAAACCAAGGACCCCCTTTCTGGATTCTATCTCTTTCCTACCTGGAACAAAAAATGGCTAGGATGAAACCTTTGGGAAGAAAGGATAGACTAACTTTTAGAGACTTCCATCTCCTATAAATATATTTTTTCAAAGTCAAAGCCCCTGGCCAAGACCCATTAAATTTACTAATGATTGCCTTATCTATAAGCAATGAGGATCACTGCTCTATGAGGTCCTTCCTAACCTCTACTACTAGGGATGATTCTAATAATTTAGTTATAAATCGATCCATGGGAAGGATACTATAACTCAATATCTACTAAAATTTACCACTATATCCTATAGTAATTATATTATTTTAAAATAAACCTACAACAATCTACATGCAAAACTTTAAAGAAAATAAAGGAATAAATAAAAATTAACTAAAAATATTATATTCCTCGATGAAATATCATTTTCCATTAATTCCCTAGCCCTTCATTGCTCCTTCGATCATCTAAACCCTGGCTAACATATATCTACAACTTCATTTTATGATGACTTGAAAATTTGTCATTGCCCTTGTTCTAGATGGTTGAATTCATAGTATTATATCTCCCTCAATACTAATGACTTTCTTTATATGACCACTCATTTTAAAGATTTTTATTTTTTACACAAATTGGTCCAAGAATCATCTAAATCGGATAACCCTTCATAAATATATGGCTCTTGAAAAATGAGATTTGTTTTTAAAACTTTACCCTATGCTACCCTTGTTTTGGATGGTTGTCTTCACATGGACGTATCTCCCTCAATATTGCTTGGATTCTTTTGTATGACCACTCATTTTAAAGTTATTTGAATTTCACTTAAAATGACACAATAATCATCTAAATTAAACACATCTATACAAATATATAGCTCCTAAAAGATGAGTCATTTTCTAGGAAAAATTCCCTAATTGCGACCAAGGGAGCTAGTTGGATTGTAAGTGTACTATATCTAAGAGTATATATTCGTTATTATAATATCATTATGGATAATAAATTAAAAAATAATAATCACCCTTTGAAAACATAAATTTTAAACCGCATGGTCCTTGTGTCCTACTCATGAATAAGATACAAAACTTTGGCTGCCTCCACTTAAAAACTAAAATTCCATTCCACTATAATTTTGCACAAAAACCCCACATACCTTTTATCATATAACACAACAATAATTATATTTTTACATGTAACCCACCAAAAATTAATTTTGAATCTAAAATTTTAGCCTTTGGGCTGTTTAGTTGTGTAAGATCATTTGGTTGTCCACCTAATCTTCCCATACTTTATTTTATTTAGTTTTATAATATCTAAAATTCAACATTTTCTTATGGCAGGGTTATGCGTAAGGTGTTGATCCCAAAATGTATTTATAAAAATAGGACGAATCAGTTTCAAGATTTAGGGGGATTGTGTCCAAAATCATATAGAAGACATGGTAAAATGTCCCTTTTCAACCAAAAAAATGTAAAAATATGGTGAATTTATAATAATATTTGAAATTGTATAATGGGTGGCATAATTGGGGTCACATTCTTGGGACATAGCAATAGAAAGCCTCCTTCCATGTGATTCAAACTGAGGTCATGGAGATGAAACAACAACGACATATTGTTGGAGTTTCCTTGCAAAGACACCAACAACAAATTTAAGGACAAACGAATAAAAGCAATAATATTTTTTTAAATATAATTTTGAAAAGATAACCTAGTGCTTAATAATAAGATTTTATATATTTACTTGTATGAATCAATTTAAAAATTCATTTTCTAGGTAAATCATCATAAATCATCTAAAGTATGCATCAATATAACTTATGGAGCAGTAGCAAAATTTTATAATAATTAATAATAAAAATCTTTCAGACGTGCTTTACTCTCATATTCATCCACACAATTTATATCAAACAAATCTGTGTGTCATGTTTTTTGATACATGTTGTGGCTTTTGGATTTCAGTATCAAAATACTAAATTTGGTTGTGATTTTTTTTTTAGATTATTTTCCGGTCATTGAGATCCATATTGAAAATACAAATATTCTAAAATATATATAAATTTTAATAATTATAAATTGATAAATAATGAAACCCATTGAAACAAAGCTGCAATGGAAGATTAGTTTCTTCTTGCCTTCCCTGTTCAATCAATTTAAACTAAAACTCAAATAAAATTTTGGTACATTGTAGGTTTATTTTATTTTAGTTTTAGTTTAAATTGATATTGATCACTTGTTTCTCCTATATTGACATTGAATTAGAATTTACACAAACTATATAGTGATAAGAAATAAATGTTTTCATTGTCATTGTATTTTAATGATAAATGCAAGCACCTAAACTCTATGAAGAAGTTACATGAGTGTAGAAAACTTCACTTTGAAGTGAATGATGAATATAAATAATTAAGTTTAATGTCTTGTAATCTAAAATTAAAAATTGCTAGTTGATTGGAAAACAAGGCACCAAAGGGATCAAAACACACCATAGGAATATATTGATTGTATTTAACCATAAATTTCTAAATGATGAAATTAAAAACAAATGTATAAGCATATCATGCCTCCCATATTGATCTAATTATTTAGTAGAGCAAAATATTAAATTAAAAATATGTAGACATTGTTCATTTAAAATACAATTCCATATTATATGCATAATTTTGAGAGGGCCTAAGCGCCACCGTGGTAGAGAGGGCCTGTGAGGACCTGAGCCTCACCACGACAAAGAGGGCCTGAGCCTCACCATGGTAGAGAGGGCCTAAGCCTCACTATGGTAGAGAGGGCCTAAGCCTCACCATGGCAGAGAGGATCGTGACTCTGAGGGTCGTAGCTCCAGAGATTTTTGGAAATCCCGACAACCCAGATGCCCTTTTGGATAGTGAATCCGATTAGTAGATGACTTTGCATCTATAGTTGGCTTGTTGAGAGGAAGGATGGGCAACTGGAACCTCAGTTGGGGGGCTGGGGGAAGGGGTTTGGATTGGCTGAAGGATATTAACATCTAGCGGTGTTGTGGGTTGGTCTCCTATCTTGGTTCATTCTAGGTCGTTGGATCTTTGGTTTGGTTGTTTTTACTATAGATGCAAGTGGGATCGTGGGGTGGAAGGCTGGGCAGCTAGAACCCTAGTAGGGGGGTTGGGGAAGGAGGTTGGGCTAGTTGAAGGAACCTCAACATCCAACTTTGTTGATGGGTAGACGACTAGACTAGGCTACGATTGGACTCTAGCAAGATCTGTGGGGTTTTTGCCTTCGTAGATTTTCGTGTTGGAGGATTTTCCTATCACTGGGTACCTTGTTGCAGATCTCCTTTCGTGACTGGTTTTGTTTTATCTCCATGGTGTACTTTAGTTCGAGCATATTTATTCTAGTATATTTTTTCAACTGAGGTAGGATGGTAAGACGAGTCAGATCCCAGGGTTCCAATGTTCACATTTTTATTCGGGATCTTCCCTTTTTCTCTCTTAGGTGTTGTGCTAGGTGTTTTATGTTTTGAGGTAGGATGGTAAGACGAGTCAGATCCCAGGGTTCCAATGCTCACATTTTTATTCGGGATCTTCCCTTTTTCTCTCTTAGGTGTTGTGCTAGGTGTTTTATGTTTTTATTTCCAAATGCCCTGAGAGTGGTTTTCTCCAATAGGATATGTGGATTTCTTGGTGATTATTTATGATGTTTCCCATCTGGTGGATCTTTCGTTGGCTAGACGAGTGAGCCCTGTGGGCTTATTTTTTGATATGTTGTGGATTTTGTTGACCAGTATTTTCTAGTGTTGTTTTCTTAAACCGATTGTTATTATGAGGGGTTATCCCGTTACATGCTTTTTTGGATGAATTTGTTGATTGTGATAATAGGATTCCCCTATTCTCCTTTCTTGTGAGGTGGAAAATGCTTCGGTTTGGGTGATCTTTGTTTGTAAATTTGTTTTAATCGATAACATTTTTGTTATTCTATTATTTTTATTCGATGCTTTAGATTCATGAGCACACGGTGGTTTGACCGTGGGGTAATCTCTTGTATTTGCTTGATAAAAATTTGTGGCTTATTTTCTAGGAGGTTGTTTCATTGGATTTTAGGGTTTGATTCGTGGAATCTAGCTCAGTATTTCTTGATGTCTTATTGCTAGATCTAAGGTTTGGGGGTGCCTTTCAAAATCCTACTTGTAATAGGTTTTGGGACCCTTTAAAACTCCTACTATTAATAAAAAACAAATACAATTCCATATTGAAATAGTAGAGCTATGAGGTAAAGGTTCTTTCTTTGAACCATAAATCATTACAAGTTGGATGTATTAGAATGAAAATTATATAGATAAATAGAAAGGCTAATAAGATAATTAAATTTAGAATTCACAATGGTTTCCTTTTATAACCATAAACATGATTATTATGGTGAATAGTATACCCATCCTCTATTGACACATTTTACATTTGTAAGATTGTTTGTTCAATAAACTAGTTTTCTTTTATAAAAGTCCATAATAAGAATTGAAAGAGCAACATAAAATTTAGGTATATGAGACATACAACGGGACATAATACAAGTGCATAACTATCTCAAGACTTAGTAGAACATTTTAAATGATAAAAAACTCTTATTTAAATAAAAAGAAAGAAAAATAGTTGTACATATTATATGAAAAGAGAAATAACTACATACATGATATAAATAACTAAATATGGTAAAAATCTAATTTTCCTAATTCCATTACAAATCGTGATAATCTTCATTTGTAAATATTTATTTAAGATCAAAATTTTATTCTTAATGAGCAACATTACAAGAAAATTAATGAATACAATTTTTCCACTATTATCAACCTAATAATTAAAACTATTAAAAAGGAAGAATATGATAAATCCAACTCTCACTAGTCTCTTGCTCTTCAAAACACAATGCTCTTAGATTTTGTTTAGTATTTTCCTAGGTCTTCATGTTATATGTAGACATTCAATTAAACCCTATACATATTTTATAATATTAGGCCTAGTGTATTGTCTATTTACATAAGAGGTTTGAAAGTGATTTAGCAAATTTACAACTTAGGGCAATATCTTATTCCAAGTGTCTTTATGAGTGTAAATATAAATCTTTAAAGGATATTTTTTATGTACCATATTTGATGTTTTTGGTTGTTTAATTAAAAATACTTAGTAGTAAAATATATTACTTTGTAGCCCCAGGGGGGACAACGTAACAGTTCGGGTTTTGGCTCTTCTTCGGGAGGTCCAAGGTTCAAACCACGACGTGGGTAAGTGTGTGAGAGGGTGGGTGTGTGGTGGGTGTGTGTTAAATTCCCTATTGATAAGTATAGCTCTTGGCTTTACAAGGGGTCATGGTTGGGAGGAGATTGCTCAACCTTGTGCATTGGTCATAGGGATTTCTCACACTAACCAAATAAAAATATATAAATATATATATATATATATATATATATATATATATATATATATATATATATATATATATATATTACTTTGTAGTTAGTTTTTTAACTTTTCTTTTTATAACTTCATTATATCTTTAAAAATTGTATATATTTAATGTTTGACCATCATAAAATTCTAAATTATAATATATATATAAGATAATGATTTGCACTATTGATAATATAAACTTATAAAAGCTATTATTTCAAACTCTAAAATGTAGAAAGACTAATGGATGAATTTAAATAATATTTAACCCTAAATATATAATGTTTTAAGAATGAATAATGCATTCAAAATAAAGATTAATAACAAACAAATATTTTAAACAAGATTTGATGAAATTCACATGCATAAATAAGACAATCAATAATATTCGCAAACTTATATTTTAAAAATAAAAAATTCATCTAAGTTTAACAATATTTGTTATAATAATTGGGAATTTAATGCATATCACATGCTACTCATATAGACTCTTAAAAATACCAAATATTTTCAACAATTGATGATATTATCTTGCACAACTAAAGAACTTAGCGAGATACAAAACAATACCATCTAAAAATTAAAAATATTTTCTTAGTTTTTAAAATTCTAAATTATATATATAATTATAAGACAATGATTTACATTGTTGTTAAATCTTATAAAAGTTATTATTTCAAACTCTAAAATATAGAAAGACTAATGGATGAATTTAAATAATATTTAACCCTAAATATATAATGTTTTAAGAATGAATAATGCATTCAAAATAAATATTAATAACAAACAAATATTTTCAGCAAGATTTGATGAAATTCACATGCATAAATAAAACAATAAATAAAATTTGCAAAAATATATTCTAAAAATAAAAATTTCATCTAAGTTCAACAATGTGTTATAATATACGGAATTTTAACTTATATCACATGCTACTCATATAAAATCTTAAAAATACCAAATATTTTCAACAATCGATGGGATTATCTTGTACAACCAAAGAACTCAAAGATACAAAACAATGTCATCTAAAAATTGAAACTGTTTTCTTAGTTTTTAAAATTCTAAATTATATTTATATATATATATATATATATATATAATAATGAATATAAACTTATAAATTGCTTTATTGTTAATATAAACTTATAAAAGCTATTATTTCAAACTCTAAAATGTAGAAAGACTAATGGACGGATTTAAATAATATTTAACTTTAAATATAAAATGTTTTAAGAATGAATAATGCATTCAAAATAAAGATTAATAACAAATCTAAAATATAAAAAGATTAATGGATGGATTTAAATAATATTTAACCATAAATATATTATATTTTAAGAATTCTAGGTATGCATTTCCATTCAATGGATTATTTTGCTAAATTGTTTAAGGAAAGTATGGTGCAAGATGAAGAGGCTCAAAAAGTTCTTGCTATCATACCCTTTATTATCTTTGAAGAAGAAAATTGAGCCCTACTTAAACCCATTGATAGAGAGGAATTGAAGAAAGTAGTCTTTGGAATGAGTACTAAAAAAACACTAGGTCCAAATGGCTTTCCAATTGAGTTTTTTCAAACCTTATGGGACAACTTGGAGGAGGATGTAATGGTTTTTATAGAGGAGTCCAGAGGTAGTAAAATAATGCTTAAAGCATTAAATCATACATTTATTGCCAATAATTGAAAGGGGAGGAGGGGGTGCATATTTTATATTATAGACCTATTACCTTATGCAATGTCATATATAAAATAATCATAAAGGTAATGGTTGAGCAACTAAAGCCTCCGAGGGCTAGATGGATTGGTAAGTGCTTGTATGGCCAGGCACTTACCAAGAAGACACCTAGATTCAAACCTCAAGGGCAACCTGTTTGCAAAGGTAGTAGTCTGATTTCAATCTTTGAGTGCGCACTAGATCAACGATGACAGTACAAATCCTAAGTGATTGATGATCCCCTTCATGTTGGGTCAACAATAACAAGGTGGAATAGGTTTGGTGGGAGTAGCCCCTATGGTTTGAACCTTGTGCTTGTTAGTTACTAAAAATAGTGTGGTTGTGATCAACTCTCCTATGTAACCAAAAAAATGGTTGAGCGGCTAAAACCTCTCCTACATAGCATTATCTTCTTTAAGCAAGGTGGGTTTATAGAGGGCAGGCAAATATTGGATGGTGTGGTTCTAGATCAGGAGGTAATCCACTCAATGCAAAAATTTGGCAATAAGTGAATGTTCATAAAATTGGATATGTCAAAGGCTTATGATTAGGTGGAGTGGACCTTCTTGTCAAGGATGATGGTAGCCTTTGGTTTCTCTTAGGATTGGATAGAATGGATCATGAGCTATGTTTCTACTTCGACATACTTAGTTTTAATCAAAGGCCTTCCATCACAACCGTTTGGAGCTACTTGAGGCCTTCATCAAGGAGATTCTTGTTCCCCTTATATTTTTCTCATATTGACTAAAGACTTGGGTAGACTCATATTGAGGAGAAGACAACAAGGTTTGCTAACAGGTATCAAGGTGGATGAGGAATTTTTGACTCACTTACAATTTATGGATGACACAAGATTGGTGGGAGTGGCCAACTTCAGGGAAGCAAGAATGATTATAGATACTATTAATGTTTACTTTAGGGCCACAAACCAAGTCATCAATGATAAAAAAATCCAAAGTGGTATTTTCAATATTGATCAAAGGCTTTAGGATAGAATTTTAGATAACTTGGGATTCACGAGAATTCTCCTAGTGGTATATTTGGGGTCTCTTTGCATTTAAAAAAACTAAAAATAGATATCTGGAGGAATATTTTCGATTGTATCAAAGAAAAAATTAATCATTGGTCTCACAAATGGTTAAGCTATGGGGGTAGATAAAAAAAAATTTGTAGTCAGTCATTCAGGCCATGTCAATTTATAAATTTTCTATCTTTGCTACCCCACATACCATATGGAAAGAGTTAGACAAGATGGCTAGAAAAATTTTATGGGGAGGAATAAAAGGAGAGAGAAAATGGACCTTAGTAGGTTGGGAGAAAGTAAGCCAACCCAAGGTAAAGGGAGGTTTGGGAATGAGGAGATCAGAGTTAAATAATAAAGCTTTGGCTGGAAAGCTTTATTGAAGGTGGATTTCCCAACCAACTTCTTTATTCAGTAGATTTTTAACTAGTAAATATTTTGGATAGGTGAACCCGAATGAGGTGAGTTGTTTCCCTTTGGATGGTAATGGGTCCTTGGTGTGGAATAATCTAAAATTAGGATCTCAGGTAGTGAAATATGGATTATTTTGGAAAGTGGAGAGAGGGTAGAAGGCACAATTTTGGGCACATTCATGGGATTAATTTTTTACCTATCACTGTTGAATTTCCATAATTGCAACCAATAATAACAACCATGGAAAGCAAGGGTTGGATCCAGATTGAAAGTTATTTCAACACTAATTAGCTGGAGGATTATAATTTTAAGCATTTTAAGAAGTTGGATGAGTGGCCAATTCCAATCCTTCCGAAATTGATACCCATCATGACTAAGAATACGACAGAAAGATTTCTCACAAGTAGAGATGAGGAGGATGAATTAGCTTGGGGCTATGAGAGCCTTGGAGTCTACATATTGAAGGATGGATATGATAATATCCTTCTAGAACTTCCTCCTCGTACATATCAGGTTGAGGACTAGAGAAATATTTGGTAATCCAAGGATTGGATGAAAGTAAACTTCTTTGCCTAGTGGTTTATGCACAATGGAATTCTTACTTTTGATAATCTAAGATGTAGGGTAATTATTGGTCCATATCAATATGTTTTAAAAGTTGCAAGCTTACTACAGTGGTAAGGGTCTTGACCCCTCTTTGAGAGGTCCAAGGTTCAAATCCTACTGAGTATGAGGGGACCAAGACCCCTCATAAAAGCCTGTGTAAACTCATTGAAAAAAAAATATTTGTTATAATAATTGAGAATTTAACTTATATCACATGCTACTCATATAAACTCTTAAAAATACCAAATATTTTCAATAGTTTATGGGATTATCTTGTACAACCAAATAACTCAACTAGATACAAAATAATGTCATCTATATAATTATAAGACAATGATTTGCTTTATTGTTAATATAAACTTATAAAATCTATTATTTCAAACTCTAAAATGTAGAAAAATTAATGGACGAATTTAAATAATATTTAATCCTAAATATATAATATTTTAAGAATGAATAGTGTATTCAAAATAAATATTAATAATAATCAAATATTTTTAGCAAGATTTGATGAAATTCATATGCATAAATAAGACAATCAATCTAAAAATAAAAATTTCATCTAAGTTCAACAATATTTGTTATAATAATTGGGAATTTAACCCATATCACATGCTACTCACATAAAATCTTAAAAATACCAAATATTTTCAACAACTAATAGGATTATCTTGTACAACCAAAGAACTCAACCAGATACAAAACAATGCCATCTAAAAATTGAAATTATTTCCTCCTCCATCCCTTTTTGGCAATAAGGAGTGCAAATACTTCCCATAATACAACTGCAAAGCTTGCCATCCACTATATAGTTTGTGTAAATTCTAATTCAATGTCAATATAGGAGAAACAAGTGATCAATATCAATTTAAACTAAAACTCAAATAAAATTTAAACCTAAAATGTACTAAAATTTTATTTGAGTTTTAGTTTAAATTGATTTCTTAGGTTTAAATTTAAACCTAAGATTCTAACAATGACCAACTTACCTATACTCACAATAACAACTAAGATTTGAAATGATTTCAATATATTCGTAGTATCTCATTTAAATCAATGCTAATGAATGCATTGTTCTAGCTTGTAACTGTAAATTCTAAAAAAACATAGCCTAAGCTTGCATTCTTTGAGGGAGAGAAAACTATTTCTTCACTATTAGATGATAAAAACATAAATAATAAATAGCCTTCCAATACATTGCAACTAAATTCATTGACTTTTATTTATTTTCTCCCAACCTATGCATCGTGGCCAAGGCCCTGTGTTGGCCTACGTGCCATGGCCAAGGCCTTGCATGGGCTTGCATGGGTGTGCGCACCCTCGCATAGATTTTAGGGGTCTTTCTATGTATCTCATTAAGTATATATACTAGTAACTAGGGGTATATTAGGTGATTTTTCAATGTTAATTAATTTTTTTATAATTTTAAGGTGAAAAGGTCCACTATTATTGAGGGTAATTTTGGTGATTTAAACTTAAAACAATCAAACTATTATAAAACTGGGTGAGTCGACCCCCAAAAAAAATTTACACCTAGAAATTTTGGGCTAATGGGACCTGGTCAAGGGTCCCCATATTCGTCAATTCCAAGTTTAAAAAATCCAAATATTTGTTAATTAACACTAATTCACCACTATGCATAACCCTGGCTTATGGAATTCTCATAGGTATATTATAAAAGAGTAAAGGGAGGATAGAGACTCATCTTAAACAAAATATATAGGAAAGGAAGTTATAACTAAAAGGGAACAAGTAATTAGGAAGTATCAACTTAAGAGAATGAGGAACAATAGAAAGGTTTATAAGAGGGATTATTCTACAAATAAAATTTGATATTTTGTAAAAGTGCTTCATTTTAAGTAAAAATAAATAAAAATGGTGTGATGGACACGAGGCTATGTATGTCACTTGGTCTGCGATGCCTTGTAGGTCTACCAAATGAGCTTGGAATTTGAACATGTAGACTCTTCCTACTAATATTAGAAGGTTAGAAGTATGAAGTGATCAATTTGGTGTAAAGACATTGGGGGAGTTGCTTCTAGAAAGTTATTGGCGAAGGTTTAACATCTCTTGAATGAAGAGGACTAAACATCTATGGTCCTCATAAGCCATGAGAGTCCAAAGTGAGCCAAGCAAGTCTTTAAAGAGACAAAGGAAGCATATTCTCTAACTTTATAATATGAGGTCCATATGAAAACAAAATGATACTCGCTCTCAAATTGTAAGGAGTAAATTTGGTAAATACAATTCTCTTGAGGAATCTTATGGTTTATCTCAATGGCAAGTTGATGGTAGAAAACTCTAGGTTGGAAAACCACAAACCTTAGGTTATAAGGTAACTAAAGTTAGTTTTACTCATGGTTGGATGAGCCCATTGTTATATCGGTGATATAAACTTGAGTAACACGAAGTAGATAGTGTAAATCTCCATATGAGTGCACTTAATAATCTCTCTTTTGGAGAACACAAAATCATCCATTGAAATAATATGTGATGGTAGTCTATTAATATCAATGTTAACCAGGGACTCTTGCATAACAACAAGACTCAACACCATAGGTTGCCTTCTCTATATAGGACTTAAGAATAAAATATGGATATTTAGGATGATCATTCTAAGAGTGGACCGCTTACCTCAACTTGTGTATCATTGTCATCACATGGAAAAGCACCAAATCAATCAGGAGGACTATGCCAAAATTTGCAAGGATAATGGTATGAGGGACTAATCTCTAATCATGAATATGTTTGAATAGGTTTGGGATTGGTAAGCAAAGGTATGGTAACTACAACTTGCATTCATATATGAGGGTAGGTGTAACCAATGAATAAAAGAGGGAGATATTTGTTTAGACATCATGAAATTAAAACTAAAAACATTGCTTTTTGAGGGTGGTGAGGGTAGCATACTATTTACTAACCCTCACCTCTAAAACTAGAGTCAAGAAAAAGAATGGTCTGAAGAAGAGGACCTCCAAGTATACATACAAAGAAATAATCTTAATCTTCTCATCTACATAAGCAAGAGTCATCTCACTTGACTTCTTTTTGGTGATATTAAAAGCCATAACTTTTGTTTTCCCTAAATTATCTTAAAATTTGTGCGTGTTACAAGACAAAGCTAGGATTTTAAGTTGTCCCTAGAGACCGTGCTCGGTGGAACATCAAGATAATATCATATACAAAAAAACGAACATCAATATAGACCTCAAAAAGTAAGAAACCATTTGTGGCACCTAATGCATTTGCTATGATTTCCTCTAGCTTGTCAATATAGAATCCAAAAAGTATAGGAGAGAGTGGGAAACCTTACTTAACTTCTATGGTACTTTGGATATCCTCTATTTCACCATCCCTTGTTCATACTTTGCCAACAATGGTCTCATAAAGCATCATCACAAGTGAAACCTCCAAGGGTGGAAGGCCAAAAGCCTTTAGTCTATCAAGTATCAAGTGTCAAGGAATTGTGTCAAATGCTTGGTAAAAGTTCACAAAGCAACAATATACACAATGCTTGTTTTCTTTATCCTCCTCGATTATGTAGTTGAAGATGAAGGTATCATCATGGATACAATGGTTCCTCATAAATCTTGCTTGATCTTTGGTCCTCAATTGTTTTGACTCATATCATTTAGAGACATGGATGTCTAAGGATATGGAAAATATCTTAGTCAAGGTATGGCTAACCATAATGATGCAATAATTATTGGGATCATTATGGTCGTTATATTTGTGGATGGGGTGGATGATTTATGAAGTCCAAGAAGGTGGAAATCCATGACTTTCCATGTAGTCAAGCATGTTTGCAATATGCATTGTTAGTACTATTGGGCCATGCTTAAAAAAATTGATTTTAAGGTTTTTAGAATCATAGGCTTCATTGAATTGTAGCTTAAGGATGGCATGAAGGATTAGGTAGTCAAAGAAGAAATGACAATGACATCTTTTAGGTTGACTCAAATGCTTGGTTGATTTGGAACATTGTACAGGCTAGATGTATAGTCAAACCAAGTAGAAAGGTCACATATAACACATTGATTTCTTAGGGAGGAAGACTTCCCAAAATATTTTGGAAGTGAATTGGAGTTGGTTTAGTATGGTTTTATGTTTGTTCATGATAGTTCCTTTTTTACTTCCTAAGAATACTCTTGTATTTTTTGCATATGTTTTGACATGGAGGGTCTATGTATCATAATATGTTTGATTAGATTATGGATACTTTTACAATTTGACTCATACTAAGCATTGCAAGGGCAATGACCATTTCTAGGAAGGCGAGAGGTGAAGATGGAGGGGGAGAAAGTGTGTGGGCTATAAGTCCAATTAACTTTGGTGAAGCAAAGATCTCACTCAACTAGGTCATGCATATTATAGATTGAGAGGATCCTTGTTTGAGAAGGTTTGTGTATTATACATTAAACTGGTGGTCAAAATAGATGGTGGTGGATTGGAGAGGTCAAATAGACCTAGTATTAGGTGATAGGGGGAACCAAGTGGAACTCGAAAGGATAAGACAACATAGAGAGTGGGGAGAGGAGGTATGGAGTATACTTGCAGACCATATATTTTTGGGAGTGGGGACCTATTAACAAGAGTATAATCTATAGTAAAAGAATTGCCAACAAAGAGAAAACATGTAGGTCCACAAGAATATGGAAAATAACTTATATTATTGAGGATGACTAGGTCATGAAAATCTCCTAAACTAACCAAGTGCTTACCATAAGGAGTGGTTGCTCTATATGATGAAGTCCTATATAACACATCATCCTAAATATCTACACCTTAAATCATTAATGGGTTTGAGTAGAGGTCATGCCTTGTACATCACATGTAATTAATTCATGCATTGAAATCACCTATAAGGTGAATATCTCAAATAGTGAAGAATTTCAATATTTTAGGATACAAATTTATAAATGAAGGTTGTTAGTATCTTCAATGACATAAGGTGATGATACTAAAGGAAATAACATGCACCAAATAGAAGTTCTCTAGAAGAGGGTTTCCCTGCTATAGATATCCATAAGAGCACAACATGTAAGTTTGAACCTTCCACCCAAATAAAGGGAGCTAAGTAGTCTTTGTGTAAACATGTAATCCCACTAGACCCTCTCGAGTCTAAGTAGAGTTTCAATCTATGCATTGATAGCCAAGAGTATCTTGAGAAGACATGGAGAGGCTTCTTATTAGTCTCATAAAGAAAATCAATTTGGATTTGTAGATACGATCCTCTAAAGATTTGATTGAGAAGAATAGTGAACTACCATAATTCCATACTATAACTAAGAGTGAAGGCCTAGAACTCGAGGTTTGGTATCATGAGAAGGTGGGATCTATGGTTTGGACCATCTTAGAGAGGGGTGAATCATGAATCTAAACTCTTCCATTGTGCATGAAAATCCGTTTTTCTGGCTTTTTTATTTTATCCATTTTTGACCCTGTTCTCCTTCATGTCTTTGTATTTTATTTCTATTAAGTCTTTATCCTGTAAATATTTGAAGAAGAGTGAAAAGAATTTTCTTGGACCATAGGATCTAGAGCTTGTCTTGAAGGTTCTTAAAATTGATAACAAGGGACTCGTCATGGGTAAATCATGCCTACACTTATTGGATTTTATTTATATTAAGGTGTTGTGCAAAATTTTCTTCCCAAAATAAAGTGGGTTGTTTGGTTTCTTTAGGACTTTGATCTTTAAGTTAAGGTCCTTCAATTGCCTCTATCTCTCTTCGTTGAGGTTGGCTTAAACCATCACATTCATAAAAGGTGTTTGTTTTGATTTTGTAGTTGTGTTTAACAACTTGAGACCATGTGTTGTCGACTGACTTAATCTGGTTCAACAATTTGGTTATCTAAGCTAGTGTCTACTTCAAGAGTTTCAATATCCTTAGAGGTGTTTGTGTGGATTGGAGGTCAACAAGAAGTAGCTTTAGATTTGCAATGTTATTTATCTGGAATTCAATTATCTTTTGCTATTCTAAGATTGATTTTAATAGGTTTGTAATTTGTAATGCATGGATCTTGATTGTTAACTTACATCTTGCAATGTGTATAGCATGGGCCTTGATTGCTAACTTTTATTCATGGACTATTCGAGATAGGTTATATAGGTTTCCTTCTAAGAGAGCTAGTTTGTTTGATTCCTCTAGAATTAGCTTCTCTTGGCTAGAGATGACAATTGATAGATCTTTAATTCTCTTCATAACCTTTGGTGAGATAATTTGTGTCCCTTGGAATTGACTTCTTGGATGTCCTCTTCATGCAAAAGCAGGGTATAGGTGTGATGGCAAGGAGGGAACATAATAGGGAAGGGCAATGGGTAGGTAGATCAAAATGGGAGAGTATGGAGTGAAAAAGGTAGCCAATAAATGGTATAAGGGCTGATAAATTACTTAGTAGATCAAGGAGGGTAATGGTTCACTAGGTAAGTTGGGACGGGTAGGAGGGAGTGGTTTGGGGGTAGGTTGAGTTTGAGCAAGGAAAGATGAGGTGGGGGGTCAGGTAAAGAGAAGGTGAACAACGATTCATGATTAACTGTTCACAAAGGTCACTACAACAGGTATGGTGTAGGAGAACAATAATGAGACATAAATGCTATGATGTGGTGCAAAGGAGCAACATAAGTGGTGTAGTAATGGTGGGGAGCTTAGACATTCATAAAAATTAGTTAAAAGTGGGAGGCACAAATAAGATTAAGTATATGAGATGTAAGAGGATGGAAGACATTAGATGGGGTGGGAAACACAATTTGTTAAAGACACGAGGGCAAGTGAAAGATGCAAATGTAGGAGATGTAAAAGTGAGAGTAAAAACAAAAAGCATAAAAACAAGAATGAACAAGAAAAATAAAACAATATCAACAAAATACTAATAACACATTGTAATGCAAGGAATGGTTTCCAATAAAGTTTTTTTTTTTTTTTTTTTAAAGAAGTACAACCAATAACCAATAAAAGTTTTTTTGGTTATCTAGAAAGAAATGAATATATTTTCGAACTAGGCATTTCATGAAGATTCCTTAAGAGCGACATAATGGGGCCATGACAACCTTGAAAGCACCACAATTCCAATAAGAATTCTACTAACTTGGGGAAATATATTGCGTACTTGTTCGCCTCTCTCTATGCGGTCGGTAAGCATCCTACGAGAAGAAGCCAATATTATCATGTAAGAATTTGCATACATAATCTCATTGGCGTCAACTAACGGCAAATATATCTATTCTTACCTTGGGAAGACGGAGAACTGACGTCTCGCTGACGTGGCATCGTTTCGCCGTCTGTTTTGGTGAAAACAACTGACACCGATAGCCGGAATTCCTGTCAGCTGACGTTGCCGTGGACGGGCATGGAAATGCGGCTATAACTCACGGGCACGGACGACGTGAGCGGAATACAAAATTTTATCTAAATCTATCTATGCGTTTTTCTGTTGGGCGATGGGAAATGGATCCTCGTGCTGTAGAGCATTACCAGGGTCAGTCAGGTCTCGGGTTCGAGTCGGGTCCGGACCCAAAAATCGGCTTGTCAAGTCCTTCCGCCGTCTCCGGCTTCGCAAACGGCTAAAACTTGGAAGAATATGTGAGTTTTGTTGTTGCTAATCCCAGTGAGATTTCGGTAAAAGAAATGATAAATGCAGTGGAAAATAAAAGGAAAGGTGAGGGAAAATGTAAAGATTTTCGTTTTTTCTTGTTAAGTCAAATTCATGTGAGGAATAATGTAAAGATTTTCGTTTTTTTGGTGTGAAGTCAAATTTCGGTGCAATTTTTGTGCCTCTAATTGGGAGTAGTCTCGGTCGAATTTGAGAATGTAGTAAATTCTGATCGTTACTGTTGAAATAAGCGCGTTTGGCGTGGTCTGTACGAGATCTTGCAACTGTTTGTGTAGCAGTGTAGGAAGAAATGTTTAGAGATCGGTTGTCTTGTAAGTAAAATGGCTAAAGCTCAGTTATTTTGTAAGTATAATGCTTAAAGATCGGGTCTTTCGTAAGAAAAATGGTTAAAGAACGGTTTTCTAGTAAGCAAAATGGTTAAAGATCGGGTCTTTCATAAGATTGTTAAAGATCGGTTATTTTACGAGTGAAAATTTATAAAGATAGGGTCTTTTGTAAGTAAAATGGTTGAACAGCGGTTATTTTGTAAGTAAATTTGCTTAAAATCGGTTCCTTTGCAAGTAAAATGGTGAAGGATCTGCTTCTTTCCAGAAATTTGTGGCAGATGCGGAGGTTTTGTAGGTGGTTCTTGAATTCAGGCAAGACGTAGAGTTGGGAGGAAAACCGTCTAAACCACTATATGCAATGCACATTCTGGGAATTGAACCATCCTGTAGGCCAATATGGAAAATTTTGTTTAATTCTTGGGTTTTGACTGTTGGTATAGCAATTTAGGGGCTGCCTGCTGCCTTGGAATTACATTTCGAGGTCAGAAGAGTAGCAATTCTGCGAGATCTTACCCAGATTTTGCATTACTTAATTTATTTATTTATTTAAATGACACGTCTAGGTAACATATTACTAGATTGAAGCGGACTGCATAGCATGCAAGTCAACTTTATGTGTGCGCCATATCTATATTGATTTTGTCTAAATGTTGACTTTTAGAAGTTGTATATTAATGCCCCAAGAGCAGTCGTTAAAAAATGAACGCCTCTATTGTCTTGTAGAAGCAGTTGGCATCCTTCATCTTCAGGGTCTTGGATTGCTGTGCGTGCCATGTTGTTTAACATGGGGATTTTTTTTTCTTTTCTTGTTAAGGTGGGGGAAGTCGATGCTTTATTCTTTTACTTGAGATGCATTCGTGAAAAATGGGAGAATTTTGGGATATTTAGCAATATTGTTACTAATTGCAGCTGTGAGTAATTGGAGATTTTGATAACAATGACTCTCAGGAATCAGGGTTGAAAGAGCTCAGTTTAGTTGTTTTGTAAATTTTGTTAGTGGCTTATAAGTCAATAATGTCCACCAGTCAAACCACTTCAGCCTAGAAGCAAGCAACAGATTTGTATTTTGCCTTGTCCTGCGGATGAAACATGCAAGGAATGTGACGGATAGGCAGAAACATTTGTTGGATGTTCATATTGCTTTACTATCTGGTAAAACGCTGCCTTGTTCTGTGCACAAAGAGTTGTTGAAGTGTAAGTTTGAACTCCAAATTTGAAACCTGCTCAAAACATAAGTGTAACACTGGTTAACATCCGAGCGTGTTTAATCTGTCAGATATTTGTACCTAATAATCCTGAGTCTTATTTTTCTGGACATGTGTTAGTAAGTTGAAGTTTATAAATTCATTGATTGGAGACCAGCTATCTTTTCTTTCCGCATGAATTTTGTCGTCTGGTACTACAATAAAGAAAGAGGCCAAAAATCCATCAGATTACTTCCAGCAGCATTTTAGTTTTCGTTTTCTTTTGTTTGGTTGTTTTACAAAACTCAATTTTCTACTGTCTATAACTTTATCAATAGTATTTAACTGGGTTCCATGACCATAATGTGAAGAATGAATCCTCAGGAGGAAACAATTTATGAGCATAGCCTAGCTAATATGCCCAAGAGGCGTATGTGGTAGTTAGGGAACTTTTCATTGTATATTGTTTTCAAATTTTTGATAAACTCGGCCTTGCCAATCTTTTTTAAGTGTGCTTACGTAAATAGACTCTAACTGTTGGGAGATGTACAGAAAAATGAAGATTTGTCCAGATAATTAAAATAGGAATTAGGTATGCAAAGCAAGCAGTTACAATAATGTTTGAACTGTAGTGGGTTCAAGAACACAGAATTATGTTTATTTTTAATCAAAATTTGATGTAAAAAATAAGAATACAATGCTGTCCTGATAAATTGCAGGAAAAACAAGATATACTGCAGCAGAACAAATTTGTGGTATCTGAATCTAAACTGTATAACAACAGTAAACTCAATATTGTAACAGAAACTTAACTGGTATTCTGTTCTGAAATTAAAAGGCATCACATGCAATATTCTTAGAGCTCGAATAGGATAGGAAACAGCTGAACACAATATGCTAAACATTCAGAAGAACTAAATAGTGCCGAGACAACAAAATAAGGATATAGACTTTGCTAAAAAGATATTGTTGCCAACCTACTTCACTCTAATAATTCCTCTAGTCTATCTTGTTGCCCCTTACATCTGGGATGAATGTGTTTACTTTAGACACCAGTGCTATTGTTTGTAACTTGGTAATTATGAGGGGCTCATTTGTCTTTTTGAATGTGGAATAAATTAAAATTACAACATCAACTTCCTTGGTACTCTTTAGTTAACTTTATATAGCTTCTCTAATGCCATTCTCTTCTTTGCATTTCCCGAGTTGAAACATATTTTAGTATGGTGCTCTCCTGGAAGTGTTGGTATCAATTCAGTTGTAGGATATCATCTTTGAGCAACACCACCACTCAATAAAAGGTCAGAACAGTATTCGGGGAGTTATGAGCTTTCTAGACATTAAAGTCAAAAATCTTGGCGATATTACCCAGGTCAAAAGGCCAAAGATAATAGACCCAGTATGAAAAAAAAAATGTTTATAGGAACATGTTTTTTTATAGATCTATAAGGGCTTTCTCTCCATCAGTGTCCTTATCAATACAGATGACAACAACAACTTTAAATTTCTCCTCTTGGGTAGAAAAGGGTCCTGCATAATCCCATCAGTGTCCTTATCAATACAGATGACAACAACAACATTAACTTTCTCCTCTTGGGTAGAAAAGGGTCCTGCATAATCCCATCAGTGTCCTTATCAATACAGATGACAACAACAACTTTAACTTTCTCCTCTTGGGTAGAAAAGTGTCCTGCATAATCATCCATTGCAATAATGCATCCTATTGATTTCTCTATTGTGCCTCCAAGAATACATGCTAAAGTTACGATCTAGACATAATTTTGTTTGCTTTTTCTTGAATTGGTGGGAGGTCCACTGCCAAATCTTAACCATTAGCAGAAACTATAAGAAGCTTCAACAGGTTTGATTTATGGAGGACAATGCAGAGCTTGCTGATTTTATTTTTAATTTGATCCAATATAAAACAAACTCTTTAGTACAAACTATTTTGTTCTTTTATGTGTGTCCTTGGAGGATTGTAAAAATCATTATCATCATCATGTATCAATTTATATCTTTGTAAGAGCAATAATAGTTGTATGACTTACACAACACATGACATCATTAGTGGTGACAAATACAGAAGAAAAATAGGGGTATTTTATTCAAGGCTCAAATAAGATCAAGCTGCACTTTTCCAAAGTATGTCAATTCAAGAGATGAGTAAGGCAAACAATCTTAATTGAATCTCATTAGATTTGTTTGCCATAGAATTTTATATTATTTTATTTTTAAATAAATTTCTTTGATCATTGGCCAGTCTGTCTTGTCAGTCTAAATTTATTTGCACAGGGATGTTCTAATGAGAGGATTGAAATCTAATAATGCATGTTCGTTGAGTATAAAATGAAACTGATTGCTACAGGCTATCCTTGCATGAATTTTGTTTGGTATCCTCTAAAGATTGCTGATATGAGTTTCTTGTGTAGGTTGGTCTAGTGAGAAGGACAATGGATTAGCTGGTAAATCGGATAGAGTGCTGGAAAGCAAATATTATGATATTTTACCAGGATTGCCAGAGGATGTGGCTTTACAGTGTCTTGCAAGAGTACCTCGTGTATATCACTGTGCACTTCGTTGTGTATCTAAGTCATGGCGCCAGTCCATAGATAGCTGGGACTTTTTGGAGCAAAGGCAGTTGCTTGGTTGCTCTGAGGACTGGCTTTATCTTCATGTTGGGACTTCACCCCACTTGGATGAAAGGAATGAAGGGAAAAGAGTTAGATGGCAACTTGTTGGTGGCTACAGCCAGTGGCATGCACTTGATCCTCAGAGATATAAATGGTACACGCTTCCACAGATACCCTATGATCGATATGTCACTGGGGGACAGGTGGTCCTGGGAGCAGCATCAGCAGTTTTGCAAGGAAAGCTCTTTGTAATTGGGGGTGCTCCATTTGGAAAAGCAGCAGTCAGGTAATTCCTGAACATGCTCATAGCCATCTTAAAATACATGCCTGCATAAGTTGTATTCAGGTCGATACTTACCTCTTTGGATCTGCATATCCTATTTTAGAAAGCATAATTACGGTGGAAAAAGTAATAGAAGAGGATCCTTTTGGGCATGCATGGCTGCAAGTTGTCATTCCAATGGCAAGAGGATTGGTGATCAAATTCATGTCTGAGGCATTACCTGGATTGACTCTGTTCATTTTTAGAAAAGGTGGCGGCTATCAATTGCATAAGATAATTCAAACTTGAGAACAAATTGGAAATCTAAAAACTGGTCAAATTTATGTTTACAATGTGCAATTTGAATTTTAAACTATTTTCAAATGATGAATATATTTCAAGTACAGTGCAAGAAGGGAACAATAATTTTATATTCCTCATTTACTTTAAATGCTGAAGGAATCTGTGGTGTTTTGCTTCTTCAATGCTTATGAACTCACTTCATACTTAGTTTTCCTTGCAATGTCTGTGCCCATCTGATTGTTTTTTCTTTGTTGGGGGGGTGTTCTTCTAATAATCAGTGGTCTTATAGAGTACACGTAGTGTCTGCTTCTTTTTTCTGGTGCTTATTCTTTTAAGACCATTTACAGGGATGTGTGGATTTATGATCCAACAAAGAACAAGTGGATAAAGGGAGCATCTATGTCAACTCCTCGCTTTGGTTGCCTTGTTGGAGTCATCAAAGACAAGTTGTATGTAGTGGGGGGTTCTGGAATGTGCCATCTCACAGGCTATTCCCTCCCTTGCTTGGAAGTTTATGATCCCATCACAAATAAATGGCGGTATGCAGCAAGTGCACGAGGTATAGTTGCTGACCATCCTTTTAATCCCCTTAAGCATGCAGCAGTGTTGGAGGGGTCTTTGTGTGTAACAGGGCCACAGAGCATTACAGGTGGCATGAATGGGGGCATGTACGATCCTGTTACAGACAGCTGGTCGGATATAAAACCTGGCTTGCGTAGTGGATGGGGAAAGCCAAGCACAGTCATGGATGGTAAACTTTACATTGTTGATTTTGGTTGTTACAAGCAATATGTTCCAGAAGATGATTGTTGGGTGCCTGTAAAATGCCAGACTGAGGATTTATTCTTGGGATGGGATCCAAGACTCATTTTGGCAATGTCCAGCAGCAAAGAAAAACTTTATGTAGTGGGAACCATGGGATCTGCACTTATTGTGATGATAGTTCCTGTCAAGAATGGTAAGATCAGCCAAAGTATAAGGTGGCATACAATGAAGATTCCTAGTGGTATAAATTTCTTGAGTGACATGGGGCATTGCTCTTGTCAAATACTCGCATATTGACCTGTATTAGAGTCCAACATTGCAAATCAAGATTGTTTTGTAATTTGTGGTTTCTCGTACTTATTAGTTGGTGTAACACATTGTGATTCAAGTACAAGATTGGATCTCTTAATGTTGGTTCTAACTTGGAAAAGATATTTTCCACATTATTTGGTGTCTGCCATCTGTGTAGATGCTCTGCTGTGTTTTGAAAGTATGATGATCATACACAGCTGCGGCCAGTCCAAATCAAATTTGTAAATATGTAGTGTTCATGAGCATGGCATTGTATTTATATAAGAAGAGAGATTTTGCATTACGACTTGTAAGATTTATGTATGTGAAACTACTTCAATTGAAAAATCTTGTGTCTTTCAGTTTCTTTGTCAAACAAGTCTTTCACTTAATCATTATGCACTTTTGCAGTGGTGCTTTACACAAGCTTGTCTGCTGCAAGTATAATCAAGATATAAGCGATATGGGATTTCTTGGCATTTTAATAAATTGATTGTGCAGATAATGAGAAAATCCGAAAGAATTTTCTGTTTAATTATTTTTTGTTTAAGAATTTTAATTATTTTTTTTGTTTAATTTTATTTTAATTATTTTTTGTCTGTCTTATGTACAAAGAGGATAAGATTTATGTATGTGAAACTACTTCAATTGAAAAATCTGGTGTCTTTCAGTTTCTTTGTCAAACTAGTCTTTCACTTTATAGTTATGCACTTTTGCAGTGGTGCTTTACACAAGCTTGTCTGCTGCAAGTATAATCAAGATATGTGATATGGGATTTCTTGGCATTTTAATAAATTGATTGTGCAGATAATGAGAAAATCCGCAGGAATTTTTTGTTTAATTAATTTTATTCAATGAATTCACATGAATAGAGTTGTCTTATGTACAAAGAGGATTAAAGCTGGCTACATATGAATAGATGCCTGACTTGTTCCTTTATTTAAATTTTTTAGACTGGTTGTTCAAATATTTGGAGGTTTTCATCATTCAATTTATGCAAGCATGAACAATGGACATGAACACATTAGGCCACTGAAAGACTAGTTCTTATGATGGTGGATAGAAGTGGATTAATCTGAGTGGAAGGAAAATGCTGATTTTTAGGAACACATCCTTTTCAGAAAAATGGCAGAAAACAGAAAAAGATTCTTGCTTGTGTAATATGTACATGTAGTGCATTTGAAGATGAAATGCCATGTTATGCTTTAGTAAGCAAGAGGAATTAAGTTATTTATATAGCAAGGTAATCTTTGCTTGCCAAGCCATGTTATGCTTTAGTAAGCAAGAGGAATTAAGTTATTTATATAGCAAGGTAATCTTTGCTTGCCAAGTAAGTAGGTAGCTTAAGAAGATTTACTCCAAAATTAAACCACATTTAAAGAAGTTACAATAAAGTATTAAAAATGTAATCTGGTTCAATTTATCTAATTTGTTTAGATGGAAGGTTATAAAGGTTATATGGAAGGTCTTAGTTGAATTTCAATAAAAAAGCTCGTTTCATTAAAACCAGTATTACACACTTTGTGTTCATATATCATTCCCATGCCACCACCCCATTAAAACGAGTACTACATACTTTGTGTTCATATATCATTCCCACGCCACCACCCCTCCTACTATTATTACTAAAAAAAAGTTCCGTATTGCAAGAGTCAATGGTCTACCTCTCCTTCTACTATTATTATTAAAAAAAATTCCTTATTGCAAGAGTCAATGGATTGTGAGTTATTTTATTTATTTTTTATTAGTTGGACGAAAGGAGTTTTGAAAGGACCTCCAAACCTTATAACAAAAAGAAGCTAATCTCCAGCCACTAGGAGACTGAGGACACTTCAAACATTAAAGCCAACCAGCCCTTGGACACAACTACCTACACCCAGACCAACATATACTAGCCGAACAAACCCAAACACATAAGCCAAACAGAGATAAAAGTTGGGCACGCAGGCCCGCATGGATAAATAGAGACAAAAACTGGGCACGTAGGCCCGACCAAAACATTCAAAAAGCAACATCCAATGGGGAGGGTTCCAACCACCCGCCCTAAGTATTTTGACTCGAGTTTGACCTTTGCCTGAATTCATTGTCCAACGATCTAAGGCCATCTGGGAAATTACCTATCCAAATGTGAAGATCTTGTTGCGTAAGACCTTGATTAGCCAGGAAGTCCGCAACTTTGTTACCTTCCCTGAACCGGTGCTTGAATTGGACTTCTTCTAAATTTTGAATCATTCTCCTGGCTTCAATTATAAAATTTGCAACAGTCCAGGAGGGATTTTGGTTGCCATTAATCATGTTGATAACATTGAGTGAATCTCCTTCTATGATTAGTTTCCTGCAATTCACCCAGTTCAGTTGGGAAACACCTTGAAATAATGCTCGAGCTTCAACGAAATGGTTGGTTTGGTGACCCAAGTTTTCAGCAAAGGCAAGAAGGATTTTGCCCTCCGAGTTTCTAAACAAACCCCCTGCACCCATCGGACCCGGGTTCCCTTTAGAAGCTCCGTCAAAGTTGAATTTCAGCCAACCCGATGGAGGGGGTTCCCAAATCGTGCTAGCCCTGTCCTGACTCACCCTGCTCATTGTATTCTGAGGTTGAGTTAAAAAACCCAACGATCTCTCCAAACCGATCTCCCCTTCACAAGTTATCGAATCCAGTTTTAAAGCTTTCACATTTTCCACTGTATCTACAATGGCCCTCGAGGAGACCGATGACTCAGGATGGCAAATATTTTTAAAGGTGCGGGCATTCCTTTCCTTCCACACCCACCACCAAATATGGGGTAACCCAAATTTCCAAAACTGGTGTAGGTGGGGAGAGGAGAAGGGGGAGACCCATTGAACAACCAAGTCCTCCAGCGAGTTGGGAAGAACCCAAGCAACACCCAGCTCCAAAAAGAACTGATGGAAGACTTCAAGGGTATAGGCACAATGGGAAAATAAGTGGAAAGGCGATTCAAAAGCCCTGTCGCACAAGAAGCACCTATTAGGGAAAATCATTCCCCATTTTTGAAGATTATCAAGAGTAAGGCACTTTCCCTGAATTGCCAACCAGAAGAACACATTGACTTTAGGCGTCAGGCCTTTAATCCAGACTTGATTCGTCGGGAACCAGGGATCCGAATCATAGTCCAAGCAACCATAAGCAAACTTAACTAAAAACTGGCCATCTTTCTCAGGACCCCAAACCAGCCTATCATGAAGACCAGTACTTGGGGTTAAGAACCATTTTATGGAGTTTTTTAAATTTATAAAAGCAAGTTTCTCCTCCTGAGAAATATTTGGGAAGTCAAAGGACTTCCACCAAAGATGACCATTGAATAATTCTAAAAAGTTAGAAACTTTGGGACCAAAGAACCTATCCGTGATTGGCTTCAGACAGGCGAAGGTCGGGCAATCTTCAAGAGGGGATGGCGAGGCCCAAGAATCTCCCCAAAAATCAATGGAATAACCATCCCCCACCACCCAACGAAGGCCTTTACGCACATCCGCCCAACTACCAACTATGCTGGACCAAAAAGCAGACCCCACCGGGAGAGCTTGGGATTTCAGGAAATTGCTGCCACCACCAAGATACTTAGCCTTCACAATCTTAACCCAACTGACATTGTCATCCTGAACTAATTTCCAAGATTGTTTTGCAATCAAGGCTCTGTTCAACGTTCTCATCCTTCTCAAACCTAAGCCTCCTTCTCTCCTACTGCAGACTTGATCCCATGCCACTAGGTGGAATCTCTTCTTCTCTTCAACCCCTGACCACAAGAAGGATCGTTGGATTTGCTCTAACTTATTGATAACTTTCCTCAAAATCTTGAACAAGGAGAGGAAGTACACCGAGATGCTTTGTAAAGTGGCTTTGACCAATAAAATCTTCCCCGCTTGACTTAAAAGGGCACCTTTCCACCCCGCTAACTTCTTTTGAACTCTTTCAACTACTGAATCCCACAATGATGGTTTTGATGCACCTTTGAACAGTGGCATCCCAAGGTAAACCGAGGGAAGGGAACCAATGCTGCACCCTAGAATATCTGCTATCTTCCTCTACCTATCAACCGGGGTGTGAAAGAAAAAAAGTAAACTTTTTTTAAATTCACCTTCTGACCTGTCGCATTCTCAAAATCCACCAAAATTGATTTAACCGCTTTAGCCTGAGGGATTGATGCCACGAAGGAAATAAGAGTGTCATCAACGAATTGGTGATGGGATATGGGATCTATCGATTGGGTTGGCTTCAAACCTTGAATAACCTGATTAGCTTTGATGGACCTGCCCAATGCCTCAACCATAAGAATAAAAAGGTAGGGTGATAAAGGGTCTCCCTGACGTAGACCTCTATTGCTACGAAAGTAGCCCATCGAAGATCCATTAATAATTACTGAAAACATGGCTGAAGATATATAGGATTTAATCAGTCGTAGCCAGCACTGGGCAAAGCCAAACCTGTCAAGGACCCTAAGAAGAAAATCCCAAGCCACTCTGTCATACGCCTTGTTCATGTCCAACTTGAGAAGAGTCTTGGGCCTCCCACTTTTATTAGTAGAGTGGATGATCTCATGAACAACAATAACACCATCCAAAATCTACCGCTGGGGCATGAAACCACTCTACGGAGCATCAATGATTGAAGGGAGCAAAAGTTTAAGTCTATTGGCCATGGATTTAGTCAAAATTTTAAAAATCGTATTACACAGGCTAATCGGCCTGAAATCTATAAATCCTTTGGTACCCGATGATTTAGGCAGTAAAACCAAAAAGGTGGAATTTACATCGATCGGGATAAAATTAGATCTTTGGACCTCTCTAATTTCATTACAAATATCAGGACCTAGAATATGCCAAAACCTCTGAAAAAGATAGGCGAGAAACCACCTGGTCCTGGAGCCTTAAGACCTCCCATTGAGAATACCGCCTTTTTCATCTCATTGTCATTGAAGGGATCACACAGGATCTTGTTCATATCTTCAGAGATCAACTCTGGGATATTACAGAGAAGACGATTTTCCGCTTGCAAGTTTCTGGGAACCGAGGAGCATAACAAGTCTTTGAAGAACTCCACAACACTTTCCCTAACTTCATTAATTTCCTTAGAACTCCACAACACTTTCCCTAATTTCATTAATTTCCTTAGTAACCTCACCATCCACCTTTCTGATTTCCTTGATCTTGTTGTGATTCCTATGCCTCAACATAGACGTATGAAAAATTTTTGTGTTTCGATCTCCTTCTTTGAGCCATAAATTCCTTGATTTTTGACGCCACATAATCTCTTCTTCAGCTAAGACATTATGCAAATCCGCAAGCAGACTTCTTTCTTTGGATCTCACCGCCTCCACTACCTCCGACCTGGCTGAAATGGCTTCCACTTCTTTGAGTTGCTCAATGAGTTCATTATTCCTTAACAAAATATTACCAAAATCGAATTTATTCCACTCCTTCATCTTTGCCTTAATATACCTTAGCTTCGATGCAACTTGAGCAATAAAGTGGCCCGAAAAGCCCTTAGCCCACCATTCCTTGATCTTACCTTCCAGGTTCGAGTGAGGGAGCCACATGGCCTCGAATCTAAAGGACCTAGGAAAAATAAATTATTCTGAAATTGCTCCAGCACCAGAGGATTATGATTGGAGGCCACTTTAGGAAGAGACTGTAAGACACATCTCCAAAAAAAGGCAACCCTTCCTTAGATATGAGGATTCTGTCGAGCCTAAATTGAATATTTTGGCATCCCAATCGTCGATTGCTCCATGTATACCTAGACCCCTTCAACTCCAAATCCATAAGCTCTTGGGAATTCACAAAAGAGGTAAAGTCTTCCATGCTTTTGCAGACTAGAGTCCCTCCTTTCTTATTATATGGGTATAAAGGGGTATTAAAGTCTCTTGTCAAAAACCATCCTTCCTTGTTAAAAATCTCTCTCATAACTCACAAGGAGTCCCAAAATACCAACCTATTTTGAGGAGATTTAGGGGCATAAATATTCCAAGTAACCCACTTGACCCCTGAACTTTGGAAGAAAATAAAATATTTATAACTCTATCAGGGATTTACTTTATTACCGAATTATCAGGGATGAAATTATATTTCATTTATTTTTCCTCGTAATTTTTAGATTTTAATTTTCAATAAAATAAATTATGTGCAACTTTGATTGGTAACCCTTTCCATTAAAATATAAAATCTTTATATCTGATATTAGCTCACTTAAACTAATATTTAAACAAAAATACCACGAGTCATTTCTAATTTGTCTTTTTATTCGATATATATCTTGGCTTACTCTTCTTTTTAGTCGCCATTTTTCCACTTTTAAAATTTTGATATTGTTTTCATAAAGAGAAAAACTCTCAAGGGGTATTAGTTCCATTGATTAGAATTTCAACTTTTAAGAGGAGATTTATGCTCAAGTTTTGTCAAACGATACATAATTGTCAAACAACAACAACACCACTACTGTAGCCATGTTGTGATATGGGTAAGGTTTGTTGTAATCTCATGTTGGAATCTTGCCAAATGATACATAATTGTCAAACAACTATTTTAGTGAATTCTCACTACACTCAAAAGGAAGCCTTAACAAGGCAGCCTTCGCAATTTTGAAGATAAGAAGTTTATAAAAGACTCAATCCAAAGCGGAAGTAAAAGTTGTGATGCATAAAGTTCTAAGGTCAGATAATGAGAAAAGGTTCCAAGGTTGGAAGATGATAAAATCCCGATGTCAGATAGTGGTAAAAGTTTTGAAGGCTAGAAACAGTTGTACTTTGAAGATAAAGAAGATCAATAGGGACAAGATGTGTAGTCTTCCAAGAAGTACAATCCTTTCTTACAAAATATCACAACATATCTTTCGGAAAGGACAGAGTAAAAGTAGCAATGTGAAGAACCACAACTATCCCCATATTTGGAGAATTAATTACAAAAATCTCCCACACCTAGACTATAAAAATTCCTAGAAGGGGTAGATGACAATAATGGTGGTAGCTACTTATCCAAGAACTCAAAACCATTTGACATTTCTGTTTCTAGATCCAAAGACCTTAGGAAAACCAACTTAAATGAAGATATGACCTGACACGTAGAACAGTAGTCATCTTGATATTTGGAGGGAAATCCTCCTAATCTATAAATAGCAGTAATTTAAGCATTGTAAAGGATGGACAAGTTTATATAAGCTTTCCCTTAATTTTCCTTTGTATAATAGTACACATATTTTTGAGTGGTCTTGCACGTAACTCAAGCCCCCGCTCTTGGCATAATCTTTGTAATACTTTTTTGCATGCACATATACATATACACAAGAGGCCTTTGCATCTACTTTGGGTCTATTTGTGGATCTCATGCTTTGACCCGTCCCTTTTGTGTGGGTGCACTTGCATTTATGTGTTTATGTGCTTGTGTGTCAAGATGAGAAAGTGTTCATGCTGGCACATTATGGTTATGGGGGGTCTTATTTGATCTTTGGTGCATTACCACCTTGTTAGATTAGGTTTTTTCTTTTCGCTATCTTTGTGTTTTCTTTCTCTTACCCTTTTTCCACAATTTGTTAGAGTAGGAAGTGTGTGCCCAAGATCACATCTTATA
Source organism: Wollemia nobilis (assembly GCA_028583015.1). Taxonomy (NCBI): domain Eukaryota; kingdom Viridiplantae; phylum Streptophyta; class Pinopsida; order Araucariales; family Araucariaceae; genus Wollemia; species Wollemia nobilis. Next base: position 1,907,096 of record JAQPPZ010015100.1, read on the forward strand.
AAAGAGTCAATATTTGTCAAAATCCCAAAGGCCCCTGACTGAACACTCTTAGGATCGGCCTTGTTGTGTCGCTTAGCGCGAGGCATGATCTGCCCTGTTCATGTGGTTCACCCCATGTTAGAGTAGGAAGTGTGTGCCCAAGATCACATCTTATAAAGGAGCCGATCTTTGTCAAAATCCCAAAGGCCCCCGATTGAACACTTTTGGGATCGACCTTGTTGTGTTTCTTAGCATGAAGCATGATCCGCCTTGTTCGTGTGGTCCATCCCACGTTCGACGACCAGGACAATTAGAGAGGACAACTACCACTATTGTGGCCATGATGTGATATGAGTGGGATTTATTTTAATCCTATATAACCCATTAAAAATGGTCAATGGTATCCCCGTGAGTGTGGTCTACCGGCAAGGAAGCCAATTGCATTATCGATGATGTGACCCGGATTCAATTCCCATGGTGGATGTATATAATAAGTATTACTCAAAAAAAAATAGTCAATGGTTGTGATGTAATGCTGGTGGAGTCCCTTTCAATCCCATATAACCCATTAAAAAGAGAAGAGTTTGTTTCAATCCCATATAACTTATTAAAAAGAAGAGATATTTTTTTCTCGAGTCTATGTTAATCCCATATAAACCATTAAAAATGGTCTATCATGCGATGTGGGTGGGGTGCATTTTAGTCCTATATAACCCATTAAAAAAGGAAGAGGGAGAGTAATTTTATTGGGTCTGTCTTAATTCTATATAACCCATTCAAAATGGTCGTGATGTCATATGAGTGGGGTCTGTTTCACTCCCATATAACCCATTAAAAAAGAAAGATAATTTTTGTCTGTCAATTACCTTCTAAAATTTAAATATTGCATTGCTAAAATTGTAAACCATCTTATTTTTCTTTTTATATAAATACGTAACATTTTTATATAAATTACAATTATTGCAAGTCATCAATGAATGTCAAGAATAATGTTTTTTTAGTTGGTCATATGAATTGAAATGGATCCCACTTGTATTACATCATATGATTGCAATATTAAACCATCATTTGCATTATAATAGTATTACAACTTACAATTATGCATATATCTTTTGGTAAGATTTGACCTCGGTTTCCACTTTTAAAGCCCCAATTTTTAACCACATAATCTCATGTCATTTGATAAGAATAATGTCATTGTTGATTCAATTTCCATATTCATTTTTCTTGGCAACATTAATAATAATATCTAAATCCTTATTAATTGAAATATAATATCCTTATCTTTTTTTATATAATCTTAATCCTTGTAAGAAGTGCCCTAGCCTTTGCCTAATTGTTTGTTGAAGTTCCATGCGATTCTTCGCAAGTGAGAAGGATTTTGCTTTCATCATTATAAAAAGCACCATCTTGATCAACTTTATAACGGTTTCCTTTGGAAGCAACATTAAGATTAAGTTTGAAGAACACACCTCTTGGACATTTACATTTTACCATCCATTAACTCAAATTATTTATGTTAAATCATTATCCCAAAGTACTTGTGCATGCATATGTAAATCATGTAAGCAAGAATTCAAATTCTAATACATCTTTTACACATGTGAGACTTCCCATGATGAGTACCATGTCTACAACCCAACTCTTAGACATTTGCATTTAACCATCCATTAATGCAAATCCCTTAAGCCAATGTGATTATCCCAAATTGCTTGTGCATGCATATATAAATCATGTAAACAAGAGCCCAAATTCTAACACATATTTTCCATATTCGAGACTTTCCATGATGAGCACCATGTCTACAATGACGTTACAAGAGAGTCGAAAACACAAAACCAAGCATGAATATTATTTTTAAATTTTTTATTTTTTCTTTCAAGCCAAAAATTCCAACAAGTAATAATAAGACCAATCATCTACAAAATAGCTATTGTTTTTGCTTTGAAACAACTAATCCAACATTTCACCAACTCTTCCACTATCAATGGAACAACTTGAAAATTTCTCATTTTGTTGGAAAAACAACCCCAAATAATAGAAGGAAAAGGACAAATGAAGTAATGATCCATTGTTTCCAATCATCCTTACACAAAGCATGCCTAAAAGGTCTACAATATTCTCCTTCTTTGCAAAGGTATCACTTAAACGAATTATGCTTTGGATTGCTTACCAAAGAATGTTAAGGCCTTAGGGAGGGCCTTAAGGGACCAAATCTTCTTTCAAGGGAATTCCTTAGGAGTAAAAAATTCCAATTGCTATAAAGTCATGTATCTCAATTTGATTGAGTACACATGATTTATTGATAGATTTCGAACCAAATCATCCTTCCAAGAAAAATGAACAAATAGAACCCTAGAATCACCTTTTGTAGCTTCTTTGTTGCGTGTTTCAGGCCCTCTCCCTAAATTAGATTGCTAATAAAAATCCAAGACGTGGAGTTCTTACTCACTTTAGTATAGTTTTTGACTTTCGAACCTTTACAAGTTAAAGAGGTTCAAACTAATAGTTGTTGTTTTGGATTAGAAATAATAGGATAATCTTTCAACAAAACATTAAATCAAAAATTCAATTTTTTTTTACTTAGCACTTAATATGTTTTTACTAATTACAAACTCTTTGATATGAAATTCCATGTTGGGGATCATTGATGTAGGTTTCATTTCCTCGACTTCTTATCTACATTTACAAAGTCTATATATTTTTAGACTAACAATTTTATCCAACACTTTCCTTGATCTTTGAATAATTTTTAGTCAACTTTTACCTCTAATGCCAAATCTGCTATTCTACAAGCATGTCCCTCCCATATTTTTCCTTTACAAACCCTATTCTATTTGAAAAAAACTAAACTTATCCTCACATTGTTTCCAAATGAAATCATCTTAATTTTTACTTGATCTTTGAATAATTACCAACCAAGTTTCACCTATAATTCCAAACTCATAAATCTTCTATTATGCAAGCCTACCCCTCCATACTATTTCCTTTGCAACCCTAATCCCATTTGAAAAGAAAAAAACCCAAACTTCTCCCCACATTATTGCCAAATAAATTCTTTTTAAATATGATCAAATTTGAAGATCATATTTATGGTAATAACAAGAGTGACATCACACACACCATGGTAAAGAACTTGTCTTTCTAACTAGCCAAATAAGTATTTTATTCTATCCAAAATTGATCCACAAAGCTTCTTTATTTTATTATACAAGAGAATACCTAGATATGTTTATGGTACTTTTCCTACTTGTGGACACCCAAGTTTGAGTGCATCCTCAAATCTCCAAAACTCGGCAACATCTCTATCACCTAGCTAATCAAGCATTCATATCAAGTCAACCATCTCAAAGCTTATTTTAGAGGTATATATTGTTTTAAAAGCAAAAGCATTGGGACTAAAGTGGTAGCACTAATGATGCTACTACTCGCTTGGCAACACTTTTGCAAAATGTTTTAATTTTGTCATTTTTCATCCAATTAAGCTTGACAAGGGTCATTTTGCATTAGCATTGGGATTTTTTGTGCAACCAACGCTTATGCTCCCAGTGCCATTGACTATCAATAACAAAAATAATAAAAGCATGATAAGCAAGCCACCCATGACCCACGAAACCCAGATTGGATCATGCAAACCACATTTGCCACCCTGAAGATATCTTGGTCTTGGAATTCACCAAGCCATGTAGATGGTGCCACTTATCTTGTTGATCTTAAAAAATTTTCTAGAGGATCTCTTGAAGGAGCCTCGACCTCCTACAAAGTCATTCCTCGTGGGAGCCAAAATTAATGAACATTCTATATAGTTAAGCTCTATAGAATTTATCTCTCATATGTAATTTTTTAAGTAATAAAGCTTTGTCAAAATTATTTCTCACATCTATCTTCTACAACAATGAAACTCTACTAACATCATCTCTCATCTACACTTTTGGTCACCATAACTCTACCAAAATCAACACTCGCATGTCATCCTACGACAACAAAGTTTTGCTAGACTTAAGAGGCAACCACTTGTGCTTCATGGCCTCCATTAGTGACCCTCTCTCAATAAATAACGATCCCTCAACTTCCTCATCATGATCTGGGACATCGACCAAGGCTCTTGGGTATACAAGCCTAATTGTAACTATTTGGTTGTGGCCTTCCATCCCTTAGTTTATCATTTATGTATTGTTGTTTTATAATCATTTCATAATTACCTGCTAACTTTTCCTTTGTCTAACATCCAACTTGTTTTTTGATCACTTTACTATCATCATAGTTGCAGTTGTTGGTATCAATTAGCTTTACCTAGTTGTGTGTGTCTGAATGTCATATCCATGTCTCATTAATTTTCTTATAAGCATCTTGTCATGGTATAGTAATCTTATTTTTGTCTAGTAAATAGTTCAACTAATGTGTGTAAATGATTGGATATTTTTATATCCTTCTTACACAAGACCCACAGTGGCATCAAAATGAGATAAGTTTTCAGAACTTGAAACTTGACCTATGATAAAGATTCATCTTTCCTTTAAGGAATTATTTTTTCATGAGGAATGTCTAAAATACTCCCCTATAGAATTTCTTAGGGTTGCATTTCTTAGAGGGAATTTTTTTCTAAGTTCATGTGGGCTTATGAGTACAAGATATCCATTTTAATTAAACTTGAATGATTTATGGTGTACAAAATTTACTTCATACCCTACACCCTAGGTCATATGATAAAGGGACAATGTGGAAAGAATTTTGTGTGAGTGAAAAATGTTGATGTATGTCTTTATCTTGTCCTCCACGAGCATCATTTCATGTAGGTTTTAAAAGACATGGGATTTCTTCATCCTAAGTGAACCAAATGTCAATTAGACCTTTACCTGTCCTCCTTTCCATATTACTTGCTCCCACAACTTTCTTTTCACATATTAAGTCATGTTTTCTAAAATATTATACACTCCCTCATTAACTATTATTTAATGCTTCCACTTACCCATATTTCTACTTACATATACGTAATTATACCACATGCAACCTGTTTTCCTATAAATACCACCTTGACTTAGCCATTTTTCACTCTTGCCATATTGTTCAATTTAGCATGGTGCTTTATTCTGCTTCCTTGGAGGTCTTTTGCATTCTTGGTAAGGTTCTGTTTCTTCTTACTAGTAAGATTACCTTTTTCCTTGATATTTTCTATTATAGTTCTTTTCTATGAATAATTCATGATGGCTTTTTAAGCCTTAATACTAACATAAAACTCATAGGATAAATTCCACATGATCAAATATAATATAGCCATAATATAATAAGATCAATATAATGATGTAAGTAGAATAATATGAGCAAATTAATATGTAAATCAAGGCTTATAATATATCAAATAACATTCATTAATAAAAAACAATATGAATGTAAATAGCCTGAATCATACATGTACAAAGCATGTAGCATAACTTACAATATTAATTGCTCAAAATGTATGCAATATTTATTACTCCTCTTTCAACACTTGATACAATACTTGATGTGATACTTGATATGATACTTGATATATTGTTCCTTCTCTATGGAGTACTATATAGCCATAGTAGAATGAATATTTGGATACTTGACTATTCCTTTCCATATGCTAAGTCTCATGACTCTTGGCTTCGGTAGGGTACCTAGGAATAGATATTTGGGGATATATTATTATATTGTATAAGGGTTGGCATGGGCCACCCATAACCCAAGGTTGATTGTATTATTATATTATATTATAATATAATATTATATTAGGAGTAGGCTCCCCAAAGTAGAATAAGAATATGGATATATAAAGAAGAGATATTTGTCATTGTAATCATCATTGGAGAATAATCTTATGTAATCGTCTATGCCCACGAAGTGGCCTCTCACCTTGGGAGATCTTGTGGAGTTATTCCTTCCTTAAGGATTATTATTGGTGTTTCCCTACCTTAAGGGTATTATCTATCTCTCTCATTTGTGGATTGTTATTGTGGATAATTATTGTGGATGAAAGATTTGATATTTTTGCATATTGGTGAATGATTTATGTTAATGATAATAAAGTTTTGCAACAAGTGGTATCAGAGCAATGATTTTGGCAAAGTGGGGATTTTTGTGTGAAATTGCAGAATTAGGGCAAATTGTTTTTGGAAAAACATCTCATCTTTTAGGAGCCATATCTTTGCAAAAGTTTATCTGATTCAGGCGATTCTTGGATCAGTTGGTGTAGAATTTGAAGAGCTTTAAAATGAGTGGTCATATGAAGGAATACGAGTAGTATTGAGGGAGATACAACCTTTTGAAGTTAGTCACCCAAAACAAGGATAGTGACGAATTTCATAGATTTTTTTGAAAAACGTCTCATCTTTCAGAAGCCATATCTCTGCGAAAGTTTATCCGATTCAGGCTATTCTTGGATCAGTTTGTGCAGAATTTGAAGAGCTTTAAAATGAGTGGTCATATGAAGGAATTCGAGTAGTATTGAGGGAGATACGACCTTCTGAAGTCATCCATCTGGAACAAGGGTAGTGACGAATTTTCAAGTCGTAAATTTTTCAAAAGATGAAATTTGTTTAGTTCGAGTAAGAAAATTAGTTGCACTTTATTTTGTTTGGAAGAAAAATTGCAGATCTAGTTGTCTATGTGGATTTTTAGCTTCAACTCAGTGGGAAGATATTTATTTCCATAAAACCCTAGTTTGCATTAGGGCATGATATATATTATCAAAAAACCCTAGTTGCATTAGGGCATGAACAATGACACTCCAACTTTTTTTTGGAGAAAATGATATTGATGTTAGGGATTGGTGGCAAAATTTTAAATCCTTGTTTCATCATGATCCTATTTGGAAAGATTGGCTTTCTGGTTATCTTGGAGGAGAAGTTGTGATTTGGTATCGTAGAATTCCTCATAAAGATGAACTAACTTGGGAAACAATGGAGCATGAATTCTTGAGTATATGGGACCCATATTATATAGATAGCCTAATGGATGTCATCAAAGATCTTGAAAAGAAACTACAAGGAATTCAAAATGAGCGGAATGAAATAAAAGGAGATTGGGAAGTTTTCAGGAAACATAATGAAGACTATGAAAAAGAAATAAAATTACTCAAGGAGAAAGAGGAAAAGGTTAGGGAAGATAATGAGAGGAATATAGAAGGCACATCGTTGGATTTACAAAAGCAAGAGCATAATAAAAAAGGTTTAAATTCAGCTAAAATTTCTATTTTGCAGGTTCATGGAAGCATTCAAAAGGAACAAGTTATTATTTCCATTGACCCTGGTAGCAGATATAATTTTATTAATATTGCTTTGGCTAAGAAGTTGCAAGTTCAAGCAACAAAATTTAAGGACATACAACTAGAGGATGAGCATGTTTAGATTTTTGAAGATTTGAAGATCACCATGGATAAATATGTTTTACATTCAGATTTCTATGCTATTGAGATGGATGATGAGGATATTATTCTTGGTTATCCTTGGTTAGATTCTTTGGGTACTGTTAACATTAATGTGCAAAATAAGTTTATGAAGTTATGGTACAGGAAAAAGAAGATAACATTGCAGGATATTTCTCAGCTTAAGGAGCAAGGATCCAAGGAAAATCAAGAAGTGGTTGTAGAGAAACAAATTGAAGAACCTAAAACAAAATCCAAGAAGGCAGTAGTAGCAACAGAGTCCATGGAAGAAGTAGCAGCAATGGAGTCCATGGAAATAACAATAATAGAGTCCAAGGAAGCTTTGATAGAAGAGCACAAGGACACACCAAACAAAGAGAACATGAAAGAACAATGTGTAGAATAATTTAAAACAATGGAGCCAAATGTTGGGAAGTCAAAGAAGGTAGAACATCAAGTTAAGGTTGCACCATATCACCATCCACACCACCATGAGCGACAAAAATCTTGGAGGCATGGCTCAAGGCAACAATATTATGGTTCTACATGGAATCATAAGGGCACCAACTATGGCAGTGTTTGGCAGAGAAAGCATAGTGATCCTAGTTTTCAAAGTGGATCATCAACATCAAGGAAAAAGTGGACCCATCATTCAAGTTATCAAAATACAATAGTAGAAGCGTGGAGCCAATGAAGCAGATTTGGATACTCAAGTAAAAAAATGGCATACCAACATCAACGTGTTTCACTTGGATGGATGGATGATCGAGATTGGTACCAATTGCTAACATTGCTTAGCAAATCATATTATCATGTTTCTTCATATGTTTCGAGGATGAAACATTTGTAAGGAGGGTGGCATGGTAGGGTACCTAGGAATAGATATTTGGGGATATATTATTATATTGTATAAGGGTTGGCATGGGCCACACATAACCCAAGGTTGATTGTATTATAATATTATATTATATTATAATATAATATTATATTATATTAGTAGTAGGCTCCCCAAAGTAGAATAAGAATATGGATATATAAAGAAGAGATATTTGTCATTGTAATCATCATTGGAGAATAATCTTATGTAATCGTCTATGCCCACGAAGTGGCCTCTCACCTTGGGAGATCTTGTGGAGTTATTCCTTCCTTAAGGATTATTATTGGTGTTTCCCTACCTTAAGGGTATTATCTATCTCTCTCTCATTTGTGGATTGTTATTTGTGGATGAATGATTTGATATTTTTGCATATTGGTGAATGATTTATGTTAATGATAATAAAAAGTTCTGCAATAGTTTCTCTACTTGATACTTGCATACACATGACTCTATCTTGTATGCACACATGACTCTATCTTGTATGCACACCTAGACATTTCTCTTCACTTTACACACTATAATCTAAAGATACTTGTGCACACTTATATATAAGACACTTGTACACATAGACTCTCATTACACTTGCACACTTACTCACATGAAACTTGTGCATTTCCTATATATACACACTTACATAACACTTGTGCACACTACAATATTACATAAAATACTACTCACACTCTAAACTAAGAATCAATCCTAATCTAATATTTACAAGATGTACCATGAAGGTGCCATAGGGGTACATTAGCATGTACCAAATAATATAATATACTCCAAAAATTCATGTGTTTTGGGCTATGCAAACCTTTTTTCTAAGCATGCTTAAGTTTTGTTTTCTACAGTTTTATATTTTTCCTAAATTATAAATTTTTATTCGTTCAACCCAAAATTGTTAGTTATAACATCAATGTTTCAACAATTCTTGTTGCATGTGAGTCTTCTATACTAAGTTCTTCATGAAATGATGTTTTCATATTCTTCATGTGCAATATCTCCCTCACTTGTATAGGTGCATTCATCAATTTTTTCCTTTTTGGTCTTACGAGAAAACATTATCCCAAAATATGTATGTGCTATATTTAGGGTATTTTCACAAAGCATCTTGTCCCCCTCATGCATTTCTCAAGATACACCTCATCTGAGCTATTCTTGTAAAGTAAATGTAATTTTTTTAATATGAGCCCAAAAAACAATCGCTATTAATGATTTTGTTTCCCCCAATGAATTTGATCTCATACTGTTCATGAGTGTCCTTTGTAAGAGTTCAAAATTTTTATAGACATATTGACTCAATGAGTAATTGAGTTTAGTCAAATATACTTTAAACAATTATTCCTTGTAGAATTTCATTTTCATATCAAATAGGACCTATTTGCATATAAGGCCTCACTGATATACTCTCATTAGCATTCTACATTCTTATGTAATTTCATAACTTATGCATACAACATCCGCTTGCATTCTACATTCTTATGTAACTTCATCACTTATGCATAAGTCCACTGCTTGCATAATGGTCCAACAAGGTTGTAATACCACAAAGGTAAACCTTATTAAGTGACTTTTTCTATTCCTATATAGATACACATGACTTATTCGATTATGATGAGCACTTTATCTTCTGCAAAGAAGATGAATTTCAAGTACACCCTGAGGGAGGAGACCAAGATGGTGTCTCAATTATCCAAGATCACTAATACCAATATGGTAATGGGAGATTATGAATATTTGTAGAAGGACCATAATGCTTAGCAAAGACATAGTCAATCAAGTGATTATATATTTGCAAAGGTATCGATCTATGAGGGGATCTTCTCATACCTAGAGATATTAATAATCTATGTTGAGCATTTGAACAAGAATACTAGAAATCTAATGACTACAAATGGGAAGTGTTTGACTCAATTAATTATTTTATAATAAAGGATATTTTTGGCCTAGAATGCCCTTCAAAATATGGAATTATCCCTATCATGTCAAAGGCAACAAAGACGTGGGAGAAGAACCAAGAGGTTTTCATTAGGTTCGTTATAACTCACTAGAAGAATATTGTGGAGAAGAAGAATTGTCATGCAATAGTAAGGGCTACCAAGGCCAATTTTAATAAAAATATCAAGGATGCAATTGTGTTTGTTAATTGCATTAGATAATAGCCTAAATCTAGACTGTTTAAGACTTAGATGTTCTTGCTTTTGAAGCTCATGTTCCAAAATAAGCTCATTGATTGGGTATATCTAATTTGTCAAGAATTTATTAGCGAATTATGTAGTGTCCTTTCTACTAGGTCATTTTGCATGACCTCTTATTTAGTTTATATTCTTTAAAATTTATGCCAAATAAGAATATTTTAGAGGTGAAGAGGAAGATTGAGCAATGGTTGCTAGTTCCCCAATATTACCCCACATTTACACAAAAAATAGAAAAGCAAGGGAAATTTCATCTATGATAACTTCCTAAAGTCATATTTTTAGATCCTTATTAGGGATAACAACACAAGATTCTCACAAGATGTGACAAAAGGTGATACACCCTTATGTGGACCAATATATACAAAATATAACCTTTTTGTATATTTGGGTGTTCAAAAAAGTGAGTAAGCTAGTGGCGTTTCTTACTTGACCAACCAATAATTGTTTCCTTAATGAGTTCTATAGACAACTCCTATTTTATTAGAAGATTATTGGAAAGCATCTTAGGGACCTATTAAAGTTTCCTTTCACTGTTGGTTACTACACTTATGATTTATCAAGGGACTTAAGCAACATGGAGATAGAGGTTCAAAAGTTTAGTTTGTTGTTTGTTTCTGAAAAAAAGGAATTATAATAAAAGAAGGGTAATAAAAATGACCTACTCTAAAAGAGTAGATGTGATTTTTGAGCATGAAAATAACGCTGAATAATTTTGGGTCAATTGTGATGGCAAAATGTATGCACATAAGATCAAGTGGGGACTTGGATCTCACTATATGGATCAATTTCCAAAATGACCAAGAGGTGGTTGAGAAACCAATATTAAGGGACTATTAGGAGTAATTAAGAGATATGGTTACCAAGGGCTCTAATTAACCCTTATCTACCAAGTTTATAGAAGTGTAACATGCCCTTAGAAGAAATGAGGTTGACTCTGTCGAAGAAACTCCCATAGATGAATCTTCATCTAAGAAAGGAGTTGGCATAGCAGTTCAAGTAGTGGGAATTTCTTGATGGTGATAATTCCATCTTTTTAAGGGATTTCTACTATGATAAAATATATGATAACAATACATACCTTATAAAATAAATGCAACATATCTTACCCTGATTCCAAAAAAGAAATATGCATAATTTTTTTATTAATTTAGACCCATGATCCTATGTAATATGAAATATAAGATAATCTTCAAAGTGATAGAAAATCGATTAAAACCATTGTATGTCAATCCATTATCGTCTGGTTTTGTTCGCTATTGTGTGTCCTAGGCAGTAAGAAGTGTAGTGTCTGGTTTTTGTGGTCTTCCTTTTTCCTTAGTCTTACCAACATGGCCCTGCTTGAGCCATCTAGCCTTCAACTTGATCCCTTGTCTCAGACCTTTCTGGAAGCTCATGGTCTCATTCCTTTCCTCAACAAGTTCAAAGGGGTTGAGCAAGATATCACTGAAGCCTTTGTCAATTTGTGGAATAATGGTTATATTATTGTATGTACCCTCCGTTTCAGAGTTACTATTAAGCTGATGGCCGAGGTGATAGAACTTTCGATGAAATGGCGAGCGGTGCGAAGAGATAGTCATAATTATAAACCTAAGCTATAGGGCTTTCCATTACTATTTCTAAGTTCTTTATTGCCCTTGCGTGGGCCTTTTTGAATACTATGTTTCTTCCTATTCAAGTATCTATTATAGTTTTTGTTGATCTTTTACGAGCATCCCCTATGTGGGTTTTTATTATAGCTCCTTTACAAGGTTTATAGGTAGTTACTTCTCTTAAGCAACCCCTGCATGGGTATTGCTCGAGCTGTATTTTTATGTTTATGACGTCAAACATCCACTTAGCCTTCTCTGTTGTTATTTGGTCCTTTTTGTTCAATTTGTAGTTGGCCAATATGCAGGCCTATGTCATATTATGTTATTGTTTTAGCTAGAAGTTTATGTACTTGGGTTTGGGCCCATTTAAACCTGCACTTAAGCAATTTTACCTACCAAAAAAAATTATTTCAAAAAAGTAAGGAGGATTTGAGAAAGAGAGACATATTTTGGATGGGATCATAGTAGCTCATGAAGTTATACATTCAATAGCTTCAAGAAAAAAGAGTAATGATTTTAAAAACTTAATATGATTAAAGCCTATGATAGGGTTAAATGGGATTTTTTTTGCAATACTAGAAAATTTGGGGTTTGGAAAGAAATAAGTCAGGTGGGTTAAAGCTTGTGTCTCTACAATATCATATTTAGTGTTGGTCAATGGGCTAGTAAAAAATTCATTTAAATTCAAGAGAGGTCTTAGACAAGGAGTTCCTCTATCCCCATATATGTTCATTATTATGGCGGAGGTAGTGGGTAGGAACTTGAAGAAGACTAACAAAGATAGGCTAATAAGCGAACCTAAAGCTAGTAATAACATTGACAATATTAACTATCAAAAATTTGTAGATGATACAACCTTTTTTGGGAGGACAAGATAAATGAGGCCAGAGTTTTGAATATCTTATTAAAGGAATATGAAAGAGTGCCAGGGTAAAAATTTAATAGGACAAAATCTAAAATTTACTTCCTAAGCACTCTATCTAGAATCAAAGAAGGGATCTAGAGTTTACTTCAAATTGAGAAGGCACATTTACCAACAACTTATCTAGTGATGCCCTTAGTTGAGGGGAGAATAAAGATAGAATTGTGAGATCTAGTTATAAGTAAAGTTTAGAATAAACTACCGACATGGAAACGTATATGGTCATCATTATAAATAATAGTGAAGCTAATTAAATCAATCATATAGATCATTCTAACATACCATATATCCTCATATACTATGCCAAAATTAATAGAAAATAGTTTAATCTATATTATACAGTTATTTTTATGGTCATGTTTACATGATAAAAGGATTTTTTCTTTGGTGAAATGGAACAAGGTGTGTGATAGTAAAACTAGGGGAGGTCTTGGTTTAAGAGTTCTTATGGATGTAAACTTAGCTCTTAGGAAAAAAGTAATTTAGAGATTGTACAAAGAGAGTCAAAGACAATGGGTAAGAATTCTTCTAAGCAAGTACGTTGAGCCCAATGACCCAAGCTTAATATTTACTGCATTCTCACTACTAGATGATTTTGCACTATGGAACAATTTAAAAAATCAATTGATCTAGTGATTAAAGGTCTAATATGGGTGGTGGAATTTGAAGAAAATATTCTATTTGGGTGGATACTTGGTGTGATAAAAAAACACTCAATCTAGATCTAGTTTTAAAACCATGGATGAGATTACTTCAAGATAAATATGGTGTTAGGATTTTGATCATTGTGTACAAGGATCGAAAAGGAAGATATAAATGGAATAAAGAAAAATTTATAAGTATACAAGACATTGATGCTAGGAGGAAGTTGAGCAAAAAGATAATAACAATGATTATTCTGAGGGGAGTGGAGAATAATTTGATTTCAGATTTGAATAGCTCAAGAGAATACACAACAAGAAGTGGATATAATGTAAAGCACCAAAAAAATAGGAATATCGCAAGAATATGAAGAGATAGTTGGGATAGCCTAAGCATTTATAAAGTCGAAATGTTTGTTTGGTTAGTAGGTCACGAAAGATTTCTATCTTGGGATAACCTTATGAAAAGGGCTTTTCATGGTCCCTCACAATGTGTCCTATATAAAAAGGAGGAGAGTATAGACCATCTCTTAGGGTATAGTGTAGAAATTATGGAAATGGATTATTAATATGTTTGGTAAATGCATGGTTATGAATGGCAGACTTGAAGAATGGTTAAAGCAATGGAAGAGCACTTCTAAAAGTGAGGTTTTATGGATAATCTAGGATATATTAAAAGATATAATTCTTTGGATTGTATGGCTAGAAAGGAATAGAATAATATTTAAAGGAAAGGAAAGCAATTTAAAGGTAAGGAAAAGGAATACTTTTTTAGCCATAGAGTCTAAACCAACCCTATCAACTCACCCAATTCCTAATCTAGAAGTAGAGATCCTTGAAAGATAGAGTCAAGACGTCAAATGGAATTATGATGTTGGGTATAGGAGAACCAAAAATAAGGTAAATAATGTAAAGTGGAAACCACCAAGTGAGGAGTTGGTAAAATTGAATTTTGATGGAGCATCTAAAGGAAATCCAAGACCAATAGGAGGAGGAGAAATAATTAGAAATAATAGAGAAGAAATTTTATCTCATTATGCTTTCAATAGTGGATTTAAGAAAAATAATGAAGTTGAAGCTTGGGCAACTTTAGAAGGGTTAAAAATATGCAGACGAATGAAATGGAATAGAGTCTGGATGGAAGGTGATTTCGTAATGCAATTTTGAGAAGAGCAAAGGCTCCATGGAACATACAAGAGATAATTGTGAAAATACAAGACCTTGCTACAAAGTTTGAAGAAATTAGGTTTACACATACGTTAAAGGAAGGAAACAAATGTGCAAATAGGCTAGCCAATAGAGGGGTTTTAATTAAGGATCATGAAGTTAAATTCTATTTTCCATAGTTAGAGGAAGTAGTAAGTTTACTTGAAGTTGACAAAAAAAAGTGATTGTTTGAATCAAATAATGATTGAGATTTACTTTAATGTTTTCCATTGGTAATATTTGCTTTATTTTATAATATTAATGTGTTTTTATATAAACTTTTTATTACAATTCTTGAGGTTGCACTATTGCTTCAAGAAGGAAACTAGCAATCCAAAGCTGGTAAAGTGGACTATGATAGTACAAAGATTTGTAAATACTACTCTCCGAAGATGTAATGCCTAAACAATAGAGGTGAAGTTTTGGTATTGTGAAGGCTGCTACAAGAAAATGTTAAGAAGAAGGATGTTGAGTTTTGGAATATATGTATTCTCACAAAAATTGAAGATCTAGAAAATTAAAATAAAAAATTCAGACTTTTATGAAAAATGATGCAAGTATCTAGTTATAGTAACTCAATTGAGATGAGAACGGAATATGTTTATAAAATTTCAAGCTCTGAAAAATAGAGTTGTAATTTATCAAGGGTGGGGGACCCAAATACAACCCCTTGTTATCTAGCAAAAATATAAAACTATTAATTTAAATTAATTATATTAAATAAATAGAATTATATTTCACACCATATTCAAATGTATAGAGTATCTTAATATGTATATTCTTCAAATGTAATACTTTAGATATTTTTGAAGCATGACAAAGTTAAATTTAAATACATTCAAAGTTAAGATAAAGTCTGGTTGACGTAAAGCTTTCCTAAAATTTAACACTAGGTATATCATATTGATTTTTTTAAAGATTTACTCTTTCTTTTTTAACATAAACTAATTTAGCACAAGTATAAGAAGTATTTATTTATTTTTATATTATATTCAATAAATGTCTTTATTTATAAATAGATATAGTTTTTACATTCATTTAAAAAAATAAATATAAAATCATTCTTTTTTCGTTTACATAGGAGAGTTGGTCACAACCACATTATTTTTAGTAATGTGACAAGAGCAGAGGTTCAAACTACAAGGGCTGCTTCCACCAAGCCTATTCCGCTTCGTTATTGTTGACTCGGTGTGAAGGGAACCACCAATTGCTCAAGATTCATATCATCATTATTGGTCTAGCTCAAGATTCATACCATCATCATCGGTCTAGCGCGCACTTAGAGAATTAAGATCAGACTACTACCTTTGTAAATAGGCTGCCCCGAGGTTTGAATTTGGGTTTCTTCTTAGTAAATGCCTAGCTAAACAAGTACTTACCAATCCACCTAACTTTCAGAAAATATAAAATTATTTTTTACTCTCATCGTACAAATACTATATGTATTCATTCTTAAGATACAAATATCAATGTAACAATCAACCTGTACTATTAAAGAACATAAAGTAGAAAGCACTATAATAAACAATACTAATAGTAAAATAAAATATTTTTTATTTTGTCCATAAGAGACCCAAAAAAATGTATGAGAAAAGAAAAGTGAAAAATTAATTATAAAAACAAACTTTTTTTTAAGAGTTCAACTGCAATTGACTTTAATATTGTGCTAGACCATTACACATGATCTTGTTTGTGTTTATTTTTTTGATGTTTGAAATCCGTCTTAAGATATTCATCCACTCTTATAGATTAATAAAGTTAATAACCTGTATAAGTTACTCAAGTTACCATGTTGAAATAAGTGCATTTTTCTTAGATGTTTATATGCAAGATAATGTAATCTCACATGCGTTTTATCTTCAATATCTTCTTCCATGCAGAATAAATATAGGAATTCTTGTCCATTAGTATCTTTCAATCTTTCTCTTTGGGTTGTAAGATGATGAAAATTTAGTTTCTCTTTATACATATATATTTGAAATCTTTCTTCGAAGGTGATTTTGTTCTTTGTAGATGACCATTACATTGATCTAACATTTTTACACAATATCATTTTCTCACTAGGATCTTGCAAAAAAATATACATAAGCCTTTAATTCTTGATGTCTTTTGGTAAGAAAAATATATATAAGCCTTTAATTTTTTATGTCTTTTGGTAAGTCTCTTTAGTTAAATTTACATATTTTTAATTCATTTATTTTCATTAGGAATGATAAAAGTCGGGAAGTGGTTGCATATGATGAGGATCTAGAACTTACCACAATCACCAAGCTGAAGCAAGGGCGATGCTTACGGGCCCCTGAATTGTGGTGAATTTGGGTTTTAGGAGAATTGTTCTCAAGGGGGATTCTAAGAATATTATAACTTCCCTTAAAAAAGGGGAGCTAAATAATTCTAGCATTTTCCAAATAATTACATATGTGAGGACTATTTTGGGAAACCTAGAAGAAAGTCAAATTAAATATATTTATAGAGGGAAACAAAGTTATCGATAAAATGGTGAATATGACAGTTAGATCTAAGAATTTCAAGGTCTGGTCTTACACCCCCATGAAATTAAAAGAGATTATAAGAATTGATAATTAAGCTAGCATATAAAGAAGGTAGAGCAAAGCTAAACACTTATTAGGATCATGCGATGAAGGATTTGAGCACACTAAATTACATTGTTGTCAATGGTTTCTTTATTAGTTATGTGAAGCATTGAACATTGCATAAGCCTTGTCAAATAAAATTATAGCAGAATGGCTATTATTTTAGCTTCTCCATCAACAGGTTTAGCCCAGGTTTGTTTGTTCTAAGATAAGATTATCTTGCTTGTGTCTGATCTTATCTTGTTTTTTTTTTGTACATATTTTGAGCTTTCTGTAAAGGATTGAGGCCCTTCAACCCCTTTTTTTTATCAATACCAAAAATAAAGATCATCTTGGTACTAAAATTTCTATTTGTTTGCAAGCATCATTTGATGTTGTAATTCACTTTTGTCTGTCTACTTTATTTTGATTTTATCACTTCTCCTTTTAATAGTAACTTTCTTATTTTCACTAATATGATGGGTAAAGAGTTTAAACCTTGACACCTAGTTCTCCAAACAGAAAATATTTTTCAACTCTTAGCCTTTTTTAAAGCTTGTTTTGATAGGAAGGAATCCAAATAGGAAAACAATATAAAGCAACTATTTGTATCAATATTCTAAAATGTGTTTATCTTAATTTCTAGTTCCATAACTAATTTTTTCTATATTTATTTATCATGGTAAAAAGATCTTTTAAACCTTCTATTATGTATTTATCTACACAAGCATTTTAATTGTAGCTAAAATCAAATACAACTTCAAAGTGTTTGTATAAAGGAACCACCTTCAATGTCACATCCTTAAATGTGATATTCATGTCTTTATCTAGAGAACCAATAATCATCACATTTATTTACTTACATTAACTTTCATTTAAGAGTAGCTAAAAAAGTATCTAGAGTTAGTAGATATTTTTATAAGCTTTCTTTATTTTTTTTAAATAACACAACATAATCTACATAAAAAAGTAGATTATCAATAATCATCACATTTATTTTGCTTACATTAACTTTCATTTAAGAGTAGCTAAAAAAGTATCTAAAGTTAGTAGATATTTTTATAGGCTTTCTTTAAGTTTTTCAAATAACACAACATAATCTACATAAACGAGCAATAACAAGCCATACTTTGTAATGTTTATATCTCCTTCGCTGTCTTTGATAACCTATTCATTTGCTTCATATATGAATAAGCCAATGACAACCTTCCTTTACACCAATATCACTCTTGATAGTGGCCTTTTTGGTTTCATTACTATCACTAATTGGTATTGTTAATTTTACGTAAACCTTTTTATCCAAGCATAGTGTTGCTTGCCTCCACATAATTAGAATATTTATTTTTCTTTGTTTTCATAATTTTATTATATCAAAAGTCTTAGCAAACACCAAACATAGATAAGTAATGTTATTCTTTCCTCGTATTTTATCAACAATAGCTCTAAGAGTAATTAATGGTCTATTATTAAGTATTTAGGTCAAAAACTAGCATGAGAATGAAACAATACCTTTTTTATTTTGCTCATCTGTTAATTTTCTTTTCTAATACCATTCCAAATAGTTTGGCAAAGAGGTTACTCATCATGAACACTCTATAATTTCTCACATTATTTGTGTCCCCATTTTTATAGATATGTATGACCTTGCTTACTTGCTAGTCTAGAAGAAACTCATTCCATATTTTTTTATTATAGATTCCTTTAGAATATTTAATAAATAAGGATCTTCCAATTTAATCATAAATTCGAATATCAAACCATGTGGATCATGTACTTTTTATTATTAAGATGCTTAATACTTGTCTTGACATCATTTATTAATTGACTTTTATTGACAGAAAAAATCTTCTTTTGATTCTTTCTCATGCATTCTTATTCATAGAGTTTGTGGATATATGCAATCATTTCCTCCTCTTTTATCTCCCTAATTGTATGCATTGTTTATTTAATTGGTTATATGAAATTGAAACTAGTCCCACCCATATTACATCATCACCACATGGTGGTATTACAACAAAGCTTAGATATTATCCATGTATTACTCGACAAGATTTAAACCTAGGTCTCCTGCTTTAATGTTGAGGAATCTAGCCAATTGAGCTAATGCCACTTGATTAATTGCATGATTTGTGAGTATAACTACTTTAAAAAAAATTAAGAATTTTTGTTGTAAGTTTTAAATTAGATTTTGCTTTATCTTCTTTATACACAATAATTATTTGTACTCTTTCCTCCAAAATGCTCCATCATCTATATTTGCATTTATAATTCTTTTAAAATTATGTATTGTTATTGTGGTTTTTTTTTTAAATAAGCCTCGTGAAATTGTTTATAACATGGCCTTAATTGTATTTTTTTCCAATGTGAAAACATTCTTTCTTCACTTTCAACAAAATATTATTAGGGTTTTACTTTTTCTTTAGTAGTTTGAGGCTATATTGTATTCTTGATTTGATTCTTTAATTGTTGTGCAAAAATATGAGCTTTTTCATGGCTTGCCCTTTATAAATTATATTTATATTAAGTTAATAATTTTAGATTCATGTTTTAGCATATCATTAGTTGAGAAGAAAATAAAAAATGAGAACATTTTGAAATTTAATTCCAATACCAAAATACCATGTTTGTACAAAATTTATTTTTTTGTGCTATTAGGTAATCAACCACATAGGATGTGTAATTTAGCAAGTATATCTTCTTGTCCTGTGAAATGAGAAGTCTCATTATAAACTAAAAAATATTGAAATATTTGTATAATGATAATAGATGCTTTCTCATTTGTTATGGTATTACTTATACTAAATAAAATAATTGACCATTTATTATTTCTAATATCCATCTATTTATCAAGTTCCTCCCTCCATAAAGGATATCTAGCCTCTATATACATACTTGCTTGGCAACTATTTGTCCTAGCATTAAAGTCTCTAATCAAAATAACTTCTCCTAACAATAATTGTTTTTGAAAATCTTTTATCAAGTGAATAAATGTATCATTTATGGATAAACCCTAACATTTTTCCCATAGGGCATAAAACAAATGTTTGGAATGAAGAATTTCACACCATAACCCAGGGTTTTAATCCCATGAGTGAACATCAACATTTGAATGTCCCATGAGATTTAGTGAAATAAAACTAAGATTCCAATGCCATGGGATAAATCATATTTTTTTTAAATGGCATGAGCTCAGCCAATTCAATACTTGGAATTCCAAAGAGGAGACCCATGTTTGAGTGTTGTCAAACTATACATGTATAATTGCGAAAATGTTGTTATAATATCACTATGTAGTTACAACTTAATAAGGATGGGGATCATTTCAATTCTATAAAACCAATTATATATATATATATATATATATATATATAAAAAAAAAAAATATATATATATATATATATATAATAATGATGGATAGATTAGTTGAAAGAGAGTAAAGTGACAAGTTGCTATATAAATATTATTTTATCTTGTATTCATTTCAATTCATAGTTATTGTTTGTAAGTATCAAAATTATAACAAATATAACTTTTTGGTAACAATTATGAATATAGCAAGACACACCACCAAAAGGCCCACTTGTAAAATTATTCTTGGAGCTCATTGGTTATTAATTCAAATATATCAAGTATAATAATAAAATATAGATGATGCAATGATAGTTCTGGACGAAGCGACAAAGATAGGAGGGTTTGGCAGTTTTGAAGGGTACGATAAGCTTGTAGGGATCATGATCAGATGGTGGGGTAGAGGAGGATCTCAATCCAAGTGTTGCATATGAAGGTAAAAATATCCAAAGGCCTTTTGACCCAGGTGCACAATCTTGGGTTAGCATTATTAGATGAAAACAACTAGTTCATGGAGAGGATTTAATCTCCAACCTATGAAAATGAAGTGTTTCTAGTTCCAAACAAGTTGGTAGACTTGGTGGTTGATCAAGGAAGTATGCATTTAGTAGGCAAATTTGTTAGGTTAAGGCCAAAGTTAGACACCATAAGAAAATTTGTGGGGGAGAAATGGACGTCCCTCGGACATTTATAAATTATGGTGTTACCCCGCAACTTCTTTTGGGTAAAACTCAACCATCCAAAAGATAGTGACATGATTCTTCAAGGAGGGTCATGGTTTTTTTATCGTAGAGGACTCTTCCTAAGAAAATAGAGTTCAAATTTTAATCCATTGTTACAAGGTATTGATCTAGCCCTATTTTGGGTTTGGTTATCGGTCACCTAATCTCTCGATTCACTTTTGGCATGAAGAGTTCCTAGTTGATATTGCTAGGAATATCAACCACCTCATTGAAGTGGATCCTACCACTCTAGCTAGGTCTAGAATGCTCTTTGCCAAAATTTGTGTCAACACCGACCTAAGTCAAGAACTACCAAAAACTATCAAGCTCACATCCAAGTATGGTTCTTGGAACCAAATGATAGAATACGAAAACCTAACAACTCATTGTGGAATTTGTAATAAAATGGGGTATCTCAATGCTAATTGCATTGCCCATCACAATAACCTAAATATTAGAAAATGGGTCAGAAGACAAACAACTAATAATGGGGAAATTGAAAACCCCAACCTTAAAGATATGGTGAATGAAGTTGAGGGTTCAAATTGATAAACTAGAACAGTAATAAATGAGGAGTCGCTCGAGAAAGGAGAAATTGATAAATTTATAGGTCAAGTAAATTGATCAACCCTAAATTTGAATGTTATAGAAGATGTTCCTCTTTACAACCCTTTTCATGCCTTAATGATGTAGAAGATAACCCACATGCTCCTAGTATAGGATTAGATGTTGTTGAGTTCTCTCCAAATCCTATTCAATATCCTAGGGTCTCTTCGAAATAAGTTAAAACTCTAGTAGGGGTTGGGACTTCTCATACCGAAATTGAATAGATAGAGGGAGGAAATAAATAAATCTCAAAAGAGGGTTAGGAGGAAAAAAATATAGTCACCATAAGTCATTCAAAAGGAATAGTGGATGTTGGGAATGAAGGGCGGTCGAGGAGGCCATCAAAATAAGTTATTATTAAAAAATAATCGGCCCGAGAAGTGGATAATAGCACTCAAACAGTCTTAATTTTTTTTGGGGGGAAACATCCTACCAAACTTAAGTGATGAATATTGTATCTTGGAATATTTGAGGGTTAAATACCCCTTCGAAGCACTGCCTAGTGTATGCCTTAAGGCATGAACAAAACCCTGATATTTTTCTCCTTCAAGAAATAATATTAGACTATTTGAAAGTTGATAGAATTAACATCTTAGTGTGGAAAGAGGTAGAGATGGTTGCCAACGAAGTTGTTGGTGCCTTGGGAGGTTTGATTTGTCTTTGGGATAACTAAATGATAGAAGGTTGTTTGGTGGTCAGCACTAGGTGGTTCATCACAATTTTCTATCATAATTTAGACACCAAATAGAACTAGTTATTAACAAATATTTATGCTCCAAACATAGTTGCAAGAAGAAAGAATCTATGGATAGATCTAAGTCAATTGATAAACACCTTCCAAGGAATCCCTTGGATCTTAGTTAGGGATTTCAATTCCCTGCTCAACCCTTTGGATAAGAAAAGCAAATTTCCCTTTCCCTCAAAAGGGATGCAAGAGTTTAGATATTTTGTGAACTCCAATGAGCTTATGGATATGGATTTGTGAAGGTTCCTATATACATGGAGTAATAAGCATCTAGGGGAACAATTAATTCATATCAGATTGGATAGAGTATTGGTTTCTTAGGAAGGTTTGACATTGTTTGGTGATTCGATCCTCACTGGTCTTCCAAAAATAGGATCAAATCATAGCCCGATTATTTGGAAAATGGTGGAGGAAAATAAGAAATTCAATGGCCCTTTTAGATTTTAATTAATGTGGCTACAGCATGAAGATATAGCACCTAAAATCGAAGAATGGTGGCAAAAAAATATAACATATCCTAAACTAAGTCAAATATATGGAAAGTTAAGATACATCAAGCAAAACCTGAAGTTGTGGAACAAAATAGTGTTTGGAAACTTGTTTCAAAAGAAAATGGAACTCAAACAACAACTGGCATAAATAAATAAAACTATAAGCCAAGAAGGAATATCAAAAGAGATCAAAAGAAAAGAGTGTGAAATTTTGTCTGAATACCACAATATTCTGGTGTGTGAGGAATTTCACTTGGGATAAAAGTCAAGCATGTGGTTAAATTAGGGAGACCATGATACTAAATTATTTCATGTCTCTACCCTCTGCCATCGTAGCTATAATAAGATAAAATAAACTCTGAAATAGAATGGTTCCATCATCAACAATCTTGAAGAGATCAAGATTGAAGTTGTGAACTATTTTAAAGAGATCCTAGGGCCCTCTGAAGATGCTAAATTGGTAGGGGTGGATGGAATGCTCAGTCACATATCTCAACTAATTAATAAAAATCTAAACTAGTACCTATTAAACTCCTTCTCAACGAGGGAAATAAAAAAGGTAGCCTTTGATATTAGGGTTCATAGAGCGCCAAGCCCGAATAGATTCCCTATCACTTTCTTCCAACATTTTTGAAAAATTATGGGAAAAGTTATAGTGGAATCTATTAAGGAAGTTCATAATTCTCATGTTATCCCTTTAGATGTTAACTCAACCTTTCTTGCCTTGATTCCTAAGATCGCAAGGGCTAGAGACTTCAAATAATTTAGACCTATAAGCTTGCAACATTGTGTATAAAATCTTAACTAAAATACTTGCTAACTAACTTAAGGTGGTCCTCCCATTCATTATTGATATTAATCAAGGAGGTTTTGTGAGAGGCCAACAAATTCTAGATGGAATCATCACTATCCATGAAGTTATCCATTCCATGGGTAAAAGCAAAAAAGCCATAATGCTCTTGAAATTGGACATGAACAAAGCCTATGACCATGTTTTTAGGACCTTTTTGGTCAAAGTAATATAGAAGTTTGGCTTTCAAAGGAACTGGATCAATCTCATATTTAGTTGTATTTTTAATGCTAAATTCTCTATGTTGGTGAATAGGGCAACAACAGGCCTTTTTAACAGCAAAAGAGGTCTTCACCAAGGTGATCCTTTATTGCCATATTTGTTCATAATTCTTGTTGAAGCTCTGGGTAGAGGCTTATTAGAGATAGTCCAAGATGGTAGTTTGGGGGTTTTAAACCAGCTTCCATAGTTGAACCTATCTCTCATCAATATTTTGTTGATGATACAATTATAGTTTCAAAATATTTCATTCCATAGGCTTGAGAAATGAAAAACATATTGTATAATTATGAACAGGCAACATAATTAAAATTTATCTTCACAAAGAGTAAGGTATATTTATCTCCTAGTCTCCTACCTGGGAATTCCCCTCTTCCATGTTAGAATGAAAGCTAAACTTTGGAACCTTGTAATAGAAATATTTTCCAAGAAGATGACAAGATGGTGAGGTAATTTGTTGAGCTAGGATGGAAAGACCCAATTGGTTCATTCAATATTGCAGAGCATTCCAATATACTTTATGTTAGTATTTAAAGTTCTTGAAAAAATCAGAAATAAACTTGAACAGATTCAGTGCACCTTTCCTTGGTTAGGTTTGGAGGATAATAAGAGGTTGTCTTTGGTAGTCTGGGATCAAATATGTTTTAAAAAGGAGTATGGGGGCTAGGATTTAAACACTTAAAGTTGATGAATGAATCCCTTATTGATAAAATGGGACGAAAACTCCTGAAGCATGATCGTCTCAGTTGGTTTAAAATCCTAAAGGCCAAGTACCTAAGACAAGGAGCTAATTTTATCAACTTTGTAGAGTTACCTTCAGGTTCCTCCTTCTGGAATAGTTTGATACAATGCAAGAAGATCCTAAGAAAAGGTATTATGTGAATAATTGATAATGGTGAGAAGGTGGATTTATAGAAGGATTGTTGGCTGAAGAAGTCCCCTTGGGTTTTATATCAAGAGTTAAACACTTTGAAACCAAGACTAACAGAGACGGTAGGTTCACTAGTTAAATATTTCATATCCTTCAAAGAAGGTAGACCAAGTTGGAAAAGTTAATATTGGAAGACCTTGATGATTCCCAAAGGAGAGTGCCTACTAGTTTGGCTAATCTTCTTTGGATCTACCCTTTAAGCCCTTTAGGAGGCTCGGATTCACTTGTATGGAGTAAGGAAAGTAAGGGGTAGTATTAGGTAAATATGGGCTATTCTATTATAGATAAAAAATGTTTTGGTTGGATCTCGGTAAAGAAGGTATGGATAAAAATATTGATTCCCAAAATAACTCTGTTTTACTAGATGGTGGTCCAAAATAAAATTTTAACTATTGACAGTTTATGTAAAAGGGGTTTCCATATTGTTAATAGGTGCTCCCTATTGTGAGAAAGCACTTGAGACAATGCATCATTTATTTCTAGAATGTGATTTTTATCATAATATTTTTTGTCATATCTTTAATAAGTTCTTAGTCTCTTAGGTTTTGCTGAACAACATAGTTGATTTGTGCCTCCAGTGGACCTCTTCATTTAGAAGCCAAGTCTTCAAGCAAGAAGCATCCTTCTCTAGACCTAAAAGGAGAAGACCCAAACTTCTCCCCTAGCTCAACAAAAGGTAAGGAGAAAATGTTTGTGAGCATTGGTAAGAAAAGGATCAAATTGAAGATGTTAATTTCCAAGCCCATGTTAAAATCAACCTTGTCTATGTCAAAATTAAACTGGGAAAGACCCGTAGGTCGTCACGTCTCTATAAGAAGGCTATGAAGGTCATAGAGGATTTGTCATACTCTTCAAAGTTAGTCAAGCCTCCTTCAAAGGAAGATAGTTCAGATTTTTATGGAGAGGATGGTAAGCTTCCCATGGAAGATGAGTTGGAGAAGCGCCCATCGGTGATGGAGGACAAAGGTAATTTGAATCAACCTAGTTTACCTATGATGGATGGTGGTAGTAATCACAAGGATATTCAGCTCATGAAGGGTCTCGAATACAATTACATGGTCCTGAAATGTTTGGCTGACTCAATAAACCGAATATGCTCTTGTCTGGTGATTCTATCTAGAGAAATTGACTTCTTTCTGGAAGATACTCGAGTCAAGCTGAGGATGATTGGCACTAAGGAAGCGTTGGTCACTGTTAGATATTTATATCATGATGGCTAGTTTTGACAAGTTATTGTTGGTTCTGTGTGCTTTGTATTTTAGTTCTTTTTGGTTGGTTATGTTTCCTTGTATGGTGGATAATATAATTTGGTTTGGTCTGGTTAGTATCTTGGTCTATGTTGATAGTTTTGTTGTAGTATATATATTAGTGGCAGTAGTATGTGTGTTTGAAGTTTTTTGGCTATAATTTTGAATAAGCTTATGTGGTGTATAGTATATCCTATAAAGCTTATTGTACGTGTTTGGGGACCCCAAAACCTCTTTTACCTTAATAAAAAAAAATACAAATGACCAAATAAGGTCATATCCTTTTGTAGACACTAAAATATAGGCATTTGTATTGCACATAACAATTCTGCATAATAATATATGCCTAGGTCTAAACTTAGGCATATAATTCTTGCACATTATTCATTGGAATTACACACCACAATTCTGCATAATAATATATGCCTAAGTCTAAACTTAGGTATATAATTCCTGCACATTATTCATCTACATTGCACATTTTAGTTTTGCATAACATTATGTGCCTAAGTTTAGACTTAGGCATAAAATCCTGCACATAATTATATTTTCTAGATTTTATTAAATCTGGAAAATATCCTCCTAGGATACCCTCTCTCCTCACTTGACATGTGTCTTGTACACATCACCATCACTCCTTTTCCAGCTCTCATACACCCTTGTCCCCTTTGTCACTTCACATGGGGCAACCCTCCACATTTCACTCCACTTGTACTTACCCACTTGCCACATCTCACACCTCACTCCACATTTCACTCCACTTGCACTTACCCACTTGCCACATCTCACACCTCACTCCATACATCACTCCACTTGCACCTACCCACTTGCCACATCTCCCCAATTAAGTGAGACACTTCCAGTGACTCACTACAACTATCTAGGATAGGTGGCTATTTAGTCCTTGCAACATGGAAGTCCTGGATTGCCACATATCCTTCCCTCCAAAATCCTCAAAGGTCTATAAAGGAACCATCACATGTCCAAGAAAATGGAGAAAAGTAAATGCTAATGTTATGCTGCCCGGATTGTGTCATGTGGAAGTCATACTCATTGTTTGTTTTCTTCTATTCATATTCATTTACATTAGTCATTTTACATTATATTTTATCATATTCATTGTGACAGGTGCTACTAAATATTTATCTATTTGCATGTGTGTAGGTTACAGATTCAACAAGCTCAAGGTCATCACGGTGGTCAACTTTACATTCTTGTGTGCTTTTCTATGTTTGGTGTGCATTTGTTTGCATTTTTAGGCATCCAAAATTGAATTGCATCATAGATTGCATTGTATCTTGTTTTACCAAAACAATAATAAACAAAGACATTCACACACTTGCACGTCTCACAATAACATTGGTAGGTTGGATTTAATCACCAACCTCCAATTCAGACCGGTGACGTTGGAATTCATCTCCTTCCATCGGCTTGCCCCCTAGATGCCTTAGACAGAATAGGGAAGTCCTTAAGTTGGTATAGGTCACTTGTGTTCAAGCTATCTCCCACTGTTGGAACGATTGTTGAATCAGAGTGGAAGAGCTAGGCGAACCCCCCACTGGGATTTAAGTGGTGTACCCTAGACTCTTTTGAGAAATCATGCTTGGCACTAGTGTTCCTAATCACCATCTTAATCGAGTTCCTTTATTCTAGTCCAAAAAAAATAACTTCTTCAAAATTCCAAAAACAACAAAACACACTGAAACTCAAAACAAAAAGAATCAAAAATCTCAAAATTACAAAAAAAATCAAAAACTTCAAAAATCCAAAAACAATCAAAAAATCAAACATCAAAAACAAAATTTGAAAAAAAAACTTAGAAAACATTGCTTGTTTATTTGATTTGTGTGTTATTCATTTGTATTTCCATCACATTTTCACACACATACCTTCACATTCGCCACCTCATTTCACCTAAACCACCTTCCACATTCATATCAAAATTCAAAATGCAAAAAAAAAAATCAAATCAAAATGCTCCAAAGGAATAAAACCCCTTTGGTCAATTCAAATCAAAAGGCTCCAAAGGGGACACCCCTTTGGTCAAATCAATCAAAATACTCCAAGGGGGATACCCTTTGGTCAATACAATTCAAAACGCTCCACAAGGGACACCCCTTTGGTCAAATCAAATCAAAAGGCTCCAAAGGAACCAAACCCTTTGGTCAAATCAAATCAAAAGGCTCCAAAGGGGACAAACCCCTTTGGTCAAATCAAATCAAAAAGACCCCAAAGGAACCTAACCCCTTTGGTCAAATTTCATTTCAAAATGCTCCAAGGGGGGACACCCCTTTGGTCAACTCAATTCAAAATGCTCCAAAGGGGACACCCCTTTGGTCAAATCAAATCAAAAGGCTCCAAAGGAACCACACCCCTTTGGTCAAATCAATAAAAAAGGCTCCAAAGGGGACACCCCTTTGGTCAACTCAATTCAAAACACTCCAAAGGGGACACCCCTTTGGTCAACTCAATTCAAAAAGCTCCAAAGGAACAAACCCCTTTGGTCAATTCAATCCAAAAGGCTCCAAAGGGGACACCCCTTTGGTCAAATAAATCAAAAATGCTCCAAAGGAACCAAACCCCTTTGGTCAATTCAAAATCCAAAAGGCTCCAAAGGGGACACCCCTTTGGTCAAATCAATCAAAAAAGCTCCAAAGGGGACACCCCTTTGGTCAAATCAATTCAAAATGCCCCAAAGGAACCTAACCCCTTTGGTCAAATCTCATTTCAAAATGCTCCAAGGGAGGCACTCCTTTGGTCAATTTCCATTCAAAAGGCTCCAAGGGAACCAACACTCCTTTGGTCACATGAAATTCAAAAATCTCCAAAGGAACCAAACCCCTTTGGTCACATTTCATCTCAAAAACATCAAAAGACAAAAAATAACAATAATAAATATAAAACACAAAAACATTTTCATACACATTGCATTTTTAATAAATCACTTTCACAATCCATCTTCCATTGCATTCACACATTCCAACTTTCATAGTATTTGCACATTCATACCATTCGTATTCATTAAAGTCAAGAATAATTGATAGTGCACTATGTCTTGTTGCCTTAATCAGGGGCACCTCACATCAAACATCACCAAAACCATCATTCATAATAATACATTACTTCCTAAGCCAAATCCTAGGTGTTTTCGATCACTCAACCACTCCTAGTGTTTTAAGCAACCTCCAAAAAATATGTCAAACTCTTTTAGGACCATTGCACATATATACACTAAGCAAATCTTGAGTATTGGGAATTGATCTCAAAAACATTCTCGAACCAAACACAATTTCACATCTTAAAAACATCTTGTGTCAAATAGGGATAACACCATACTTGGTAGGAACCTTGAGGTGAAAAGGGTCATCCTTGCTTGTCCCATTATGCAACATAATCCATGACAATAGTGGTTTTCACTACTATCACAATTGCTTCAAATTCAAAAGATAGAGTAGTAAGGATAGGGTACAATTCTCATCACACTTAGGTTGAGAATCCGATTCCCCAAAGCTCTAAATATTTTACATCACACACCACTGATTAATTGGGTTGTAAGGATCGTACTACATTTCTAGTCAGACGGTTAAGTAGTCATCCCCAAAATTCAAGAAATCAAAAACAAAAATCATGGACTATGGAGTTAGCCTCCACCGGAGCTATAGACGCTTGATTGGCAGTGGAGTACGCTCATGCATGGTGACATGTCTCTTTTAAAGAGACCTCTGACCGCACATACGGACAAGCTAGCTTCTTGGTTTTCATCCATAACAGGTTTACCCAATTTACTCAAGATGAGTTAATGAACTCAATTGCACACACACTGGTTCTTGATTGTCTCGGGTCATTACCATGCTCTTGATTCGGTAAATGAACTCACTACACACACATTTGGTCCTAGAAGAATTAGGCAGATTTAGTGAGTTTGTTTGATACACTAGGATGTTTGAGTCTTTGCAAAACAACTCTAGATCTTTTATCCCTAAAGACAATAAAGTCATAAGCAAGCCTCCATTCCATACCACCATCACATAGTCATAAATATCATAATCCATTTCATCCAGGTGGTCATACTAGTAGTATCATATTGGTGCCCTTGATTAAGCAATAAAGGCAAAGTTTGCTAAATAATGGTTCAAAAACCTCTTTGAAAAATGATCAATAAAGCAATACCATTCATTCAAATGGTTCAAAATCTCTTTACATATCAATAAAAACACCATTCATTCAAATGGTTCAAAATCTCTTTGAACAACGATCAATAAAGCAACACCATTCATTCAAACAATTCAAAATCTCTTTGAACAATGATCAATAAAGCAACACCATTCATTCAAACAGTTTAAAATCTCTTTGAACAATAATCAATAAAGCAACACCATTCATTCAAATGGTTCAAAATCTCTTTGAACAATGATTAATAAAGCAACACCCTTCATTCATTTGCATTCATTCATAACATATACATTTCATAACATGTACAAAAAAAACAATTTGAACAATCAATCATTACACATATACATAAACAATCACAAAACAACTTGGGGGATTCAAGGTCTCACACCTTCCCCATCAATCACATCAAACAATCAATCAAACAACTTGGGGGGATTCAAGGTCTCACACCTACCCCAACAATCACATTAAACATTAACATTTCAAATAATAAAATTCAAAAAGCTCCAATGGAATCATACCCTTTGGTCATATTCAATTCAAAAAAAAAAAAACTCCAAAGGTAACACAATTTCTTTGGTCAAATTCAATCTCAACAAGGCTTTCAAAAATTGAAATGCTATAATCTCAACTCCCTAAGAAAGCCATGCGGCTGGACTACTCCATGGGATAGAGATGCACATTTCCTTCTTTCACTCAACCTTAAGTGATCCTTGTATCTAGTGATTTACTCTAGCACCCTAGCGGTTGTAGCGATTGGCTATCCATACAATCTGGTAGGAGGAGTAGATTACCATAAGGACAATTATCATTAACACAATTCAAAAAGCCCCAAAGGCATAAACCCCTTTGGTCAAATAAATCCAAAATGCTCTAAAGGTTCTCAAATTCCTTTGGTCAAAAAAAAAAATCATCAAAACATAAAAACACAAAAAAAAAAAACATCTTGTGCTTTCTTTCCATTTCAAAAACATCAAAAAAAACCAAAAATATTTCCATGCATATTTTGTCATACAAAAACATAAAACACCAAAAATATTTCCATGCATCTTTTGTCATACAAAAACATAAAAACACCAAAACATTTCCATGCATCTTTTGTCATACAAAAACATAAAAACACCAAAAACATTTCCATGCATCTTTTGTCATACAAAAACATAAAACCAAAAACATTTCCATGCATCTTTTGTCATACAAAAACATAAAACACCAAAAACATTTCCATGCATATTTTGTCATAAAAAAATGAAAAAACACCAAAAACATTTCCATGCATCTTTTGTCATACAAAAAAAAAAAAAACATGCATTCTAAAAAAAAAAAAAAAACAAACAAAGAAAAATCCAAAGATATCTCAATTCCTTTGGTCAAAAACAAATTCAACAAGCTCTTGAAAGAATAGAAGTGTTCTCATCTCAACTCCCTAAGAAGGCCATGAGGCTGGACTGCTCCAAGGGATAGAGGTGTACATTTCCTTCTTCCACTTAGCCTCAAGTGATCCTTGTATACAGTAACTTATCCTATATACCTAGCGGTTGCAGTGACTAGCAATCCATGCAATCCGGTAGGATGGATAGGTTACCATAAGGCCCTTGAAAAGTGATTCACCTCATGCAAGAAATGAATTGTTATCATCTCAATTCCCTAAGAAAGCCATACAGGCTGGACTGCTCCAAGGGATAGAAGTGCACAATTATCAACAATGGTCGAAATCACAGTTGAAACAAAAACAAAAACATCCATCTCATTAAACCATTATCATTTGTTTCATCGCTTTCATCATTTCATATCTTCTCCATCGACTCATCGCTTGAAGGGAAAGACAAAATCAACAAATTCAGTTTCATAATCAAAGTCAACACTCAATCATGCAAATTACGCTCATTAAAATGAGCATATTTTCCATGATTGGGGCAACACAAATTGACTTTTATTTGTGACCATCTTACACAACTCCCCTTCAAATGCAAATGGCTACAAAAACATTGTAAAACCCTCCAAATAATCATCTCATATCATCATCATCTCAAGTGAACCTTCTAACTAGTGATTTACTCTAGACACCTGGCGGTTGCAGCGATTGGTTGTCCATGCAATCCGGTAGGATGAATAAATTACCATAAGGACACTTATTCAAAATCATTTCACATCATAATGTTTGAAATTAAACCAGGTTGGTCCTTCAATTTTTGAGTGACCTGCGTTCAAGCAGATTTGTCCAAGGTTGTCATTGATGCCTACTCCATGGGGTTACAAAACATGGAAAACTTATACTTCATCATTTTGCATTAAGGAATTGCTAACAATCACTAGGACAACGAGCTCCTAGGGTGATTGGTTCCTTTACTTCATCATCTTGCATGTCAATCAAACCAAAAGGTAAATTTGCAACAACATAGGTCCACCCCAAACTTGGGGCATCCAACTTGATCTTGATTTTCAACATTTGCATACATCAAATCATTCATTTTTACAAACATCATCATCATCATCACATCATTTAGTGAACCTTGTATCTAGTGGATTACCCTATACACCTAGCGGTTGCAACGACTAGCAATCCATGCAATCCGGTCGGATGGGTAGCTCACCATAAGGAAACTCATTCAAACATTCAACACCAAATCACTATGACATTAAATCAGCTAGGTCCCTAAATATTTGAGCTTAGATGTGTTCAAAATAGATTTGCACAAGGTTATCCTTCAACCCCTTTCATTGGGTCAAAAGCGAAAAACAACCAAAAACAATTTGGTAATAATCAAAAATCACTCGAGTATCAAATTCCCGAACGATTGGTTCCTTGAACCCATCATTTGGAAGGAATTGCTAAAGTCATAGTGGAACAAGAACTCCAAACATGGTCGAATATTTTACCACACATTTTGCACATCAACGAAACCAAAGGTAAATTTGCAAGAACACAAATAATCCCAAACTTGGGGCATCAAGTTGATCAAAATGACATACATTTGCATCACATCCACATCATTCAATCAACCACCTCCTTTCATCATCCACATTTGGTCAATTGGCTCATGGGTTTCATCCTTTACCCATTCGCCAATTGAGGGGGTAAACAAACAAATCAAAAATTTCAAAAAAAGTCATTCATTCTTTGCATCGAGAATATTTGAGTCCATTCCTCCATCAAATAAAACCAGGTGTCTTTTATTTTTGCACCACATTGTGTTTCACACAACACGGTACAAAAAGGGGCATCTATAGACACCAAAATCTAGGCATTTGCATTTCATCATCATAATTTTGCATAATAATATATGCCTAAGTCTAAACTTAGGCATATAATTCTTGCACATTATTCACCGGCATTGCACATCACAATTCTGCATAATAATATATGCCTAAGTCTAAACTTAGGCATATAATTCCTACACATTATTCATCCACATTGCACATTTTAGTTCTGCATAACATTATGTGCCTAAGTTTTGACTTAGGCATAAAATCTTGCACATAATTATATTTTCTAGATTTTATTAAATCTGGAAAATATCCTCCTAGGATACCCTCTCTCCTCACTTGACATGTGTCCTGGCCACATCACCATCACTCCTTTGCCACCTCTCATACACCCTTGTCCCCTTTGTCCCTTCACATGGGGCAACCCTCCACATTTCACTCCACTTGCACCTACCCACTTGCCACATCTCACACCTCACTCCACATTTCACTCCACTTGCACCTACCCACTTGCCACATCTCACACCTCACTCCACACATCACTCCACTTCCAACTACCCACTTGCCACATCTCCCTAGTTAAGTGAGACACTTCTAGTGACTCACTGCAACTACCCAGGATAGGTGGCTACCCAGTCCCTGCCACTTGGCAGCCCTGGCTTGCCACCTATCCTTCCCTCCAAAACCCTCAAAGGCCTATAAAGGCACCATCACATGACCAAGAAAAGGGAGAAGAGGAGAATGCTAATGTTATGTTGCCCGAATTGTGCTGTGTAAGCCATATTCATTGTTCATATTCTTCTATATTCATTTTACATTAGTCATTTCATTTATATTTTATCATTTTCATTGTGATAGGTGCTACTAAACCCTTATCCATTTTCATGTGTGCAGATTTTAGGTTCAAGATTCAACAAGCTCAAGGTCATCACGGTGGTCACGACAAACCCACCTCCCACATTGTTGTAGCATGAAGAAGAGTCAAGCACCATTTTTTATTGTAAAAGGGGATCACCCCCTTTGGGCATCTTTATTGTGAAGCACCCTACAAAGGGGCTTATTGTATCACAAACTCATTTTACGAAATATAATGCAATGCTTCATTTTTAGTGCAATGGTGTTCTTTTTAATGTATACACCTTTCAATTGAAAAATGAATGTGTAGACACCTAAAACGTGTGAGGCGACTACTCATATGGAACATGCTAGAAGACCATATGTAAGGCCCCAAGGTATAGCAGTGGCTTTAACCACTCAATTAGGCAGTTTGGCCTAATCAGTGTTAGCCACGGTTGACACCCACGGTTAGTAGTGATGACCGTGCCTCAGAGCCACGACTAGCATCCATAATCAATTGGACCTTGGCCAATCTAAAATTGGTTGCAATGGCCAATTGGTTGCAAATATGAGCGGTTTAGGGGTGGAAATATCCAAAAGTTTCCCTCCAACTGCTCTAGCTATCCATTCTTGATCTTGGCTTCCTCAAGAAGCTGAGACATAGCCCTCCTAGGTGCTATAAGATCCCATACGAAATGGGAGATATAGAGAGATGCATAGGATAATTTGAGTGACAAACCCTTATTGATTTCATTACTCACCTACTTGCATTGAGAGAAAGTTTGGTCATAAGCATTGAGAGATAAAAATGGCAATTCAAGCCATGGAGGTCCTAGGAAGCTAGGAGAGCCAAGAAACTCAATTACGCCAACTTCATGCACAATATGAGTAATCCAACCGCTAAACTATTCAGAGGACACAAAGGTGACCCTTGACCATCAATTTGATAGAGATATTTAGAGATTAAACCCCTAAATTGGAGGGTAAATATATCTCAGGCTCAACCGTGACTATCAGTCGTGGCTAATAGTGCTCACCGCGGGACAGAGACGTGGTCAGGGTATCAACTTTGATTTATCTATTTTCTAACTGTAGGATCTTTTTAACTTCATTATATTAGATATATTTCAAGTTTATTTGCTTTAATAGAAACTCTGACTGATAGAATTAGAGGTTTTTAGTCACTTTTATTTCATTCTTGCAATCGAGATACTAATGGTCTTTTCCATTATTTCATGCTTTCAAATTCATAATTGAGGTATTAGATAGAATGATTGATGTTTTCTTTATAGTATTGATGGTAGAATTATCATGTTTAATATAGTTTAACACGTTTCTTGCACTTTCTTTATTTCATGTTACTATGACATCTTTTGTACAATATCCCTCCAAAAGCCTCATCAAGAGAGGCCTCCTTAATTATTGATATACCTCTTATTGTTTATTGCACTCAGGACTAACAAGGTTTTGACATGCAAGGCAACAAATGCCTCTAATCGTGGAGAAGAAGGTCATCTACACCTTGGAGCAGTTTGTGTCATCGTAGAAGGTATTGAAAGACACCTACCCTTGCGAGGGATCTTTCCTACTATAATTGTTGTATCGAATGGGTATCCCTAAGAGGGATGGATTTGTAACATGGATTGATTCAAATTAATGGAAGATACATTTCTTGTTATGTGTTATTTGTCATTAATTTGTGTATGAATGCTCATTTTCATATGATCTACAACCATTACAACATTAGGTATTAGCATTTTACAATGTTGTAGAAGGTGATCACGACAGGAAACTCGCATTAAATACCACAAAACACTAACATTTGTGTTTTGTGATTTTAGGGGCTAGCCGCTATTGACAACCACGGTCAAAAGTTGTAGCCACGGCTGACACCTGCGAGTAACAATTGCAACCGCGCCATAGAGTCGCGTTCAGCAGCAAATAGGTCATACAGTACAGAACTAAAATTCAATCGGATGTGGATTTGAGGTAGGACCCATATCCCACTGGTTTTTCTATGTTATTTGTCTGTGTTTTTCTAGAATGTGTAAAATGCTAGCATAATTAGGGAATGCAATAAAAAAGATAAAATGCATTAAGTCCTTAGGTTCTTTTTTCTTAGGTTCCATTAGTTGCTGCTAGGAACAACGAACCTCTGAGTGCAGTCTACCCTAGTCTCTAGTTGTCTATGACCTTTTGCGTGTTGGTTTGCTTGTGTGAGGCCCAATCCAGTAGCCATCTCATCATCATCATTATGGTGCATTTTATTTGAAAATCATATAGTTTAATAATGCATATTTTCTAAAATTAAACGTTCCTTTTCATAGCATATAGAAGAAACATTTGAGTGTTGTTTTATGCATTTACTTTTCATGCAAAATAAAATGAACCCCACACACCATGACACATTGTAAACACTAGTGAGTTGGAAGTCACATCCAACCACTAGTAGGGTTCAATTATGGTGGTAGTGATTTCCATCCGTTGGCCCAACTCCCTCGAACCTTTTGTTACTAGACCAATACCAACTCCAAGATCCATCCTAACTATGCAAAATAGCATGCATTCCTCTTTGAAGGGGTGTATCACTATGCACAGGGTGTCGGGGTGAGGATCGACAAGACCTGTGCTCCCTGCCCGGGTGTGGGTTTCATCTCCATATTTTGAGGGGATTACGTGACCTGGAGTTCATTTCCAGGTTGTCGAGCTACGAGTATATAGGTGAAAGCCCTTTAACAATTGAGTATATCATCAACATATTGAAAACATGATGAGAGTTACTTATTGATACAACAAATTGCAAAACACATCAAACAATTTAGGGTTCACATTAAAGCTTTAAAATAGATAATCACCATTGTATTATTTGTGTGTTAATAAAATTTGAATCTAGACATAGGATACACACTATGGTGATTACACGGAGAGGCTAATCCGAGCGTAGATCCGAGGTCGAGGTCGAAGCTCCACCCAATGCACAACAAGACACATAGTGCCCTCAATCATAGAATCCTCTTGAACATCGTTCGACGAGTATTAGATGGGACAATTCTACGTGTGGGGATCTTGTTGAGAATACACCAGTATGAGGAACCACCAAATACTCCTCAAGACATAGATCAAAGCATGGAGCTTCCCAGCATGGGAGTTTCGAACATGTTAGTATTTATCGTGATCGTATTCCACATGCATCCAGAGGATCTGCTAAAGAGTTTGTCATTGAGGGATCCATATTGGTACTCCTTCATATTGTAGCTAAGGGAGGCTTGAGGCCCCCAACATCTAAGTATATACGAGTTCAGGATCTCCCCATCCAGGGGTAAATGGATAGGGCCACTTCCAATCGTAGGACCACTCAAACTCCCAACAAAGGTGAGCCTTGTAGGATCACTATAGAAGTATCTAAAATGGGATTCAATGGTACACCACCTCATGAGCCATGGTGTAGCAGACAGTTGGATGGTTTGGGTAAGGTTTTAGGGCAACTAGATTATAAGCCTACTCCTATGCCTTCTCACTTCATGAGTGTGCGTAGCGGTAGTACCATTAGGACTGTCAGAGAACTTGGAGAGTACTCCAAGCATTCTTGAGATATGCGTACCCCTACATCCCATGCAAGCACAAATTTTAGGCAATAATTGGATGTGAATGTCGTCTTCATAGATAAGGGCAAGAGCATGGCAAATCAGTCCATTGGGGGACACACCCACAAAGCTGCTCGAATAGAGCACACACACCAGAGGCCTCATACGGTTGATCACATAGATAGATCTCACAATATGGTGTCAGAGCAGAGACGTCAGATCCTCTAAGACCAATTGGAGGATGTTCGCACATAGTAAGAACGCCTAAAAAATGAGAACACTCAGAGGCAAAGGTTCATAAGACAACGCTTATATGAACAACGCATGTGTGAGCAATGCATACTTGATCAAAAGGATCATGTTGAGAGGGAGGATCGACTGGCCAGTGTCGGTTTACATCCCCGTAGTAAGCATAGGGAGTGCATTGACAGACGAATTGCTTCGCAACCCAATTTGCATCTTGAGTATACAGATACCCATACTCACTACACGATCCAACATAGAGATGGGCACCCTCTGCTAGAGCATCATGGACATAGGCAGTATGAAGAAGAAGTTGGAGATGAATTAGATCAAAAATATCCTAAAATCTCTTGAGTCGAAGAGGAGGACGAGCCTATTCCTTCACCTCGATCAAAGAGGAACATGCCTCCAAAGGTGCCTCTAAGGCAATCCATATAAGAGGAGTTCTTATCTTCACAAGCTTATAAATTCTTGGCATAAAAGGTCAAAGCTATAGAAAAGCAAGGAACAACTTATCAAAATCCAACCTTGAATAAAATTTATAATGAACCTTTATGCCCGTCAGTGCCTATTTCGGCTTATCCCAAGAATTTTGAAATGCCTAAGCTGGAAAAGTTTAGATGAGAGGAGGACGCTCAGGAGAACATCATGTATTTTTTAGACATGTATGTCCTGCTCCTACGAACTTTCATTACGACTCTCTCAAGCCCAGCCTGAAAGTGGTTTAATCATCTTAAGAGTTACAGTATCACCAGTTTTGAGCAACTAGCCGATGCATTTCTTGAATGCTTCTCCTTTAGTATCAAGAAGAAGGTGAACTTATCCGAGATGGCTGCTTTAATGCAACATGATGATGAGCCAATTATGGATTATGAGAAATGATGGAGAAATATGATGGCAAAGTTGCCATTTTCTATCCTTGTTGTTGAACTAACTCGGATGTTTATGAAAAGTTACACAAAGGACATTTCGTTATTGTTACAGTTGCAGCAGTATCAAATGTTCGAAGAGGCTTTAGCACAAGCCAAAGTGATTGAGGATATCAAGTTATAGGAGGGTAACTTAAAACTCAAAAATAAGAAGGAATGGAACAAGAAAAACATCGAAAGACAACATGCCAAGCTAGATCACGTCAATTAGATGGTTCTA
Organism: Wollemia nobilis; assembly: GCA_028583015.1. Taxonomy (NCBI): domain Eukaryota; kingdom Viridiplantae; phylum Streptophyta; class Pinopsida; order Araucariales; family Araucariaceae; genus Wollemia; species Wollemia nobilis. The sequence continues at coordinate 1,946,814 of JAQPPZ010015100.1, forward strand.
AACCTTTAGAAATGAGATAAGGGGCAACAACAACAAAATTATCAAGCCCAACCTCTCCCTGTGCAATATGAACAACGCAACAACCAAAGGGGTAAGTACAAAGAAATATGTCCTCCTCGCATATTTACACAATTATCAGAATTATTGACAGCGATTTTCCATCAGTTATGCGAGGCAAAGGCAATAAACTTACAAGAATTCAAAATGATAGACCCTAGTCAACCCAAACCTAAGGGGTATAAGTATGATCAATATTGTATATTTCATCGAATGAAAGGCCACGACATAGAGGTATGTTGGTCTTTCAAACACTTAGTGCAAAATATGATTGAAAGAGGTACGCTTATTGTGGACAATCCACAAGCACTAGATAATTAGAATATGGGGATTTACAATAATCCTTTGCCCAACCATGAGGCACCAAGGAACAATGTTGTCCAAGTCAATCAAGTACGAATTGAACCACCAACCCATGGGTTCATCGAAATGGTCAATGTCATCACAAGACATACAAGGTATGAGAGACCAAATCAACCTCCATCTCCTATTAAAGTCCATGTTGTGCCTCCTCCAAGGCCAACCCAACATGTGCCAGACCCACTAACTAGATTGGTGGTGACAATCGGGAGTAGGTTAGTCCAAAACCTATAGACAACTCTAGCGAAGTTGATGATTTATGAGCTGATTCAGCAGTCTTCCAAGAATAGGGAGACGCTTACAAACATTTTAAGGTCCATATAAGTGCAGTCCTAGTATCTTGAAGCATTCACACACTTCGTGGAACACGTGCAACAGTGTCAGGAGTTGGTCATACAGTTTTATGATCATGAAATCAAGACGGTTTCCACTGTCACTACGGACCCGCCGCTCCACATTATTGTGTGTGTGAATCACATATCGTTCAAACGAGTTTTGATTGATACAGGATCATTAATAAATATTATCATGACCAAGGTGTTAACGTACCTGAAGTTACTAAAGACGTATATCATACCTTCTGCCTTCACGTTGAGAGATTTTAACGATGCATTATCCTCAACTATCGGCACGATAGTCTTACCTATTCAGGTGGGGTTGAATACCATCCCCATGATGTGTCATGTGATTGAATATCCTATGCAATATAATATACTTCTACAATAACATTGGATAAGAGAAATGCATTGTGTCCCCTCTATTCTCCATCAGTGTATCAAATATGTGCATGAGAGATAGGTTCACGTGGTACCTTTAGATGAGAAACCATTCAAATACATGAATCTAGTAGATTTGTCGGGTGATTTCATGCTCCCCTCAACACACCTGGACATATGACCAGTGATGCTAATAAAAGATCCAGGAGGTAAATCAAGGAAGTGTGTACCAAACCTGTAATGTTTGCATCTCAAATATCGGAGCACACAATGGCTACTTCTACCAGACCATCTGCATCTATAATGCATTGATATGATGGGAAGATAAAAGCCAAAATGAGCAAAAAAATATCAAGTGAGCGCTTAAACTAGTGGTTATCGAGGTCCCTATTCCCATGGAAGTAGAGGATGCTCAAGGAGAAGTCAAAGAGGCACCTCATCCTGCTTCACCTGCATCTTCAGTAGGGTCATCTACATCGCAGGTGATAGTTCATTTGGTTAATCCTATATTAGGGGAATATATCATGCAGAATGTGACATTTACATCGATTATTAAGATTGCATAGGATATGGGTCAACCGCGAGCCCATCGCCTTCTCATAGGGATGGTGGTACTGTTGGGGGTGCCTCCTAACCAAACCAATTTCATCTATGGAGGGCTCGACCAAATTGCATCTCGCACCCCCATGGATGAAGACGATGATGAGCCATTCACTGTGAATGTTCATTATCTCTCTAACCTAAAGTATGCCTTATGATATTTCAAATGCTACTATTGGTATGGTTACGGTATTGGATTATCTGAGTAGGGGCAAAGGAGACCTTATGAACTGTAATATTACCTACATACATATAGGTTTGGGTTAGGATATCATATTAGAGGACATGATGAACTCCTCGTGACATCTTTGGACTGCTTGTACCTCAGTCTGGGGGAGGAAGTCGATATTAATCCTTATCACCCCAATCCTTTCGCCTTTCGTTGGGACAACCGGATAGTGTCTTATGTCACTATAGAACCACCTGAGACATATCACGAAGATATCTTGGTGGAAAAAGTCCAAAGCATATCCCAAGAGATAACTTGGATGAACAAATCCGTGTAGCAGTCGATGACATAGGCCTACAAGTTCACAACACTGGTATAGCAGAAGACTCCGAGTTAGAATATCATTATGATGAGGACATAGTAGAGTCCATCTCTGAGAGAGGGGGACCTGGCTGCATGTATGACATTGATGATAATGGTGAGTCCTCAAACAATGAGTGATCTAAGGATGATACTGGGTTGGCTTATTTGGGTCCTCTTCACTTACATCATCTGATTCCCTTGAAGACAGTCGTCGAGGATGAACAATCCTATATCGATGATGACGAGTATCGAGTGTGGGCTTACATGGGGCTCCATCTCCCTAATCCCCCAATTCTAGTAGGTAACTGTGAAGGTTTTTATTATGACATAGATGAAGAAGATGAAATAGAGAGAGCCTATTTGGGACCTCCTTACTTGTGTCATCGTAATGCATCGTACACTGTAGAGGATATGTACAGAGATATCAATCTTCATCCTCACCTCAGAGGAAGACCACCTAATTTGGATAGGATTTATCACATGGTCTCCCCTGATCCATTGACATTCAAAGAGCTCCTTGAGCCTAACAATCCTGTGTTCGAGTCTGTCCATAGACCAGATCCATAGATCCCCATACCCCTAGAACCACATCTCGAGGATGGAAGTTATACAAATGTAGAGTCACATGCACGTGGTCCTAGAGATATGATCCATTCCATCAACAAGATCTCCATTGATTTGACCACTCCACTTCACAACCCAGCCGATACTTCCAAGTCATTGTGTCTGGATGTAGATGCTATTGATTAGAATCACGTTGACTCACCACTAGAGCCTAAATATTTCTTCCCTAATGAATAGATATTGAAACCTTTTCATTTTGCACCAGGATTTTCACATGATGTTTATCATGCTGAGGATGTTTCCAATGTGGAACCCATAAACCAAGCAGATGACATCCACTTGATCCCTATGCCTCATCAGCTTGAGTAGGGATCCCACATGTTAGTAGAGAAAACCTAATGATCCCACCAATCCAAGGAAGGTTAAATTTAGAGAAATTTTATCTCCTGATGAGCGTGCCAACCTCATCCCCTTGCTAAAAGAGAGACCTGATCTCTTTGCTTAGATTTACAAGGACATGCTAGGTCTAGATCCAAAATTGGTTACTCATAACCTTTCATTAGATCTATCAGAGAAGCCAGTCAAGCAGAAACGTAGGAAGATGCATTCAACAGTAGCCTTAATGGTTAAAGATGAATTACAGAAGTTGTTGGATGTAGAGTTTGTTATTTCCATCGACTATCCAAAATGGGTATCAAACATAGTGCCTTTAGGAAAACCTGAAGGAAGGATTCGTATTTGTACGGATTTCAAAGACCTCAATAAGGCAACACCAAAGGATTTGTTCCCATTGCTAAACATATATGCTCTCATAGATGCAACTGCGGGTCATGAAATGCTCTCCCTAATGGATGGTTTTTCTGGTTACAACCAAATTTGGATTAAGCCCGAATACCAGCATAAAACTGTGTTCATAACGCCATGGAGATATTTTGTTATAAGGTTATGTCATTCGGTCTTAAAAATACTGGTGCCACATATCAGCGGGCTATGACATATATCTTTCATGACTATATGCATAATATCTTGGAATATTACATCGATGACTTATTGGAAAAGTCATTGTTGCATTCAGAGCATGCTGAGGTCTTGAGAAAGGTCTTTGATCGCCTGATAGAGCATAATGTTAGGTTGAATCCTAAGAAGTGTGTATTTTGCGTAACTTTAGGAAAACTCTTGAGATTTATCATTTTAAAGCGAGGCACCGAAGTTGATCCAGCGAAGGTCAAGGTAATTTTAGAAATGCGTCCTCCCATGAATATCAAGGAATTAAGAAGCCTACATGGTAAATTAGCATCCATAAAGAGATTTATCACGTAGTTATTGGATAAATATCGACCCATGAATTGATTGCTACATAAGGGGATCCCATTCAATTGGGATGAAGACTGTCAAGCAACATTTGCTAAGCTTAAACAATATCTGACAATGTTGCCAGTGCTAGCTCCACCAAGACCAGATGAGCTATTCTTGCTATATATATATATATATCAGCAACTAACTTTGCATTAGGGACCATGTTAGCCCAAAAAAATATGTAAGATAAATAGAAGGCCATATATTACATTAGCCAAACCTTGGTGAGTTAATCCTAACTCCTAAAATTCATCGTCCTCATCGTCCAGTGGAGTCACCTTGGGCCATGCCAAGTCCCTTTCTAGAGTGAGGCGACGGTATATGGTAGGCATCTTTGGAATGTCCTACCTAATCCTAAACTATCTGGTGACACAATAGAAGTAAAAGAACTCTTATACCTCAAACATGCATTCGAGGAGCCATCTATCTCTACATGCCTAATGCAGCTGGTCATCGACCTCCGTCCATGGAGGGTAGTCTAGGTATGGGTGCTAGTCCACCTCGCCTGCCTATAGTCATGAGAACTATCCAATGTAGTAAGCCAAATCCTCTATGTAAGACTTGCTCCAAGAGCCCTCCTGCTCGTGATTCCAGCATGTTGCATAGCACTTGCACACCTCCGCAATGGTGTCAATATCGAGTGGTAAACAAGTGGGGCGCTCGATATTAATGTGCTGCCACCCCCAGATTTGAAGTAATAGGTTGCATTCAATCCCTACTCTTCTCCTCTATATGATCTGGTACAACTCATTATAGAGTTGTGCTAGTAGGGCACTCCCTCAAGACAGGATCAGGGGCTGATCAGTAGGGCTCACCAAGACATCCTACGTCCTAGTCAGGAGGTTCCAAGGGAACCTCACTCCAGAAGAGTTGGGCAGGACAATCTGCGTGATCAGGTGCATGAATATGGCTACTCGCTAGGAGAAGACCTATTGGGTGTACCAATGCTCAATGTGGACCCCTCCATGGTCCGAGTGTTGCTGTGCTACCTTGCTACGATCACCAAAGATCATCATGAATACTACATCCTTCGTCCCCATCGATGAAGATGTGATGGCCTCGTCATTTAGAGGAAGTCGAAAGATGCAATAGACATCCTCTAAATTAATAGTCATTTCACCTATCGATAGGTGAAAGGTATTGGTCTGCGCATCCCAACGTCGGGCCAATGCAGTCATGTAGGCCTGGTCGGCCCTAATGGTGGGGAGGCACAAGACGTAGCCAAATCCTACAACCTTGAACCAATCTTGCTCCACCTGGATCAGGGCACCATGCAAGTTGCAAAGGATCTCTGATTCCCTCGCCCTCGTAGTCAGGGTCTGATAGAGCACAAAATAATAAGGCAAAAGTGAATAAAAATCAACCAAAAATACATAAAAAGCGACTTAAAAATGACAAACAAAATCATAAAATCATAAAAGCACATAAAAATCGAAAAATACACTCAAAATTAAAAAAAAAATCATTAACGCATTTAAAAATTCAAAAAAATCAAAAAAATTGAAAAAAATTAAAAAAATTCTAAAGGTTTCGAGCCGCGGCTCAGACCCGTGATCGGGATGGCGATAAATTTTATGATCGTTGGGATTTAGGAGTCGTGGCCCCTAATTTGCTAATTAGGGACCGCGCCTCCCCGTCATGGTCAAGAGGGAAGGCCTTTTCAGGGTCCTTCCTCATCCTGAGACCCCCCAAAAATTAAAAATAATAATAAAACAAAAAGAAAAAAACAAAAACAATTTTTTTTTCAATAATTTTAACCCTCCCCTTAAGCTAACCTAAGCAAAACCTAATAAGGGTGAGGTTCATTACCGATAGGTTAATGAATTTCATTTGACCCACTACTTAATGAGGTTAATTTTTAAACCAGTAAAATAATGATGGTCAAGGGTTTTGTGTGCCTCTACCTTAGTAGCACCGAATCCTCTAGGTTGGGTTGCCATCAATGCGGTTGGTGGTAAGGTCGAGTTGCAGTAGCGCTTTGTGTCAGAACTGTCTAAACACATCTCAGAGCACTCAATTTTTGTAAGTTGTCAAGTTGAAAATGACGTCGAAAATGACAATAATTTTTTTAAATATTTCATATTTTTCACCTGACTATGGTTGACACCCGTGAACGCAGAACTAGGGTTTGTCAATCATAGATGTTAGCCATGACTAGCAAAATTTGAAAACCTAGCTTCTGTTGACAAACACGGCTAGCAAACCGTAATAAATGTTCAAAAATTCCACTATAAGGAGTTGAAAAATGCCAAATTAAAAATACCCATCTGACCAGAATTGCCAAAAACATTACAAATAATGAAAAAAATTAGATAAACTAAAAAGCCAAATGCGCCTTGTACCTAGTAATTTACCCTATACACTTGACGGTTGCAGTGACTTATGCTCCATGAAATCCGACAGGATGAGTATGGGACAAATTTGTCATCGTGGAATTGGTATGCTTCATTTCAAACCCTAAGAAGGCCCAGACGGTCAGACTGCTCCATGGGAATGAAGCAATCATATCACTTCTTCTATGATACTTTCAGTAGATCATCAAACAATATGATTCAATAAATGCCTAATTGGAATTGTTATCATGTTGATTCCCTAAGAAGGCCATTGAGGTTGGACCGCTCCATGGGATAGAGATGTAAAATTACTCTTAACAGTTGCAATCATAGTTGATTAGGCCTAATCAATTATCAAATGCTAAATTTTATTTTGTTCAAAGTCATTCATAGTGGTCAAGCAACTTGTCACTTCATTTAATTTTCCTAACCTCATTAACTCGTCGCTTGAGGGGGTAGTCATAATGTCATAATCATAATCAAAGTCAACAAAATATCCCTTGATCTTTTCAAAATTACGTTCATCTTACGAATCATTGCCAACGACTATATAAGCTTATCCTCTGTTGGGAAAAAAAGCAAATATGACAATTAAGTTAGTAGCTCTCCTCCTTTCGTATCTATATGGCGCATAAGCCTATAGTAGCACTGAAGATACCCGATCGCCGCTAGAGCTTGCCAAAGCTTTACAAATTTAAGCCTTCCATCCAGTTGGAAGCAATGATTCTAGGATGCACATCCTTTTACTGGACCCTAAGCATCTAATTTTGATCAGACTAATGATCATCATCCAACTTGTGGAATCATTTTAGGAGGTCTATTTTTTCTCAACATTGTTCGATCTCACAATGCATATCAAAAGGGGCATCTATAAACACCTAAAATACATCATGTTGAGGCGACTACTCATATGGGACATGCTAGAAGACCATATGGAAGACCTTGGAAAAATACCAAGGTATTTCAGTGGCTTTAACCACTCAATTAGGCAGTTTGGTCTAATCAATGTTAGTCGTGGTTGACACCCGTAGTTAGCAGTACTGACCATGCCTCAAAGTCACGGCTAGCAGCCAAAATCAGTTGGACTTTGGATGATCCAAAATTGGTTGCAATGGCAAATTGGTTGCAGATCCGAGCAATTTAGGGGTGGAAAGATCTAGAATTTTCCCTCCAACTGCTCCAGTTGTCCATTCTTGATCTTGGTTTCCTCAAGAAACTAATACATAGCCCTCCTAGGTTCTATAAGACCCCATCCGAAATGCGATGTACAGAGAGATGCATAGGATAATTTGAGCGATGAAGCCCTATTGATTTCATTACTCACCTATTTGCATTGAGAGAAATTTTATCCATAAGCATTGAAAGATCAAAATGGCAATTCAAGCCATGGAGGTCCTAGAATGCTGGAAGAGCCAAGAAACTCGATTACACCAAATTCATGCACAATATGAGAAATCCAACAGCCAAACTAGTCAGAGGATACAAAGGTGACCCTTGAACATCAATTTGATAGAGAGATTCAAAGATTCAACCCCTGAATTGGAGGGTAAATATATCTTAGGCTCAACTGCGGCTAACAGTGCTCACCGCGGGATAGAGACGCGATCAGGGTATCAGCTCTTATTTCTTTATTTTCTAACTATATAATCTTTTAACTTCATTAGATTAGACTTATTTCATGTTTATTTTCTTTAATAGATACTTTGACTGATAGAATTAGAGGTTTTTAGTCACTTTTCTTTCATTCTTACAATCGAGATTCTAGTGGTCTGTTCCATGCTTTCAAATTAATAATTGAGATATTAGATAGATTGATTGATGTTTCCTTTATAGTATTGATGGTAGAATTATCATGTTTAATATAGTTTAATACGTTTATTGCACTTTCTTGATTTCACGTTGCTATGACATATTTTGTACTATCTCCCTCCAAAAGCCTCATCAAGAGAGGTCTCCTTTATTACTGATATACCTCTTGTTGTTTATTGCATGCAGGACTAACAGGGTTTTGACATGCAAGGTAACAAATGCCTCTAATCATGGAGAAGAAGGTCATCTACACCTTGGATTAGTTCGTGTCATCGTAGAAGGCATTGAAAGACACCTACCTTTGCGAGGGATCTTTCCTAATGTAATTGTTGTATCGAATGGGTATCCCTAAGAGGGATGGATTTGTAACATGGATTGATTCAAATTAATGGAAGATGCATTTCTTGTTATGTATTATTTATCGTCAATTTGTGTATGGATTGCTCATTTTCATATGATCTACAACCATTACATAATTAGGTGTTAGCCTTTTACAATGTTATAGAATGCATTTTGAGTGAAGTATCCAATTTTTTTAGAGTGCATGTTTGATATTAAGTGGTCTAATGTAGGTCACCATCAGTCTCGTGAGGGATCCTATAGTGGTATGTCTTTGGGTTTTCATCCATGAGACCTAAGTTCAAACCCTGATACAAGGGGACCAAGACCCCTTTCAAAAAGGATGGTTAAAGTTGAAGAAATTATCAAAACTCCCTTTCAAAAAGGATGGTTAAGGTTGAATAAATTATCAAAACTTTGATAAAGTGAAGAACTCTTAATCACATTATTCTCAAGTAGCTTGATGATTTTCATATGTTATTAAAGAATTTAAATGAATTGAATTTATGTTTACATGCTTTAATCAAAATACATAAAGAGTAAAAATCCTTAAAATATAATTTAAGTTTAATGTCTACCAATAAAATGTATAAATTAATAGTGTATGCATTATTTTTTGGATTGGTGATTTTATTTAACAAACCATGTTTTTTAATTAGAAAGAGAAAAGAATGAAAGCATTCTCAAGCACCAAATCTATATGTACTAATAAAAATGATACCCTACCTATCAATAGAAGAATTTATTATTAATAAAATACCTTCCATTTTTAATTCTTCCTCAAAGATATTAGAAAGCTAAAAATAAATTTCATTTTATGACTATAACGAAACTCAACCTAAGATTTAAAAATCCACCCTTATAGGAGTAAGTTTTATATAAACTACGTTATAGATGAGTACGTAAAAAACAAGATATTTAAGAGATGATTTTTTAAATATTTGAATTTGAATGAGAGATGAATTGAATTGGGATTCATTAGGTGTCTTTAGAGTAGATAAGAGGGTCAAATAGTTCAAATAATTTACAACTTATAGCTTCAAATCCTCATATAAGCTCTAGAAAACATTATCAAATATTACAAAATTTATTTAGAGCAAAGACAAGTTATCATGACAATGTAAAGTGTGTCTTCTTACTTCTCACATAAGTTTAACAAATAAAATTTAAAGGCTTAAAATACCTTTTGAATTACATGAAGCTTTCTAAATTATAATGTTAGAGAGAACCTTAATTGTGTTAAATTTTTCTTTACATTAGCGAAAAATAGATAGGTAGTGGAAATCATTTACTAGGTGGTGACATTTCTCTCAATGACAAAGCATAAGAAGGTTGAGCAACCAGTGGTCCCCTCATGCTGGATCAACAACGAGGTGGTATAGGCTTATTGGGAGCAACCCTTGTGGTTTGAACCCTACACTTGGTAGTGACTAAAAAATAATGTGGATATAACCAAATCCCTTATGTATAAAAAAAAATACATGATTCAACATGTGTAGAGGTTATCATCTCAAAGGTTAGTGTTATGTACCTAACTCTTGCTAGTCTATTGACTGTATAAATATCGATTTAGATGCAAATTAACTCAAAATGGAACGAATCACAGTTTTGTAAGGAATCACTTTTGCATTGATGGAAACCACTCAATGTAACATACAAAAATTTTCTCTTCAATGGATGCTTTTATGACACCCAACGAATGCATATATAAACTTATCTAGAGTTGTGATTTAGTGAAAGGACATGTTGGTCCATAATTATAATTAATGAATTAAATAATGTGAAAGGTTAGGATTAGAGTCCTAACATGCCACCCTCCTTAAAAGAGCTTTGTCCTCAAAGTTGGAATTGAGGAAATTGTTGTTGGATATGATGAAGTGTCTCCCATGTGGCATCTTCCAAAGGTAGACCTTTCCATTGAATCAAAACTTCGGTGATAGTGTGATTGCGAAGGTGGCGAATGTGGTGATCTAGGACAACTTTGGGTTCAACCATGAGTGCTCCATATTCGATAAACTCAGGGAGTTGAGTTTGTGTAGTGATGTGTGCACCTACTACTGGTTTAAGGCAGGAGACATGGAACACTGGATGAATTTTGGATGACTTGGGAAACTCAAGTTTATAAGCAACTGGTCCAATACATTGTAGAACTTTATATGGTCCATAAAATTTGGGGGCTAACTTTTGAGAACCCTTGAGTTTTAGAGAAGTTTGACGATATGGTTGAAGGTGAAGGAATACCATATCCCCTTCTTGAAAAATATGCTCTATTCGATGTTGGTCCGCCTGTTGCTTCATACGTTGTTGGGTTGTGTGTAAATTTTCTTTGAGAATGCGAAGAATGTTATCTCGAGTAGAAAGTTCCATCTCCACTGCTGGCACATTTGTACTTCCTAGAATATAAGAGGTAAGGGATGGTGGTGTTTGGCCATATAAAGCTTCATATGGGGTCATCTTAATGGCAGTGTGATATGAGGTGTTATACCACCATTCGGCTAATGGAAGCCATTTAACCCAGTGAAGAGGTTGAGTAGAGATAAAGCAATGGAGGTAGGTTTCCAAACATTTATTAACAACTTTGGTTTGACCGTCCGTTTGGGGATGGTAAGCGGAGCTCATACGAAGTTGAGTGCCTTGGAGTTTAAATAATTCTTTCCAAAAATTGCTAGTGAAAGTGGGATCACGATCACTAACTATAGTGGAAGGCATGCCATGTAATTTAAAGATATTATCAAGAAAAATTTGAGTGATGGTACTAGTTGTATAAGGGTGGGCCATAGGGCAAAAATGGGTATATTTAGATAAACGATCCACCACAACTAGAATAGTTGTTTTTCCTATAGATTTTGGAAGGCCTTCAATAAAATCCATGGAGATATCAACCCATGTTTTTGTTGGAATGGGAAGAGGTTGTAGAAGACCCAGAGTACCCACTATCTCTCCTTTTTGCCATTGGCAGGTCTCACATTCCTTCACAAATTTCTTGATATCATTTTTCATGCCTACCCAGTAAAAATATCTAGTCACTCTTTTATAAGTCTTTAGAAATCCAGAGTGTCCTATAGTGGGTGTGGCATGTAGCTCATGGAGAAGCTTTGCATGATAGGAGGATGTGGGGGAGAGGACAATACACCCTTTATACCTTAGTATGTTATCTCGCCAAGAATAATGAGGTTTACTAGTGGAGTTTTGTTGAAGTTGTTGAATTAATGTATGTGTGGTTGGGTCATTAAACCATTCCTCATTGACTTGGTCTAACCATTTAGGAATAGGAGAGGAAAAAACATGTAATTGGGGTATGTCTTCAAACTTTCTTGAAAGAGCATCAACAACCATGTTATCTTTCCCTTTTTTATATATGATCTCATAATCATATCCTAGTAGTTTTGTAACCCACTTTTGTTGTTTCGGGGTGGTTATGCGTTGCTCAAGAAGGTATTTTAGACTATGGTGGTCGGTGTGAATAATGAAACATTGGCCGATAAGGTAAGGTCTCCAATGTTGGATAGCGTGAACAATGGCTAACATTTCTTTTTCATATGTGGATCGTGCTAAATTATTTTTAGAGAATGCCTTGCTAGTGAAGGCCAAGGGTTTTTCATTTTGCATGAGCACGACCCCTATTCCCACTCCTGAAGCATCACTCTCAATAATAAAGGGTTTAGAAAAATCAGGCATGGCTAAAACAGGGGTGGTACACATTGCATTTTTTAGAGCGATAAAGGCTTCATCAGCTTTTGAAGACCATAGAAAAGCATTCTTCTTAAGTAGTGTTGTTAAGGGGGCTATGATTTTGCCATAATATTTGAAAAATTTGTGATAGTAACCTGTTAATCCTAAAAACCCATGCAAACCTTTCAAGGTTTTTGGAATAGGCCAATTTTTCACATCTTCAATTTTACCAGGGTCTACCTTAACTCCTTTAGAAACAATATGTCCAAGGTATTCAATTTCTTGTTTTTCGAAGGAACATTTTGATCTTTTAGCATATAATTGATTGTCCTCCAAGGTCTTTAATGCTTGATCTATATGGTTTAAGTGATCATCCCATGTTTTACTGTAAATCAAAATGTCATCAAAAAAACTAAAATAAAATTTCGAAGGAAAGGGTGAAATACCTTGTTCATTAAACTTTGAAATGTGGAGGGGGCGTTGGTAAGACCAAATGGCATCACCATGAATTCATAATGCCCTTCATGAGTGTGAAAGGCTATTTTTGGAATGTCACTTTCTTTAACTCGAATTTGGTGGTAGCCTGATCGTAAATCTAATTTGGAAAAATATGCAGCCCCATGAAGTTCATCTAGTAATTCGTCTATGACTGGAATAGGAAATTTATCCTTGATAGTTATTTTTTTGAGGGCGTGAAAATCAACACATAAGCACCATGATCCATCCTTCTTCCTCACTAATATAACAGGAGAAGAGTAAGGGCTTACACTAGGTCTAATGACCCCTGCCTTGAGTAGTTCTTGTACTAGTTTTTCTATTTTTGTCTTTTGTAGATATGGATATCGATAAGGTCTAATATTAGGGGGTTGGTGCCCCAAAAGTAGTTGAATGGCATGATCATGGCTTCATTGAGGAGGCAATCCTTTTGGTTCGTTGAATACTTTATCATGGCATTCTAGGAGTTTTTGTAGTTCAAGTGCCATTGGTTGTTCTTCATTAGTGGGTTGAATGGAAAATAGTTGTGCAACCATACCTTTTACTCCTCTATGCAACTAATATTTTCCATTCTATGGGAACTTATGATTTGTGAAGGGCTTGATTTTAACCCTTTTATAGTGTATGTTTGGTCTTTTTGTGTGAATTTCATCCATAATTCTTCAAAGTCCCATTGAATTGTGTCGAGTGTCCATAGCCATTGCACTCCTAAAATGATGTCACATCCTCCTAAGGGTAGTACATACATGTCCCCCTTCATGTTATAGTCTCCTATAGTGAGTTTAATATTTTGGCACTTTCTCTTGCACATAATTCTTCCTCCATTTCCAATCATGACTTCAAAATTATTACAAGGATGTATAAAGCAGTTAGCTTGTTTTGCCACCCTTGGATCTATAAAATTATGTGTGATGCTAGAGTCTAGGAGCACAATAGGGTTTTGTTTCTTAAAACACCCCTTAACTTTCATAGTTTGTGGGGCAAAAAATCTTGCGAGGGCATTAAAGGAAATTTTTGTTTTATCCTCATTATTTTCTTCTTGAATATCCATTACTACTTCTACTTCGATATCATCTTCTTCTTTTGGAGTGAAATCTTCAATTGTATCCAAAATATATAATTTTGGTGTAATGCATTTGTGATTAGGGGTGAATTTCTCATCACAATGAAAACAAAGACCCTTTTCTCTTCTTTCTTTCATTTCCTCCAGGCTAATTCGTTTAATTGGCATGACTCTATTTAGTTTTTGGTTGGTGTAGGTGTTTTGTGGTTTTCCTGTTGATAGTCTTCCTATTCATTTTTGGTTATTGATCTTTTCTTCCACCATTTGTGCTAATGCAACAACGTGCATCATATCGATAGGATTGAGTATTTGTACTTCTAATCGAATTTCTTCTTTTAGGCCACTAATGAAGCAACTTTGAAAGAATGATGCATCGAGTCCTGATGTAAGGTTTACCAACTTCTTGAATTGAGCCTGGTATTCTCATATTGTAGATGTTTGACGGAGTTTGGTAAGGGCCCCTATGAAATCTTCAAATTTTCTTGGGTCGAATCGTATCATTAGATTTTTTGTAAATTCGGTCCATGTGGGAGTACCTTTTATCTTTTCATACCATTGGTACCATTGAGTAGCGATTTTTTCTAGGTGAAAATATGCGATGCGGACCTTTTGGGTCTCTGGAATTTGATATAGAGAGAAATATTGGTCAGCCTAATATATCCAATTTGTGGGGTCGCCTCCATCAAATTTTGGAAAATCCAATTTTGTGGTTTGAGGTAGGATTGATGTGTGTGGTCCCCTGAGTAATGCTTGTTGTGTTGGTGCTACGATAGGTTGACTAGCTTGGATTAATGCCAAATTTTGTTGTACCATATCGACTGAGTGGTTGGTGGCACCAATTTTTAAGTCTAATTCTGTAATCTTGTTTTCATGGTCATCTCTCCATAAACAAAAATCCTCTTTTGTCATGATTTTCTTTTTAAAATTTTCCTACCATTTATTTAATTCCTGCATAACTTCCTTCATAAGGTCTTGTGATCTTCTTCCGTCTACCATGGTAGATTTTTTATGGTTTTATGATTTCTTGTTTTTTTTTGCAGAATATTACAATTTTTTGTAACAATTTGCAAAAAAATGTTGCTTTTAAAAGTTGCTAAAATGTTGCAACAATTTTTAAGCAAATTTTTTAGCAATTATTGCTTTGCAAAAAATTATTTAGCACACTAGCGATGGGAGGAGACAATGGTTGTAACCAACAGGAGGTGGCGAGGTGGAGGCAGCGGTTGCAGGCAGAGTGCAAGAAGTAAGCTAAGCGGAGCGGAGTGGGGCAGAGTGGTGGCCAAGGGTGAGCTGAGCGGTGCGGAACAGCGACACAACGGTGGGCAATCAAATGGCAAGGTGGTAATCGAGTGGTAAGGTGGTAGGTCAATGGATGCACGTACCGACAACTGGCACCAACAAGGCTAGTGCACGAGCGTGTATGCCTAGCATTCTAGGCAAGTTAATATGGGAGTGTTGGTAATTTTAAATGCTATTGATGTTTGTGACAAGATCAATGTGGGATATTATCCCATAGTGCTTTTTAAAACCTTTGACATTGACATGTTTCCTGTTTGCTTTTACAATACCCAAAAATTTTCCGATCGCCATAAATGTTGACCTTAGGTTTAAACTTTAATTTTTATTATTTTCACCTATCGAATACTAAATTTTCCATCAATTTTTTGTATCTGACATCATAGAATGACTTTTTGCAGAATACTGATTAAAATTTACATATTTTTTGCACTACTCTTTGTTTGATCATTGTTTTGATAGGGTTTAGGGGACAACGTCAAGCATTTACTCTAAGATGAATACGTTAATGCCTTTCTTGGTGAATGATTTTTTACGTGTAACCGGATGCTTTCTTCTATTTCTTGGATGTGATTTAGAACCTTCTGAGTGCTTAGTACGGGTGACAGTGGCTGATTTTTTAATAACAAGTGGTGGCATAAGGTGGGTGAGAACAAGTGATAACATGCGACGATATAAGGCGGGTGAGAACAGGTGTAAAGGAGAAAGTATGAGTTTTTTATACATAGATGATATTTTTACCTTTGATCAAAAACCGCTTTGATACGAAAATGTTATGTACCTAACTCTTGCTAGTCAATTAACTGCATAAATATCGATTTAGATGTAAATTAACTCAAAATGCAACGAATCACAATTTTGTAAGGAATCACTTTTGCATTGATGGAAACTAGTCAATGTAACATATAAAAATGTTATCTTCGATGGGTCCTTATGACACCCAACGAGTGGATATAAAAAGTTATCTAAAGGTGTGGTTTAATGAAAGGACATGTTGGTCCACATTTATGATTAATGAATTAAATAATGAGGGTTAGGATTAGAGTCCTAACAGTCAAGTCTATGGGTAAAATTATAATTCCAATCATATCCTTATTATAGAATAACATAATATTAAAGACAAGATTCTCATAGTATGAAATATTTCACCCATACTAGTCAATGGCATGAATATGGATGGCGATGATCTAGATGTTTTGGCTAGAATAACTTTATCCTAGTGGAAACAATTGCTAGTAAATATGATGATATACTTTCAATTTGTTATGTCATTAATTTAATTAATTGTTAATTAATCACTAGCCTACTACTACAAGAGGGTTTGGTAATTGATGTAATTAATTTACTTAGTTTTATAATTCTCCTAGATTTTAGCTTCATCATTTGATCAAATTTATTATTATTTTTTGTTGAATAATATGTATTATCCCTATTTTTAAAAAGTAATACACAAAGTACAACTAGAGGCACATTGGGAGCCACCCTTCCCACAACTTGAACTTGTGTCTTCCCTTATTTATATAGGAACATTATATTGAGTTTACTTTCTTAGGTGCAAATATTTCACTATTTTTAATATTTTTTAATTATTATTTGTTATTAAAATAACTAAACTTATAAAATAACATAAAATTATATGCATATTTTTAATGGACAAATGTTAAGGTTTAAGCATAAATATAAACCTTGGTTGACCATGTGAAACTCCTCCCTCCCCACACTTGCCTAAAAATCCTTGAACATTATATATATATATATATATATATATATATATATATATATATATTTATATATTTATTTATTTATTAAGGTGTAGACACCAAAATCAAGTGTAATAAACACTAATTAATTAGTATATTTAATATTAATTAATATTAAATTGATATGCATTGGCCTAAGGTATTAATTAATTAATTATTTTTTTATTTATTAAATAAGTGATTAATTATTACCTAATCTATAGAACCACTCAACCCTCTTCAACAGGACCACTCACCCTTCCATCTCCCGTGGCCACATCATCTGCAATTCACTTTAGTTCAACCTCCCATCTCCCGTGATCAGTCATACGCAAGAAGAAATCACCCTTGTTCTACAATTGAACTCTAGTAACCCAAAACTGCACACGTGGGGTATTTCAAATACACACTTATTTCAACAATATAACTCAAATATGCACAACATGCACACTCAGTTCAGCAGGATCACTTAACTCAATATGCAAAACCAGTTTAATGTTCACACAAATCTGATGATAATCACAAGGTGAGTTTATCTTATTTTTTCAAGCATGTAATTTGAGTGATAAAATCAATGCAAAAGTGAAACACCAAGTAATCTGACTTAACTGATTAAGCTTCCACCTCATCCATTCCCCCTAGGAATTCCATAAATACATCCCCTTTACCCTTATTATGATGAGGATGGTACATGCATTGAAGCGTTGCTTAAATCTTGAGCACACTTCGCACCCAAACGCCCAAAGTAAATCTCATAAAACCATCCCTATTTCATGTTAGACCTCGATCATAACATCATGTAAGCTCGAAGTCTGATTTTTTAGTGAAATGATACCACATCCCGTGATCATATGACCCTAGATAGTATCATTTTGTGGTCATCTAGACCCGAACGATCGTCATCCAACCTGCGTGCAAACCTCTAGGTGTATCACGATGTAGCCCGATGCATCGTGATGCAACCTAACATAATATAATGTAGTAATAGAGATAGCAACCACCAACAAAGGAGGGTAATATATCTTTATATGCCTACTCAATATTGTCCTTTTGCAGATCTTCATTTCCTTTCTGTATCTTTAGTTTTTAATCTTGTTTGAAAATTGAGTCTCACCTTGGGAGGCTCAATAAATACTACTGACTAGTTGCATTTCACTTGTATGTAGGTATACAAGTTTGAAGTGAGTAGACCCACGTGCATTAGCAAACCCAAATGCAGTAGTAGCCTCCAACGCCTGATTGTTTGATCCCAGATGATTGAATATCGCGATCGTCCAACACCTAGATGATTAGAGCACACAATCATCGAATCCCTTAATTGTTGATATCTAGATGCAGATCCAAGCAATCAAAAGCAGATCCAATAGACATAGACACAAATGCAGACCCAAACATAAATACTTTGATCCCAAAAAAATGATGGTCAAGACAAACCCACCCTCTAGTGTTGTAGCAACAAAAAGAACCAAGGCACCATCATTATCTCTAAAAAGGAAACTAGTCCCATAAACTCTTGTGTAACCCCTATGAGGGTTAGTATTGTAATCAAATAGAATAAAAGCATACATAATATAATACATATATTTTATTACTTTCATTTTCATTGCTTTACATGGTGTGTCTTTTTATCATCTACAAGATGGCGTCCCATCGTGATCACCATCTTGTAGACGATAAAAATATGCACCATGTAAAGCAATGTAAATGAAAGCAATAAAATGTATGTATTATATTGTATATGCTTTTGTTATGTATGATTACAATATTGATCCTTTCAAGGGTTACACAAGCATTTATCGGACTGGTTTTTCTTTTATAGATAATGATGATGCCTTGGTACTTTTGTCACTACAACATTGGAGGGCAGGTTTTTTGTGATCATCATTTTTGCTGGATTGGGGTATTTATGTCTGGGTCTGCGCTTGTGTTTACGTTAAATAGATGTACTTCTAATCATCCGGATCCATATTTGGATGTCAACCGTCAGGGGGTTCGACGACCATGTGCTCTAACTGTCTAGGTATTAGATGGTCATGATATTAGACCATTTAGGGTTGAACAATCGGGTGTTGGAGTATGTTGTTGCATTCAGGTTTACTACTACATCTGGGTTAGCTTACTCCAAACTTGTATACCTACATACAAGTGAAATGTAGCAATTCAGTAGTACCTATCAAGCCTCCCGAGGTGAGGCTCAGTTTTCAAACAAGATTAAAATCTAGATATACAAAAAGGAAATGTAGATCTGCAAAAGGATGATACTGAGTAGGTGTATAAAAAGATCTCACCCTCCTTTTGTGATGGTTGTTATCTCTGTTTTTGCATTGCTCTATGTCTAGCTACGTCACGATGCATTGGGAGGTCTATGCATGGGCTAGATGATGACCATTTAGGTCTAGACGATCGTTTGTGTCTAGATGACCACGAATCAAGACCATTCAAGGTTGGACAATCGTAGGTTGTGGTATCCTTTCACTGGCGAAAGCTAGATCTGAACCTGTAGGATGTTACGATTGGGGTATATCATGGTATGGAGATGGTTTTACAAGATTTACTTTAGATGTTTGGGTGCAAAGTGTGCTCGGGATTTCAGCAACGCTTCAATGCATGTACCATCCTCATCATAATGAGGGAAAATAGGATGTATTTATAGAATTTCCAAGGGGAATGGATGAGGTGGGAGCTTAATCAATTAAGTGAGATTACCAGGTGTTTCACTTCTACATTTATTTTATCACTGAAGATGTATGCTTGGAAAAAGAAGATAAACTCACCTCGTGATTATCACTAGATTTGTGTACACATTAAACTGGTTGTACATGATGAATTAGATGTGCATATTCAGTTAAGTGATTTTTTTGAACTGAGTATGCATGTTGTGCATATATGAGTTGTCCTATTGAACTGAGTGTGCAATTAAAATATCCCATGTGTGCAACTACAAGTTACTAGATTTCAATTATGGAACAAGGGTGATTCCTTCTTGCATGCGATCAGTCATAGGAGATGGGAGGTGGAATTGGAGTGAACTGTGGATGATGTGGCCATGGGAGATGGAAGGATGAGTGGTCCTATTGAGGAGGGGTGAGTGGTTGTGTAGCTTAGGTAATAATTAATCAATTATTTAATAAATAAATAAAATTAATTAATTAATTAATACTTTAGGCCAATGCATATTAATTTAATATTAATTAATTTTACTTAATATTAAATATACTAATTAATTATGACTAATTAATTAGTGTTTATTACACTTGATTTTGGTGTCTACATATGCCCTTTTTTGCATCATGTTGTGTGAAAACACAATGCAATACAAAAATAAATTACATATGTCACTGTACAGATGAATGATGGCTTGTGCTTGAGGGGTTGACGTTTGATTTACCCAGATCAAGAGCAATGTAAGATGCCCCAATTATGGAGGTGATGAATATATTTGAACCTTGTCATTTATAAATCAATGAGCGCATAAATATGCTAACTAATAACTAAACTATTGAGACCTAAAGTCTCTATGCTAGAAAATGTGTCAATGTGAACTGGATTCACTGTGTGAAAATTGAGATGATACTATATGCATGATAGTCTCGAACAAGATTCTTGGATAAGCATCAAGTCCAACATGTATGTTTGATTATTAAACTTTATTGGAGTATTATTTTGTTGGTATTGTCTACCCCCTCAAGCGACAAGTCGATGGAGGACAAAATGGATGACAACGACAAGGCGATTGACCTCAGCAAGATTAAGCATGAGCTAGATGGATTAAATGTGGTTGGTGGCAGTTTTGAATTTTTTTGTATAGCATGGTGTTGATGATTTGATATGATTTTTTATGTTATGCAATGGAGATTATTGAGATCAAGGCATCGGTTCAAGGGCATGTTTTACAAATCTCGATGATGGATGTCAAAGGAGGATTGGAAGTGGTTCGATGTGATAGGGCTACATTATATAGCCAAGTTATAGAATGTGTATGCATATAATGCATATCTAACTACGTTGGTAGACCAGTGGGATCCTGACATATGCACATTGCATATACCCATGGGAGAGATCACAATCACTCTCGAGGATATGTATCAGATTTTTTAGATACCATTTGAGGGTGATAGGATTGAGATAACCTCAATGCATTAGAGGGATGACCTACTATAACGGGTATACAGGATCCATTGGATAGTGGTTACTATGGATAGTGGGGGCATGGATGTCGATAGTCATTATCAACTAGGGTGACTAACAGTGAGGCACATGATCTTTATGACATTGATATCCAATGTCATACTACTAGATTCATCAAGTGTTTGATTTCCATGGAATCTGCTCGAGCTGGTACAAGATTTGGTAGAGGAGCCCAAGGTGATGGTATGGGCTCCAATACTACTGGTGTAGACTTACTAGGAGTTAAATGAGATACAACATCAAGATAGATATGGTTTGGGCTATAGTTTGCTACTACATATTTGGGTATAGGAGCACTTCACAACTAGGCGACCCAAGGAGTTGCTCTAGTTGGAGGTATAGGACATGGTATTGACACTTATGTCATGCGATGGAGTAAGTATCGGGAGGAGGATCAATGCCAATTTGTAGGGGTATGGATGTACTATGATGATTTATTTTTATGATTGCATCTAGGGGATGTGGTGTGGAGGCCTTGGAGGGAGGGTTCTAGCTGGTCGGAGGATGCATTGTATTTGGGACGGGTTTAATAGGGGATATGGATGGTGCATCATCATGGGAGCAAGTATAATTTTTCCAATACAATCATATGTTGCAATAGTTTGCTTTTCCCCAAGGTGTTCCTCTAGCCCCTATGGTATACAGATGGTGGTATACTAAGGCAATTGTCGACCTATAGTATGAGCTCGTAAGGGCAGATGTAAATGAGGTGTCGATTGTGGTAGATGTGGATGATGTTGGGATGACACCAAAGTATGATGTGTAGGTTGGTGTACAGATGATCCATCCAGATGTAGGGGGTGGTACCTCAGGCAATGTGGAGGTAAGACATAAGGAGCCTATAGGATGATGGGTACAACAACAAATGAATATTGGATAAATATCATCATGAAATTTCATGAAGAGAGTTTTAGAGGAGAGTTTTGGTGGGGAGGGACATAGTGATAGCAGCAAATCTATAGTAGAGTATATTTTTATGTCAGATTGGGTGTAGGTGATGGAGAGGCAAAAAGTAGAGCTGGAGACTACCATTACCCAGGAGCGAAGTTAGTGGGATAGAAAGTGCTAAATATGGAAGAGCTGGGAGGAGGAGTGGGATACATTGTAGGCTTAGGTGCAGAGCCTGCAGGAGGAGTGGGAGAGGCTAGTCAAGGAGTGTGACCATTCCTTGACAAATAATACAAGGAGTGTGGTAGACCGAGATGCTCTATGGACAAAGTGGGATGTGTTTATGATAGATCATGATGCTCTACAAGCTAATCAGGATACATTAAGGATAGAGTGAGACGCTCTATGGGTGGGATAGACCTCAATCACTAACCGTCTAGACCACGGATGACCACCACACATGACTTAAAAAAAAATACACTCACAAAATTTCAAAGATTACAAAAATTCACACACAAGAAATAAACACAAGTAGTTGCAAACAAAAACACATATAATGGGTTCATTTTTATCCAAAACAAATTAAGAACGGGTAATTTATGTTACTTACCAGTCTTGCACTCTCGCCAACTCTAGTTACCCCTCTCCTAAAACCATTTACTCTACTCCACTTGAAAATTTACAAGACCTTTGTGTCAATTTTCCACTCACATGCCTCACTTGCCACTCGTTCCTCATCCATAATGATGAAAATGATCAATTGTGCCCCCAAATATGAATTTATATCCTTTCGTGCATGATATTTCGGGATGATCGCATCGTGACTATCCTAGACGGTCAAAAAAACCAAAACCACCACCAACCACATTTTATCCATCCAACCCATGCCCAATCCCACTGAGGTCAATCACCTTGTCATTGTCATCCATTTTATCCTTCGTCAACTTGCCACTTGAGGGGGTAGACAATACCAACAAAATCATACTCCAAACAAGTTCAATAATCAAACACCCATGTTGGACTTGATGTTTGTTCAATAACCTTGTTTGAGACTATCATGCGTATAGTATCATCTCAGTTTTTGCATAGTGACTCTAGGTCACATTAACACATTTTCCAACATAGAGACTTCAGCTCTTAATAGTTGTGTTATTAGTTAACATCTTTAAGCACTCATCAATTTGTCAATGATAAGGTTCAATGATATTTGTTGCCTCCATCATTGGGGTATCTTACATTGCTCTTGATCTAGGAAAATCAAACATCAACCCCTCAAGCACAAGTCATCATTCATCCACATAGTGACATGTGTCATTTATTTTTGTATCACATTATGTTTTCGCACAACATGATGTAAAAAGGGGTATTTTTAGATACCAAAATCAAGCGTAATAAACAGTTAATCATAATTAATTAGTATGTTTAATATTAATTAGAATTAACTAATGTTAAATTGATATGCATTGGCCTAAAGTATTAATTTATATATATATATATATATTAAATAATTGATTATTCATTACCTAAGCTACACAACCACTCACCCCTCCTCAATGAGACCAATCACCCTTCCATATCCCATGGCCACATCATCTACAATTCACTCTAGTTCCACCTTCCATCTCCTATGATCGATCACGTGCAAGAAAGAATCACCCTTGTTCCATAATTGAACTCCAATAACTCGTAGTTGCACACGAGATATTTCAAATGCACACTCAATTCAATAGAATAACTCAAATATGCACAACATGCACACTAAATTCAACGGGATCACTTAACTCAATATGCACATCTAATTCATCATGCACAACCAGTTTAATGTGCACACAAATCTGGTGATAATCACAAGGTGAGTTTATCTTATTTTTCCAAGCATGCATATTCAATGATAAAATCAATGTTGAAGTGAAACACCAGGTAATCTCACTTAAATTATTAAGCTTCTACCTCATCCATTCCCCCTGGGAATTCTATATAGACATTCTCTTTGCCCTAATCATGGTGAGGATGGTACATGCATCGAAGCATTGCTAAAATCTCGATCACACTTTGCACCTAAACATCCAAAGTAAATATCGTACAACCATTCTCATCTCGTGTTAAACCTCAATCATAACATCCTGTAGGTCTAAATCCAACTTTTGTTAGCAAAAGGATGTCATAGCCTATGATTGTTCAACCCTGGATGATCTTCGTTCACGATCATCTAGACCCGAATGGTCATTATACAACTCATGCACAGACCTCTAGACATAGCATGACATAGCCTGATGCGTCACAATGCAACCCAACACAGTGCAACACAACAACAAAGACAACAACTATCACCAAAGAAGGGTAATATCTCTTGATACACCTACTCAGTATCATCCTTTTACAAATATTTATTTCCTTTTTGTATCTCTAGTTTTTAATCTTGTTTAAAAATTAGGCCTCACCTTGGGAGGCTCAATAAGTACTATTGACAAGTTGCATTTCACTTGTGCATAGATATACAGGTTTGAAGGGAGTAGACCCAAGCATAGTATCAAATATAGATGCAACAACAAACTCTAGCACCTGGTCATCTGACCCCAGATGATCGAATATCGTGATCGTCTGACACCCAAAAAACTAGGGCACATGGCCATCAAACCCCTTGACGGTCGATATCCAAATAAAAAATCCAAGCGATCAAAAGTAGATCTAGAAAATGCAGACACAGACGTAGACCCAAACATAAATATCCTAATCCAACAAAAGTGGCAATCATGACAAACCTGCCCTCCAATGTTGTAGCGATGAAAGGACCAAGGCACCATCATTATCTATAAATGGAAACTAGTCCTATAAATGCTTGTGTAACCCCTACGAGGGTTGATATTATAATCGAACAAAATAAAAACATACACAATATAATACATACACTTTATTGCTTTGATTTACATTACTTTACATGGTGCATATTTTTATCATCTACATAAGATTTGTGTGAGAAAGCCCTACGATCTACGCTCAAGATTGGGCATCCCCAACCCAACTATGACCTCTAATAAGGGTGAGATTTGAGCTTATCAATATGAGCCAAACACACAACCATACACACACACCCCCTCAAATGCTCGTGACCCCGCAATTTGAACCTTGGACATACCAAAGAAGAGCCAAAGCCCGTACCATTGCGCTCTCCCTTAATACAACATTATATATTTTTATTACTTTAGTATATTATATATATAATTTTAATAGTTGATTCTATTCGAAGCCAATTCCATCAAGATATGAAAACATTACATTTGATATTTAGGTCAATAAAGTCATATTCAACTTACCTTTTTGTTACATATATTCTCCATGTTTTTGAAACTACTACATATCCTTAATGAACTATTTAGTATCATTATCATTAAGAAATAAAATCTTCTTCAACTAGTTATCTTTTGAATTTTGAACTTCATCAAGACAAATATCAAGAGCAATTAAATAAATTATTTGTTGTCTTATTTCATTTTCTATGAACATGTTGATATTTATGAGATATTGAGAACTGCTTTATTATGTTTATGAATATTAGAATAATTTTATTGTTAATCCAATTCCCACATTAATTTTTCCTGATAAACTTAACAATAATGTGCAAATATCTTTTAATTTAAATATATCTCTTTTAATTACGTCTACGATACCATATTGACATTTTTAAGACATTGAGTACTACTTTATTATATTTATGAACATTAAAATAATGTTATTGTTGATCCAATTTCCACATTAAATTTTCTTCACAAAATTAACAATAATGTGCAATATTCTTTAATTGAAATATATATCCATCTTATGAATGAAATGATTTTAATTACATCTACGAGACCAAAACAGGTCTACGGGACCAAGAGCTTTAATACGGGAGTTTTAATCAAATTTCATTAGTTCAATTAGTTAAATTCCTCAACTTTCAAGGAGTAGACCTAGGTTGAAATCTTGCCAAGTGATATATGCATACTTTTCAAGTTGTTGCAATACCACTATGTGGTCATATTATACTATGGGTGGGAATTGTTTCCATTCCATATAACTAATTTAAAAAAGAAATAGATCTCAATCCTTTTTCACTAACAATATTGATCCTTGTAAGAAGTGCCCTAGCCTTAGCCTTTGCATGGTCATTATTTAAAGTTACATAATACTATGAGTAGATAAGAGGAATGTTTCCATCATTAAATTTCTAAAAACACCACCTTAGAAACTTTCACAAATATCTTTCCAAAGCAATATCAAAAATAAATTTGATGAATCTAAATTCTAGACATTTCTACTTTACCATAGATAGAAGAAGTTTTTGTGTTAAATCCATATTTATATATGTCTTTACATGTATACTCAAATTCTCTAACCAAGAAGCAAAAAATATACCTTTGTTTCTATACTTAATTTTTCCCATGACGAGCACCATGCTTGCAAATATTTTGTTAGGGAGACAACAACGTGATTTTGAACTTGGATATGATTTTGAGATTTATTTTTAAAAAATTATTATTCCTTTCAAGCTATTCTAATTAATCGTAGCAAGATCAATCCTCCATAAAACACTTATTGTTTTAGCTTTGACACAATCAATCTACACTCCCATTAATTCTTTCAATGTTA
This sequence comes from Wollemia nobilis, assembly GCA_028583015.1. Classification (NCBI taxonomy): domain Eukaryota; kingdom Viridiplantae; phylum Streptophyta; class Pinopsida; order Araucariales; family Araucariaceae; genus Wollemia; species Wollemia nobilis. The sequence continues at coordinate 1,973,450 of JAQPPZ010015100.1, forward strand.
ATGAATCTACCCAATATATATATATATATATATATATATATATATATATATATATATATATATATATATATATTTTTTTTTTTTTTTTAAATAGTCTCAAATGATGTAAGTAGAAGGACAATCAAGAAATAAGTGATTTGATGTTTCTAGATTCTTTTTGCACAAGGCACACCTAAAAGATCCATGATATCCTCTTCTTTGCATATTGTCACTTGTAATAATTTTGCTTTGGACTACTAACCAAAGGAATGTTGAGGCCTTAGGATGGGGGTGACCAAATAATATTCAAGGAAAATATTTGGGCATAATAAATTATGATTGTTCCTAAGTCTTATATCCCAACTTGATTAAGTATAAACCATATTTTCGTAAATTTCAAATCAATGTGTCTTTCCATAAACACAAGGTAAATAAAGCTCTTGAATCACCTTTTGAAGCTCATCTACTATATTATTGAAATCCCTTCCTTTGACTTAATTACTAATAGAAATCCAAGATGTCGAATTGTTGTTCACCTTAATGAAAATTGACTTTTGAAGCTTTACAAGCCAAGTAGACCAAAGCTAATGATTGTGGTTTTGAATTATAAATAAGAGGATAAGGTTGTTGGAGAATATTACATTATTTGGTACATGTCAATATACCACCTTGGTACATTATTGTAAATATTAGAATAGGGTTGTGTCTTAGATTAGTGAGTAAGCACATATTTTATGTAATGTAATAATGTGTACAAAATGCACAAGTGTCATGTTAATATGTATGAAAGTGTTATGAGTGTAAATGTGCACAAGTGTCTAATATGTAAGTGTGCACATGTGTCATTAGAATAGTAAAGTGGAGAGTTGTAAAGAAGAGTGAGTGCAACATAGGAAGAGTCACATATGATAATATATTTGTGATAAAGCATTGTAATTATCATCAAACATGCATAGCTTTATGATTGCATTAGTATACCTTTATTCAATAACATTTATAGTATTTTATGTGTAAAATTATGAACATGTCTATGTGATTATTTCATGAGTATTCTTGTGAGTAATTATATTTTGATATTATGTTCTGAGTTATTATTTAATTTATTATATTGCAACTTCATTATATTAGATCCTGTGATTATTTTCTTGTGATATTTACATTAGTATTAAAGCTTCAAAAGCTAACACTGGTATCAGAGCTACAATAATATTGCTTGCATATGATTTGTTAAGTTGTAGAAATGAGGAAAGCTAGAGTCTTTCCACAGTTGCAGGAACATCCATTGAAGACTATGAATCAAATATAATTTTTTCCGCTAGGTTGAAGAATAACTAGTGAAGAATATATAATCTTTCCACTAGGTTGAAGAATAACCAATGAAGAATAGGATTCATATTTTGGAAAACCAACTCAAAAAGAAAGTTGGTCATTCAAAAAAATAACTAACCTTGTTATTGATTTGAAGAGGCAGAATCAACTTAGGAGAAAGTTGGTCATTCAAGAAATAGTCATCTTGACATTAATAGATATTTCAAGGACATAAATAAATTCCTGGCAACTAGTTTCTATCAAAAGAGTTGAAGAAGTTGGTACAATCAAGCTATCTTGTTTGGAGTATCAAGGAAGTTTATTGTCACCTTGAAAAAGAAGAAGATTCAGGTTGCATCAACTTGAGATATTGTTGCAATGAAGATTGATCTTCAAAAGTGAGAAGCTTCCTACAATAGATAGAGAAGATTTTTATCTTCAAGTGCTAGAAGAAGGCATAAATCTTTCCTCAAGTAGGGATTGATTAAATTTGTAGTCTATTATAATTTTAGGTCTTAAAGATAGACCTTGATAAAAATTGTAAGTCATTAAGATATTGATCTTGATAAGATAGATTGAGTTTACCTATTTCAAGAAACTATTCGAAATAGAAGGTAGTCTATAATATTGATTCTGGTCTTGAAGGAAAATACCTTGATAATAAGCTTGATAGTTGGTCCAAGAGAAGAGGCCAATATTAAAATATAAAGACTCTTTAAAGATAGAAGTATCTAGATTGGAGAACCAAAAAAATTGAGACACTTTCGAGAAAGATATCTTTATATAGATTTGTGACCCTTATTAGAGAAAAAAAGGGCATATCTGATTGAGAAATGGAGTTATAAGGAGAAAAGTTTTAGAAGAAGAGGTTAAAAGAACCAACGAGGCTTGAAGTTGTTTTAGGAAGAAACAGAGAATGATATAGACCTGTGAGGTCATTATTAAGGAAAGTATTATAAGGAAAAGTTTTGTGAAAGATAAGTTTTTATGACAAGCTTGTATTAGTGATGCAGATAATAAGCAAAGAGCACCCACACACAAATAATTTGATGAAAAAAAACTGACTATTATTTGCATAAAGGACTTATAAATATGGATAAGAACGGAGCTATCAAAATCTTATCCATAGCAACTATAGAAATTATATCAATATATGGAAATTTTATCAACATATTGCATAATAGAAAGTTTTCAATTACTATGTGTGTCATTCCCTATCATTCCTCCCCACTATAAAAGCATTGGTCCCCAATGCATACAAATGTAGAAGAGAAAGATATTTTTGTTTAATTTTGTATGATTATTATTTAATAATTTAATAAAGTATGTTACGTGATCAATGTATGTGGACCAGTGTGTGTGGTGCCTGCATGATGTGGAGGAAAGAAGAACAAAGATCCACTGTAAAAGGTTATGAGGGAAAACGCATAGGAAAACTGCACAAGAAAACTGCATAGGAAAACTACATAGAAAAACTGCATAGAAAAACTATGGGAGGTGGCCATGGTGGGGTACGTGTTGGTTGGGGAGCACACAAAGTAGGGCCACAAGAAAATAGGAACAACATAGAGTAGCCGGAGAGGAGGATAGAGTCGTAGAAATGTTGAGGGACATAGTTTATGTTGTTGATGAAGGCAAGTGATGCCAACGGACCACAAAGAATAAATTGAGGTAGCATGGAATCCACAAGCTCCTCTTCTGAGTCGTTGTAAGACAAATCAAGAATTTGCATCTTGCCAGCTTCAACTTCATGGGCTTCATTAGAAGAGTCCTCCTCAAATGAATCTACAATTTTTAGAGCTGCATCAAACAAAACAAGATCACCATTAAAAGAAACAACATTAGGAACATTCCCTTCAAGGAGTGGTAAATTTACTTCTTTTTCAACATCTTCTTCCTTTTCGGTAGGAAGAACTTCATCTTCAGTAGATGTCATTTCTTCTGCTAGCATAACAACACGAATGAACTCAATATCTATCAAGACACTTTGGCTCTTTGAGAGATCTCTTCGAGGGAGAGATTCTTTTTAGGCAGCACGATGCCTCAAACAGATAGATAAAAAAGAAGCAGGAACGACTACTCTGATACCAAACTAATATGGATAATAAGCAAAGAGCACCCACACACAAATAATTTGATGAAAAAGAACTGATTATTATTTGCATAAAGGACCTATAAATAGGCTATTACAACTGGATAAGAATGAAGCTATCAAAATCTTATCCATAACAACTATAGAAATCATATCAATATATGGAAACTTTATCAACATATTGTATAATATAACGTTTTCAATTACTATGTGTGTCATTCCCTATCAATTAGACATAAGAGAGAAGACTAAAGAATAGGCTTGAAGAAAAGAAGCTTGAGATCGAAAGCAAGGTAGACATAGAGGACATCATAGAAGATAGATATTAAGGAGACCCATTAGAAGAGTTCCAACAAGAGTACTTACACCAAATTTGGTATAATGGTATTCATTCAATGACAAACCCATAAGATAGATTGAGGATACCCAAGGAAAGAGGTCCCATAGAAAACAAAGATATGAGACCCAAGAAAAGAGGTCCCATAGAGGTCATAGATATAGGGGAATGAGACCCATTTGAAAGAGGTCCATCATAAGAAAAGTTATTGATCCTTAGTAAGAAAAGAGACCATTAATATAGCTTGATCTACAGATATAGAAAGCAAGCAAGAAGACTTGAAGATAGTAAGAAGACTTCAAGATAACAAGAAGACTTGATGACAACAAGAAGGCTAGGAGGCTACCAATTTAAAGTGAAATAGATAAGGCAACATATTCAGTTAAGCAAAAATACTGATGCAAAGCATCATAGAAGTATAGATGAGCAATAAGATTAGAAAGATAGTTTTTGAAAGGTAAGTATTTTGCCAAAGTTTGAATATCATTGAAAATAAGAAAGACAATCAAATTTGAAGAATGCAGGACTACAAGTTTAAAGAGTGTAGGAGAACAAGTTTAAAGAGTCGTAGGGCAAAATATAGTGAAAGGATAGACAACAAGGAAGATATTTTATTGTGTTATTCTTTAGTGCAATAGTCAAGGAGCTATATTTGCATAAACTAGTACCACGAATGTCACTTGCATCTACATAGAAGAAAGTAGAAGATTGGTAAATCAACAAGCTATAAAAAAGGATATTTGGGCAACGTTCATAGCATATTTCATAAGCAAAGTAGTGCCATAGACAGGCAATGTCATAGAAGTTCCATAGCAATCCAACACCATAGTAGCGCCATAGAAGCGCCATAGCAAGCCAGTGCCAAAGTAGCACCATGATAAATTAGTGCCATAGCATTGGTACTCTATAACACAATCAACAATATCGAGCAAGGAGCAAGCTGGAAAGAAAAACTAATGTCAAGAAAGAGAAGTCAACATCTTAGCAATGTCAAGAAAGTTGAGCTAGAGTCATAAGCAAAGAGAAAACTTGGTAGCAAAGCTAGAGCCATAGAAAAGGGAAGACTCGACAATGAATCCAGAGCCATAGCAAAGGGAACACTCAACAACAAAACCAATGCCATAGCGCCTTTCAAAGTGGAGAACAAATTTGGACAATAAAGAGTCATCCAATAATTTATCTGGATAGTGAAATTCCATTTGACCAAGCGCCTAGACAACGAAGTGTAATACAAAGGGGTGATAGCATTCAAAGACAGTGAAGTGCCACTATATCCAAAGCAGTTGAAAGGACAAAGCAAATTCATCTCAATCATCATTTGCAAGTCTAAATTTATTCAAAACAAAGCGTCATTCTAATCAGTGCCAACTGAGAATAACTCCATTGTAACTCAAAAGTGCCATCACCATTGAATGCCAAGTTATAGGAGAGTTAAATATTGATAGGTAAACATTGGTAAGAGATTAAAAATATTTCATAACACCCTAAATTGGATAATCTCTAGACAATGAAGCGTCGTAGTGTTCAAAGCATTTGGAAGAGAAAACCTAGCATCGTTTGGAAATGAAAAGCCATAAAAAATAACTCCAACATCATTTGGATTTGAAATAGAAGTGCCAAGACATTGAGGATTATTGAGTGCCACATTGTGGAAGATAAAAATGATAGATTTTAATATTGAACAAAGAGCAAACACAAACTATAGAATATCCAAAAAGGGAAGCGCCACATTGGGAGTGAAACATCTTTGAGTCAGGAAAAATAATTCATTTGGCAGAAGTGGAACGTTATTTCAAGGAGACCAAGGAAGAAATCTTGCATGGACAACAATTCATTCACCTCCAATTCCAAGGTCAGAAACACTTTTGGTCAAAGAGGAGAAGCGCCAAGTGCTAGTTTACCCAAGACATGAGTGCACAGGTAGCAAGGTATATTCTAGGGTTTTGAAAGCTTATTAATTTGAAAATTGATTTTTGATTAAGGTTATATGGAGAGATAAGGATTAATTGCTTTTTATAAGGTTTGATTATTAATTAATTATTTTATAAGGTTCATTATTAAGATTAATTAGGAGTGATAAGGTTTATTATTAGATTAATTGAGTTTTTTATTATTCTTAAAGCTTTTGGAGAGATAAGTGTGTTAATATTATAATTAAGTTGTTAAGTTTTTGGAGTGATAAGTAGTATTAGTAATTAAGTTATTTGAAGTTTTATATTTAAAAGCTTTATTATTTTATTCATTTTTTTTAATTCAAAGACAATTTTTTTGTAGATTATTTAATTTTGGAGAAATAAGGAAGTCTACTTCAAATATAGGAATATTAAATTTACAAAATTATTGTTTTTCTAGTTTCTAATTAATTAGGGAGACATAAGGAATTCAACTTCATAGGTTTGTAAAAATTTAAACCTAGGGAGTCAAAAGGATGTCTATTTCAAAAGAATTGTTGAATTCATGAGATACATAGTTTCTGATACAATGAGGAAAAACGAATGTCATAAAACATGGAATCAAAAATTTGCTTGAAAAATCTGAAGTAAAGTTAGATCTTGTTTCAAAATTAATCTATAGTGAAGCGATGAATGAAAACTTTAAAAAAATTGAATACTATCTACATGAAAGGATTGTTAAAGCAATTGATAATGGAAAGGATAGTATTATGATACATTTAGATATTGGTAACATAATGTATATGGCATTATTTTTACTAAAGTTTCACAAATAAGAGAACATAAAACAAAAGGAGTTGATTGAATCTCTTAAGAAGAAAGCAATAATAAATGAATCTTTCTTGGAAAAGTTATTTTATTCTTCATATAGTATTGATACTCCAAGTTCATCTAACTCAAAATATTATCATGATGTGTGAAGTGTATGTTCATAAGACTTTATACAGGAAAAGAAAGAGACATATGATAAAGAGAAGATTCTTATACAAGAATCTGATGACAATGAGAAAATTTGAGAAAATATAAAGACTGAAGAACATGAAGCTAAAATCAAAGATGAAGACAAGCAAGTAGGAGAATAAGATAAAGATCAAATTCACATGAAGGATGAAGATCATATTGAAGCCTAAAGTCTTCAATAACCAAATAATGTAATACATGGGGTTGTTGGAGAATATTACATTATCTGGTACATGCCAATGTACCACCTTGGTATATTATTGTAAATATTAGAATAGGGTTGTGTCTTAGATTAGTGAGTGAGTAAATATTTTATGTAATGTAATAATATGCAGGAAATGCACAAGTGTCATGTAAATATGTGTGCAAGTGTTATGAGTGTAAATGTGCACAAGTGTCTAATATTTAAGTGTGCACATGTCCGTAGAATAACAAAGTGAAGACTTGTAAAGAAGAGTGAAGGTCAATAGTGCAGCATATGAAGAGTCACATACAAATATGTTTTTGACAAAGTATTATAATTATCATCAAAAGTGTATAGCTTTATTCTTGCATTAGTAGACCTTTATTCAATAGCATTTTTAGTATTCTATGTGATTATTCTGTGAGTATTCTTATGAGTAATTTTATTTTGATATTATATTCTAAGTTATATTCATTATATTGCAACTTCATTATATTAGATCATGTGATTATTTTCCTATGAGATTTACATTAGTATTAAAGCTTCAAAAGCTAACAAAGGTTGTAAAATCCCTCTCAGCAACCACTTAATATATTTTTGATCAATTGTAAATGATCTAATATATATTTTTAATTAGTCGTATGGGTTTGCCCCTACCTATCTTATATCATGGCTACCTTATTGTCATATTTCAATAAGCCATTTAGTGATATTACAACAAGTAATTATGTAGTAGACCGATTAGTTTTGCTTGAGTGTTTACTAGCTTGAGGTCGATGGTTCCAATCCTGAGCCCCTCTAGGTCCCCATCACTCGGAGTAAACATTTAAAGGGGTGGGGCAGGGGGTTATTCCCCTGAAGAAAAAAGAAGTAATTATGCATATGTTATTTGACAAATTTTAAACTTCAATCTCCATATAGGGAACCTACATTTTTAATCACTTGAGCTCATACCATTTGATAAATATTAAGGTCCGTCCATAGGATTGGAACCTTGGTTTACCATGTGAAACTCTTCCCTAATTGCTTGCCTAGCCCCATGGGCATAAATATATAATTATTATATGTATAATCAAATTAGTCCCAAGGGATGGGTGGATTGGTAAGTTCTGGGCACTTACCAAGAAGATACCCAAGTCCAAACCTTGGAGGCAAGCCTTATTGGGGCAAAGGTAGTAGTTTGATCTAACTTTGTTGAGTACAAACCAACCTGATGATGGCGGTACCAACCATGATCCATCCAGGGTCTCCCTCACTTTGGGTCATGTTTAATAAGAATAGTTAGGGGTTATAGTGGCAACTCCAAGGATTTAACTTGTGATTGATGATAACTTCCCCAAGGATTTGACCTTGTGACCAATAGTTAAAAATGAAGGGATGTTACCAATTTTCCTATGTACCAAATATATATAATCGAATGGTATGAGCTCAAATTGTATAAAGTATAAAATTTTAAGGTAGAGACCCAAGTTAAATTCTTGAGAAGTGATATACGCATAATTATAACATACCAGTAACTGGTTTGATAAGATATAATTGTAATATAATCACAATATAATACGAGTAGGGTTCGTTTTAATTAATAGTTTTCTATTGGTTATTTAGGATTAAAACAAACCCAATCTAATTACATCATAACTATAACATTTCAATGAACCATATAATGGTGTTACAATTAATAACTTAAGTCTCCCCATTGAGAACCAACAATAGACCCCACAAATCTTAGGTCCTGACAACCCCTTGAACCCATTTCATTTGATTCTAATCAACATTTTTTAATGGAACTAAAATGAGTCCTATACATATTGCATCATTATTATGTTACCACAAACAACTTACATATTTCTCGATAAAAAATTTAATGAGGTGATATCTTACCATTTGATTGATTTTAATCTATAAATATTACTTATATATATATATATATATATATATTGGGTTGGAGAATAAGGGGATGTACTCGGGTCCCCCACCCTTGACAAATCATAACTCTCTTCTTTAGAGCTTGAGAGTTTACAAACAGATTCAATATCATATCAATTAATATGTTATAGCTAGAAACCTACATCATTTTACATATAAAATGTTTGAATTCTTAATTTTCATTTTTTGAATCTTTTTCAAATTTATGTGTGAATGCAAATATTCTAGAATCTAGCTTCCTTCTTGACATTTTTCTACAACATCCTTCACAATACCAAAACTTCACATCTACTATCTATGCATTGCATCTTAGCAGAGTAGTATTTCCAAAACATCGCACTCTCATTGTTCGCTTTACCAAATTTGGATTGCTAGTTTCCTTCCTGAAGCACAAGCGCAACAAAAAAAATTATTATAAATAATGTATATGAAAACACATTAATGTTATAAAATAAAGCAAATATTACCAATGAAAAACATTAAAATAAATCTTAATCTTTATTTGATTCGGGCAATCAACATTTTCCTGTCAACTTTAGCTAAACATACTACTTTCTCTAACCATGGAAAAGAGAAAATTTCACGATCCTCAATTAAAACCCCTCTATTGGCTAGCCTATCTGCACATTTGTTGCCTTCCCTTAACGTATGCGTAAACTTGATTCCTTCAAACTCTATAACAAGGTCTTGAATTTCAACAATTATCTCTTGTATGTTCCATGGAGCCTTTGCTTTCCTTAAAATTACATTTATTGTTATTAATGAACCACCTTCCATCCATACTTTGTCCCATTTCATTTGTTTGCATATTTTTAACAAGCTGCCCAAGCTTTAGCTTCATTATTTGTCTTAAATCCACTATTGAAAGCATAATGAGACAAAATGTTTCCTCTATTATTTCTAATTATTCCTCCTCCTCCTCTTGGTCTTGGATTTCCTATAGATTCTCCATCCAAATTCAATTTGACCAGCTCCACATCTGGTGGTTTCCACTTTATATTTTTTCCTTCTTTTTGTTTCTCTTGTACCCAACATCATAATTCCATTTGATGACTTGACTCCATCTATTAAGGCTCTCTACTTCTAGATTAGGGATTGGATGAGTTGATAGGGTTTAGATTCCTCCATGGCTAAACAAATCTTCATTTTCATTACCTCTAAACTGCTTTCTTTTACTCTAAATATTTTTATATTTCTTTCTAGCCATACAGTCCAAAGTATTATATCTTTTTATATATCCCATATTGTCTATAAAGCCTTAATTTTAAAAGTTCTCTGCTATTGCTTTAACCATTATTCAATTATGTCATTCATCATCATGCATTTATCGAACATATTAAGAATCCATTGCCATAGTTTCCAAACTATTGTGCAATGTCCCAAGACATGGTCTATACTCTCTCCTCATTTTTACAATAACACATTGTGAGGGGCCATGGAAACTCCTTTTCATAAGGTTATCCTAGGATAAAATTCTTCTATGACTAACTAGCCAAACAAACATTTTGACTTTAGGAATGCTTTCCCAAATATCTCTCCATATTCTTGTGATATTCCTATATTTTTTTTGTTCTTTACATTATATCCACTTATTGTTGTGTATTCTCCTGAGCTATTCAACTCCCAAATCAATTTATCCTTGGCTTCCCTTAGAATAATCATTGTTGTTATCTTTCTACTCAATTGCCTCCTAGCATCAATGTCTTGTATACTTGTAAAATAATCTTCTTTCCATTTGTATCTTCCTTCCTGATCCTTGTACACATTTTTTGAAACCTTATCACAATATTTATCTTGAAGCAATCTCATCCATGGTTTCAAAATTAGATCTAGATTGAGTGGTTTTTTATCACACCAAGTATACATCCAAATAGAAAAAATTTCTCCAGTTTCCACCACCCATCTTAAACATTTAATCATTAGATCAAATAATTTTTTTAAACCATTTCGTAGTGTAGAACCATTTGGTAGAGAGAATGCATTAAAAATTAAGCTTGGGTCATTGGGCTCAACATACTTAGAAGAATTCTTGCCTATTGTCTTTGGCTCTCTTTGTACAATATCCAAATTACTTTTCCTCTAAGAACTAAGTTTGCATATGTAAGAACTCTTAAACCGGGATCACCCCTAATTTTATCATCACACACCTTAGTCTATTTTACCAAAGGAAATTTCCTTTTATCATGTAATATTGACCACAAAATTGACTGCATAATATAGATTCAAATTTTTTCTATTAATTTTGGCATGGTATACAAGGACATACAATATGTTGGAATGGCCTTCAAGACTGATTTAATTAATTGCACTCTTCCTGCTAATGATAACCATCTAGCTTTTCATGCTGGTAGTTTATTTGGAACTTTACTTATAACTAGATTTCATAATTCTATCCTCATTCTCCCCTCAAATAAGGACATCCCTAAATAAATTATTGGTAAATTTGCCTCCTCCATTTGGAGTAACCTGCATATCCTTACTTTGATTTTAACTGGGGTGTTTAGGAAGTAAATTTTGGATTTTGTACTATTAAATTTTTGCCCTAATACTCTTTTATATTCCTTTAATAAGTTATCCAAAGCTCTGACCTCATTTATACTTGCCCTCCCAAAAAATGTTGTATCATCTATAAACTATTGATGGGTGATGTTTTCAATGTTATTACTAGCCTTAAGTCCACTTATAAACCCATCTTTGTTAGTCTTCTTCAAGTTCCTACCCAAAACCTCTGCCATAATAATGAACAAATATGATGATAGAGGATCTCCTTGTCAAGGACCTCTCTTGGCTTTAAATGTTTATTTTACTAACCCATTGACGAACACTAAATATGAAACTGTAGAGACACAAACTTTACTCCATCTAACCCATTTCTTCCCAAATCAAAACTTTTATAATAATTCAAAAAGAAAATCCCATTTAACCTTATCATAGGCTTTACTCATATCAAGTTTTAAGATCATTGTTTTCTCTTTTCTTGAAGTTGTTGAATGCATAACTTCATGAGCTATTATGATCCCATCTAGAATTTGTCTCACTTTCACAAATCCTCCTTGCTCTTTTGAAATGATTTTTTTCAATAGTGGTCTTAATTGATTCACCATCACTTTAGAGATTATATGTCATATTACATAGGCTTATAGGTCTAAATGAATCAAATAATTGTGCATCCTTCTTTTTTTGGAATTAAGGTAAGATATATTGCATTTACTTTATAAGGTATGTATTGTCTACCTTAGACTTTTACACAACCACCAATAAAAAGTCCTTCACTATATTCCAATTATGTTGATATAATGTTGCAGAGAGCCCATCCAGACCTAGGGATTTATCCTTATTAAAAGAGAAAATAGCTAAATGAACTTCTTCTAAAATAATAGGTTGCATCAGTTTCCTGTTATCTTCATATGTTATAACTAATGGTACTTCTTATAATTAAGAACTTCAAAATCCTTTGATCCTAGAATATTATGATACAAAGACCTTGCCTCCTTTCTAATTTTACTCCGGTATTTAATCCAAACCCCTTCTACTGATTTAATTCTACTAAATTTGGATGTTGATATTTGTACTATAGCCTTCATATGAAAAAACTTTGTTTTTTAATTTGCTTTTAACCAAGTTTGTCTCAATTTTAATATTCAAAATTTCTCTTCCTCACTCAAAATATTATGATATTCACTAAGAAAATCCCTTTCCCTCGAGTTTGGTTTATTATGACCACCTTGTTGGAATTTTGAAAGTTTATCTTTTAGTTATTTTTTCTCAAAAATATTTCCAAAAGTGTTCTTGTTCCTTTGTTTTGGAAGTGTATACAACCCATCGTTTCTTAAAGAATTTTATATTTATGCTATCATATCAACAAATTGAGGATGGTCTTCTCACATTTTCTCATATTTAAAATATGATATTTTTTAAATTCACTTACCACTATTTTAACTCTTATTGGCCAGTGATCTGAACCAATTCTTGTCAAGGTATTAATTTTAGCACAAGTCCCTTCATCTAGCCAATGGTTTGAGAGTATACATTTATCAAATATTTCTACTATTTGGTTATGGGATCTCTTGTTGTTGGTCCATATATAGTTTTTTTCTTCAAACTCAACCTCTCATAGATTATTGTTTTGAATAAAAGATAAAAAATCTCTCATACTTTGGGTTAATTTCCTAATTCTTCCAAAAATTTCATCTAGTTTGGTTATGGCATTAAAATCTCCTATGATAATGAACCAAGTTTCTTGGTCTTTACTTCTCATAAAGGATTCAATCCCACTCCAAACTTCTAATTTTCCTGACTAAGTTGTAGGTCCATAGACATTGATAATGATGAATGGTTTCTACCTGACTTAGTTGTAGGTACCCTAACATTATTATTCTATTCCTCAATATTCTTCTACAACTTGTAACCAAAGAACTGAACACAAAATAAAACGAATACAGAGAGAGAAATAGATTGCCAAAATGCCCCTTTTATATTGATATTGATACAACTTTTTACAAAAGGTTTTTGAATTGCCCCAAGTGTGTTGGGAGCAATGTTACAATGCTTCCTTCTCTCTCTGAAATACAATGCTTTGATGGAGGAGGGGAAATATTTCGACTCTTCCGCAGGATGTGGTGTTCTTCGCTCTTTCATCGCAGCTTCAAGGGGTGAGTGGGCTTTGGTATCCAACAAGGGACCACTTCGGCTTTAGCAGCTTATCCAAAATACCTGTCACCTGCACACACGCAAACCAACAAAGGGATTAGTAGCACCTATATATTTGAGCAATCAAATCCATACTAGACATAAAACCCTAAGTAGATAATTTGCATGAAACAAATAACAACAACAATAAACAGATAAAACCTCGCTAATTATTAAAGTCACTGATCTCGGTCATGCATGTGATTTCATCTCGGGACTGTGGAACCGTGGAAGCGCGGTTGTGGGCTGGAAACCACGGGCCTACGGTTGTGAAACCGTGAACCTATGTTTTGACTGTGGGACCGCAGGTGGGCGGTTTCGGCTGAAATGATAGGTTGCCTCGGGATGCATGCCAATGGTCAGGATCGAGCTCGCGCTCTCAATTTCTCATCGGGTCCGGATATATTTTGGCAGCCTATCGGTATGCAAATTCAGCTCCCTTTGCTTGGTGGACTAATGGTGCTTTTATAGGCTTCCTGGGGCTTTGGAGGGGAATGGGAGGTGGCAAGCCTGACTTGCCAAGTGGTAAATCTGAATTGCTAGGTGGAAGGGGCGATTACAGTGAGTCATTCAGTGTGGCTCACTTAATTGGGGTGATGTGGCTTCAAGTGGAGTGGGATGTGGGATGCTGTTTTATGTGAAGGGACAAGGGGACAACAACAAAGGAGTTGTGGCATGGGTGTTGGGAATCTATCTCATGTGCAAGGACAAGGGGGACAAGAGTGGGTAAGATGTGGTAGGGGTGTTGGGTGAAGTGTCCAGGACACATGTCCAATGGGTAGACAAGGTATCCTAGGGTGATTTTCCAGATTTAATAAATTAGGAAAATAGGATGATGTGCAGGATTTTATATCCCTAAGTTTAGACTTAGGCATATAATTTTATTATGCAGGATTTAATGGTGGGGTGGCAGATGTGGTTTTTGAAGGTGTTGGATTTTAGTGTCTACAGTTGCCCCTTTTTGTACTGTGTTGTGTACAACACAATGCGGTGCAAAAACTAATGACATCTAACTTTATTGGATGGATGGACTCATTTTTTTTTGTGTTTACCCCCTCAATTGGTAAGTGGGTGAATAGTGAAGCCCAATAACCAATTGATGAAAAGGTATTTTATTTTTTTTTTTTTTTTATGCAAATGATTGCCCCAAGTTTGGTTGACTATTCATTCAAAAGTACCGTTTGATTTGATTGACATGCATGTTTGTGGTTTGAAGGAACCAATCATCCTAGGTGCTTGTCCCAGTGATTGTTAGCAATTCCTTAATGCACAATGATTGTATCATTACCGTGTTTTGTAACCTCATGGAGTGGGCGTCAATTTCAACCTTGGGTTGATTTGATTGATATTGTCTCTTGAGCCTGTAAGACCTTCATTTGCTTTTGTTGTTTTTTTTTTGTGTAACCGTTGATTTGCGATTTTTATGGTGGTAACCGTGGTTGCACGTTTTATCTCTAAAATTCACGTTTTGTGGCACAAAACATGGGTTTGCATTTTGGGCCACGGAAAAACATGGGGGACATTTTCATCGCCAAAAGAGGCTATATAAAGGCGTGATGTCGCTTTCAGAGTCATTATGCTAGTTGTCATTTTGTTATTTGTTGGCGAGATGAGCGAGATGGAGCTTGGTGAGGGAAGTGGTGGTGGTGGCTCGGTTGGAGCGGAAGTCGGCGCCCGGTTTGCTGAGGTAGGTGGTCCCTTATTTTATTGTTTTTGTTTTTTTTTTTTTTTCGTTTTTTTGTTGTTTTTGATAATTAAGTGGGGCTAGTAATGAATTTTTTTGTTTGTTTTTTATTACCTAGGAGTAGGTAAATTTTTTTTTTTTTAGATTTTTTTAATTGTTTTTTTTGCTTATGTCTAGTTTGTTTTGCTAATTCTTAATGTGTTTCTTTCAGGTTAAGCTTCTTGATGCTCGGCATAGGTGGCCGAGGACTATCCGAAAAGTGCGGAAGGCACTTTTCGATGACGACTGGACCCTGTTGCAGACCGTTGGTCTAGATGGTTACGGGCGGTTAGGCACCGTCCGAGCTGATGAGGATCTTCTTTCGATGCTTGTTGAGCATTGGGATCCAGACAGAGGTACTTTTTAGCTCTCGACAGGGGAGCTGACTATCACCCTTGAGGACATCTACCATATTTTTTGTGTTCCTATCGAGGGTCCTACTGTTCGGGTTGGCCTCGACAAGAAGGAGGCTCTGTTTCCTGTGTTCGGTGAGATGTGGGATGTAGACTACAGTAGGGGTGGTATTGCTTATTTGGACCTGTATACAGCTGGTAGCTTGGGGGCGCTTCTAGTTTTTATGATGTATATATTGAGAAACATGTTGTTGCCCAATTCCATGGGATCAAGGATCCCGTGGAACTAGGTGCCTATTGTTCTTGATCTCATATTTGATCCTCATCGGTTGGCCTGGGCTCCCGCTCTTCTTTGCGAGGTTTACAATGAGCTATATGAGGTGAAGAGGGGGGGCGTAAGGGCCTAGGTTGTAGTTTGTTGCTCCAGATTTGGTGTTGGGAGCATATTATCATTGGTCGACCTATTGGTTTACCTTGTGGTGTGGATGCTACTTCTCCTCGTGCATACAGATGGGTACTCAGTGAGGAGGTTAGTCGATCAGTAGTGAGCACCTCAGAGTACAGAGATATCCTGAGTTCTCTGACTAGATATTTGATGAGTTGGCATCCTTGGAGAGGTCTAGATTGGGTGACGGATGTAGTAGAGCTTCATCGCATCGGGGGGGATGATGGGTTGTTGGCGCTCATCTGAGGGATATGGAGTTTATCCAGTTTTCTAGAGTGTTGCATTAGTTTGGGCTAGTTCAGGATGTTCCTGATGTGCCTGTGACCTACAGGCGGTGGGGTGACGAGTTAGGGCTACCTGTTGCTCCTAATTTTTGGTGAGTTGATGATCCTTCTGATGACCCAGACTTGGAGGTTCTCAACTTGGATGATGTAGGTACCACCCCTGAGTATGATGCCTAGTTTGTTGGCCAGCCGCTCTGGACTTCGAGTGTCATTGTAGATGATGACGGGAGTGGTGATGATGCAGATGTTGGAGGTTGGGTTCCCTGGTCGATGAAGCACCGATGAGGTAGCTCTTCGAGAGTTGATATGGGTACCAATTTTTTGTAGCCCAAGGAGGCTGGTGGTGATGGTGATGATGGTGGTGATGGGGGTGTTGGTGATGAGGATGCCCCTCCTCGATGGACAGAGGAGGATTGGGACATGTTACAGGTTGAGCGTGATAACTTGGGTTTAGAGGTGACTCGCTTGAAGGGTGAGTTGGCATGGTACCAGGGTGAGGTGACTCACCTCCAGGGTGAGGTGGATAGGATGCATGATGGGCCTAGCAGTGATGCTCTCACTACAAAGGACTTGGAGATTTCTAGGCTCGAAGGTGAGGTCACTCGGTTAGAGGGTGAGCTGACTCGGCTACAGGTAGGGTCCGATGGAGGTGACACTGTAGCTACTATTGTTGCTCTACGAGCAGAGATTTCTCAGCGGGTTGCTCGTGAGGGTGCTGACTTGAGGAGCCTACGCAAGCAGGCTATTTATATAGAGATGTTGGAGAACATTCTGCATGAGCGTCAGATTCCTTTGCCTATTCCTCCTTCTTCATCAACCACTACTGCTACCCGAGGGACTGATAGGAGTCATAGGACTCATCGTTCATCGAGTTC
Organism: Wollemia nobilis; assembly: GCA_028583015.1. Classification (NCBI taxonomy): domain Eukaryota; kingdom Viridiplantae; phylum Streptophyta; class Pinopsida; order Araucariales; family Araucariaceae; genus Wollemia; species Wollemia nobilis. The sequence goes on from JAQPPZ010015100.1 coordinate 1,990,557, forward strand.
TCATGGTGCTTCTACAGCGTAGGGTCCTCAGAGGGATCCTGCTGGTACTAGCTAGTGTGACTTGTCGCTTCTCTTTTTTGTATTTTGTTTTTATTTTGCTATGAGCCTTAGTGCTTCGATGTATACAGCCTACGGGCATTTTGTACCTTTGGGACTTTCATATATATACATATATATACATGGCTTTGTATTTTGGTTATCTCATGTGTTAATGTTTATGTGGATGCTTTTTTATTTATGCTTTGCTAGTGCTAGTGTGATGCAATGTTCACATTATTATATTTGTGCTATGATAAATGAATGTAACTAATATGTAATATGCAACTTATGTTTATTTTCATTTAACTATATGATGACATGCATGATGTTTTTGTAATATTTTATAGCTCAGAGTAGTTGACCATTACTTGTTCATTTTTGCAATTGGGGGTATCCAACTTGATGACTCTTCGTGTTTGGTGTATGGTGGGTGTATGTATGTGATAATGTAGAACATGTGATAATGATATGATATTTGGTATGGTTTTTGATATATAACATTGGAGGATTTTCAAAGACTCAAACAGTCTAGTGATTTTAACCATTTTCTCAATGTTCGTCTAACCTTCTTTAGGACCAAGGTGTGTGCAAGTGGAGTTCATTTTCTGAATATTTGGTTTGGGAATGGCCCTAAGCAATCAAGAACCAGTGCATGTGTATGTGAAGTTCATTAACTCATGATGAGTAAAATTGGACGGTACCTGTATGGGTTTACCAATTAGCTAGCTTGTCCGTATGTGCGGTCAAAGGTCTTTTCTCTTTGGAGAAAGACGTGTCGCCCTGCATGAGTTTACTCCACTGCCAGTCAAGCGTCTATAGCTCCGGTGGAGGTTCGCTCCATAGTCCAATGATTCGATCTTCGAGCTTTGGGGATGACTACATAACTTTCTGAGGGGAATGTAGTACGATCCTTCTTGCTTTTGTGATCTGTGGTGTGTGTATAGTATTTATCATGATAGAGTTTGGGGAATCGGATTCTCAACCGAAGTGTGATGAGAATGTGATCCTATCCTTACTGTCTACCTTTTAATTTAATTGTTTGGATTGTTGTGATGGTGGTGAAAACCACCTTTTTGATTTGGACTATGTTGCGTAATGGGACAAGCGGGGAATATTTCCTTTTCGCTTCAAGGTTGTACCCAAGTTGGCATTATCTTTTCTTACTCAAAATGTTTTTAAATTTGTAAAGTGTTTTTGGTTCAAGATTGCTTTGGGTCAATCTACCATACTCAAGACTTTCTTAATGCGATATAAGTGCTTTGGTCCTAAAGAAAATTGGACATATTATGATTTTTGGTTTTTCACTAGACATTTTTGAGTGACTGAAAATTTGATTTATGATATAGTAAAACATGGGTGGATATGAACTTTGTTGACTTGCGAAGAGTCTTAGTTGGGTATCCCCAATTCTTTGGAACTTGTTTTTACTTGGTCGTATCATCACCACTATGAAAGATCACTGAACATGGGATGGGATGGATGCAATTATGTGTTTAGTCTAATGTTGCTATATGCATGTGATATGCCTATTTAATGCACAAGATTTTTTTTTTTTGTAATATGCAAATGCAACATGCTAAGTGCTAGTAATGACATTTCTATTTACAATGTAAAGAAATTCTGGAAATAAAAATTCTTTTCTCTTTTTTTTTTGCTTTGTTAATTTTTTTTTGTTTTAAGCCATGTACATATATATACATATATTGCAAGTCGTTTCATGCATAAAATGCCTTTAGGTGCATTATGTTTAGTGGTTCTGGCTCCAATTCTCCTTCGAAGTTGGCCAGTCTATATGTTCCTGGTCCCAATTTATGCTTTACAATGTACGGGCCTAACCAATTAGCCGCAAATTTATCTCTTAAGTGTGGCAATGCATTGGTATTTTGTTGATTTTCTTTGAGCACTAGGTCCCCCACTTGAAATTCGTGAGGATGGACTTTTGCGTTGTAAGCACGTTTGACTCTGTCTTGATATACTCGTAAGTGATCTAAAGCATTGATACATTTTTCATCAATAAGTGTCAATTGGTCAAGACGTGCTTGTCTAGTTGTTTCATCGTCCATGAATTCCTGTAATGCTATTCGCAAGGAAGGTATCTCGAGCTCTAGAGGTAATATAGCTTCAGCACCGTAAACTAGTGAAAATGGTGTCGCTCTCGTTGGCGTTCTGATGCTTGTTCTGTAAGCCCATAATGCCAAAGGAAGTTGAGTATGCCAATCTCGATGATTTTCTTTGACCATTTTCTTGAGAATGGATACCATTGTTTTGTTTGTTGCTTCCGCTTGCCCATTTGCTTGTGGGTAATAAGGTGTTGAGAAACTATGTTGAATTTTGAATTTGTTGCACAATGCTCTAACATCCTTATTCTTAAATGACTTCCCATTATCAAAAATTATTTTTGAGGGTATTCCAAAATGATAGATAATATGTTGAAGTATAAACTCCGCTACTCGAGGTCCAGTCGTAGTGGTCATTGGAATTGCTTCCACCCATTTTGTGAAGTATTCTATCGCGGTTATGATGAACTTATGTTGTCCTGATGAAGCAGGTGATATTTTACCAATCAAATCGAGACCCCATTGTGAAAAGGGCCAAAGACTTTGAATGGGTTGTAATGCGTGCGATGGTACATGAGTCAAATTTGCATGATATTGGCACTTTTGACACTTTTTGACATATTTGCAACAGTCATTTTCCATGGTCGGCCAATAGTATCCCATGCACAGTATTCTCTTTGCAATGGCCATTCCACTGAAGTGGCCACCACAAGTACCATCGTGGGCTTCTATTATTGCTCGTTCTGCTTCAATCGGATCTAAACATCGTAATAATATTCCATCATACCCACGTTTGTATAACACATCCCCCAGTAGAGTAAAACGAATTGCTTTTTGTTTGAATGTTCTTTTTGCAGTTCGTGTCATTTCTACTGGGAGTATTCCAGACTTGAGAAAGTCTCTTATCTCATCAAGGTAAGAATTGTAAGGTTCAACATGTATCAAACAAACGTTCTTCTCACCTGTAGGTTCTGCTTTTTGAATTGATGATTTTGACATTGTTGTTATGATTAGCGGTTGTACTTCTCCATGCTCATTCTTAGGGATGAGAGATCCCAAAGAAGCCATTGCATCCGCAAATCTATTTGTCGATCATGGTAAATTACTAATTTTGTACCAGTCAAATTTTTCTAGCAACCTTATTGCTACTTCATGGTATTTCTTTAAGACTGGTTCTTTACATTGGTATTCTCCTTTTACTTGGTATACAACTAGTTGAGAATCCCCAAAAATGCTTAGTCTTTTTATGCCCATTGCTATAGCTGATTGAAGACCTAAGATTAAGGCTTCATACTCTGCATTATTATTGGTGCATGTGAAGTCGAGTTTGAATGATAAAGGAATTGGTATTCCTTCAGGTGTATAAAACATGACTCCCACACCTTGTCCTTTGTCGCATTTAGACCCATCAAAGAACATGGTCATGTCTGCTTCTTCCTCAGGAGAAACTAATTCCTCTTGTTCTGTGACAAAAAATACTGAATCATCTGGGAGCTCAATTATTAATGGTTTATCATTGTGTAGTGGAGCTTCAGCTAATTGATCAGCTATCACCTACCCTTTTATGGATTTTTGACTTACGAATTCGAGATCGAATTCGGTTAAAAGCATTATCCATTTAGCAGTACGGGTGTTGTTGTATGTGCGAGTCATCATGTATCGCAGAGGATTTTCTCTAGCTATGACATAGGTAGTATTGCTTAGCATGTAATGTCTAAGTTTCTTAGTGGCGAAAACCACTGCTAAGCATAACTTTTTGACATAAGCATATCTTGTTTCGTAACTTACCAGTGTTCGGCTAATATAGTAAATTGCTTGCTCCTTATGTTTTTCGTTCTTTTGTGCAAGCATTGTACCTAGTGCAAAATCTGTTGCAAAAATGTATAGGTGAAAAGGGATTCCTGATCTAGGCGGTGTAAGAACTGGTGGTGATGCCAGATACTTCTTTATGTCATCAAATGCTTCTTGACATTCAGTTGTCCATGAAAATGTCACTCCCTTTTGTAATAGGTGATTGAAAGGCCTGCATTTATCTGAGAGTTGTGCGATGAATCATCGGATAGATTGGATCTTTCCTTGTAAACTACGCAACTCTTTCAATGTTTTGGGAGGTGGCATTTCTAATATTGCTTTTACCTTACCTGGATCCACTTCAATGCCTCGCTTGGAGACAATGAATCCTAGAAGTTTTCCTGATGTGACTCCGAATACACATTTCTTAGGATTTAGCCTTACTTTGTGTTCTATCAGTCGATCAAACACTTTTTCTAGTACATCGATGTGCTCAAGACGCGTCTTGGATTTAGCAATCAAATCATCTACATAATCCTCGATGATCTTATGCATATAATCATGAAATATGTACGTCATAGCTCGTTGATATGTTGCTCCTGCATTCTTAAGTCCAAAAGGCATCACTCTATAACAGAATGTCCCCCAGGGTGTTGTAAATGTTGTCTTGTGTTGGTCTTCGGGATTAATTCAAATTTGGTTGTATCCCGAGAAACCATCCATTAAGGAAAGCATTTCATGACCAGCGCAAGAATCTACTAGTTGATCGATATTAGGCAAAGGAAAATCATCTTTGGGACACGCTTTGTTTAAGTCTCGAAAATCAGTGCATACGCGTATCCCTCCGTTCGGTTTGCGAATGGGTACCATATTTGAAAGCCATTCTGGGTAGTCAATTGGTACTATGAAGTGCACATCCAACAACTTTTGCAGCTCTTCTTTCACAATTAATGTGACTGTTGGATGAACTTTCCTAAGCTTTTGTTTGAAAGGCTTTGCATCATGTGCCAGTGTAAGGTTGTGGACTACCAGGTCTGGATCTAAACCAGGCATGTCTTTGTATGACCATGCGAACACTTCTTTCTTTTTCATTAGCATGTTTATTATGCGTTCTTTTTCTTCTGTGGATAAATATTTTGCAATTTTGACAATTTGGGGATTGTCCGCGTCTTGACTAAGGTTCACATCTATAGATTCTTCAATTAGCATGTGAGAACCTTCTTCTAACTGATGTGGAGTTGGGATGAGGTGGATATCATCCGCCACATTTTCAAATGTTTTTGGGGTTTCCCCCTCTATCTCGGTTTGAAAAACTGAATTGTTTGATGATGAAGGTTGTTGTGGAATATATGCGTTTGAAGCACGCAACAACTCTTCGGATAGGATAAACTCGGTAGTGGATGGCGGGGATGAAATCCTGTCCATGGCTATGAGACTAGTGTCGATATGGATCGGGTTTGTCTCATCATATGGATTGCGGAGTGGGGTGAGCAAATCAATAGAAATCATGTTGACTTGATGGAAATGAGGTGGCTGCGATTCGAGAATTGATGACTCATCTTCTCTAGGTTGCAACTGACCTAATGTGTGTGATTGGTTGTGTTGTATGCGATGCCAATGTGATGGAGGAGGTTCTGGTTCAGGACTCTCACGCTCTTTGCTTAGCCAAAAAAGAGTGCGGTCTATTGGGAATTTCTTTTGATACCAGTCATCTCTTCGAATAGAATCTGTGTATGTTGCCTCCTCTTGAGGTTCTTCTTCTTCCTGATTTAGCCATTCAGGATGTGCCTCTGCTTGAAGCATTCTTCTAGCTTGCATTTCACGCATATGATTCATGAATATCATTTCAGTTTCATCCTCTTCATCATCGTCACTCATCCAAAAACCATTAGCATTTGTGTGAGGTCCCAATACCAGTGGCGTATCATCTGGCCTAAGGTAGGTCATCTCTATGGGATCTTCTGGCTCTTGTTGTAAGGCTTGCTCTTGAGGGTAAAAAGTGTAGATCTGGTACCCACCATCTATTTGTTCATCCTCATCATTAGGTTCATCTTCCTCATCGCTCTTTTCTTCTTCTTCTTCGCATTCTATGTCAAGTTCTTGGAAAGCTTGATTAAGCGAAGAGCTTGCGATGGAAGGTTTGTAGCCTAGACCGGAGCGGTCACTTGGCTCTCTATATTCTGGTTCAATAATGTGGTGAGGACCTTGTTCATGTCTTCCAAGTCCATATCCTTGCCAATTAACCTTTCAAAAATATCTCACTGGGAAACTTGGGTTCGATAGATAATCAATGTTTTCATTAAACTCTTGTAAAGAGTTGTCGTCTTGAGGAGGTGGGTCCGATGAAGAATCCACCCCTCCATATATGAAATTGATTGCATTTGTTTGAGAACCCATTCTATATATATCACCTATAGCTAAAGGTGGGTCGTGAGGATGACCATAATCCCTGACTGACTCAATAGGTGGTGTAACTGTGACACTTTCAATAATGTACTCACCAATGCCTGGATTGGTGAGATGTACTGCAACTCTAGATGGTTGGGAGGCTAATGGTTTGGTGAATGAAGAGGGTTCTTGTACATTAGCTCGTGGCTCCACTGGCGGTGGTGGATTATCTCTAATAGGTGGCCCTATTTGTGAGACTACGGGTTCTAATGATTGTGATGTAGTGATGGATGGTGTGGGTTGTGTTGTGAATGTGAATGGTTGTTGTGGATCTGGAAGTTTACTAGATGGAGTTGGCGATTGGTTAGCAGGATGGGTAGGTGTGACTTGAAAATGAAATGCAGTGTTTGAAGGGTGCATTGAGCTAACACTTTTGGATGCAAAAGTTGGGTCAACTATAGGCAATTCTTCTTGAATGGGTGCTTTTGAGGATGTGCTACTAGATGGAATGGTCCTAATGGCTAGTGGTTGGATAGTTAGGTGCGTTGATGGAAGCAAGGGCTCATATGGGTTTGAAATAAAGTTGCAGTATTTGAAAGGTTCTATGTCAGCTGGTATGCAATGCACTTTGCCTTCATGTACATATTTTAAGCATTGATGCAATGTTGAAGGCACACACTTCATTTCCCTAATCCAAGGGCATCCAAGAAGTATGTTGTATTGCATTTCTCCTTCCAATATGTGGAAGAGAACATGTATTGTTTTCACCCCCATGGTGACGGGAAGAACAACATTCCCCACAGTTGAGCATAAAGCGTCATTAAAAGCCCTAAGGGTGAATGTGGATGTTGTGATGTGAGATGATGGGATGTTGAGCTTCATCATTGTAGGTGTGGTGATGAGGTTGATTGAAGAACCAATATCAATAAGCACTCTCTTGAATGGTTTCCTGTCAATGTGAGCTACTATGTGCAGTGGTGGATCAGGTGAATCTGCTGAGATTTGTTTTTCCTCAAAGTCATAAAATACTATCGAGGGTTCCATACACTTTTGCACACTCCCTACAAAGGAATTGAATGCATTGGGGTCTTCTGATTGAACTTGGATAGACTTTAAAATTTCCATCAATGCTTCCCTATGAGGTGTTGATTGTTGTATTAGCTCATATATTGACAATTTTGTTGAAGCCATTTTCAAACTTTGTGTTAACCGACTGTTCAAAGTAACAACTGGGCGATTGTGGAAAGGTGGTGGTGGAATGCTTGGTCCAAGTTGTATGGGCACATTTGTTGGTTGTGTTGTTGGAGCCTGTGTTGTGCGATTAGCTTACCTCTGTCCATGGGTAACTATGTTGATAGCTCCTACAAAACCTTGCGGTAGTTGAGACACATAATTAACCTGGTTGGGAGGAACTGTAGAAGTTGATGCTCCCATCGGTTGTTGATTTGCCTCTCGATGTGGCAAAGGTGTCTGATAGATGCCTAGGTTTTGATTGTTTTGGGCTAGTGGATTGTCAACTTTGATTGTACCCGCTTCCAATAAATCTTGCACAATTCCTTTAAATCCATGACAACCTTCAATATCATGTCCTCTTTGTCTATGATAGATGCAAAAGAGGTGTTCTTTGTAACCTTTTGTTTTTGGTTTGTTAGGATCTTCAGGTTTCATTTTCGGCAATGTAAAAAGTTTTGCCGCATACAACTTCTGAAAAACTAATGAATATGGCTCTTGTACTGGTGTGTAATTTCTTTTTGGCTTAAAATGACGTTGTTGCCTTTCTGCAGGTTGTGTCTGATTTTGTGCCTGTTGTGGGGGTGGAACCGCTTGATAATTTGATTGTTGCGGTTGTTGTTGTTGTTGGGGTTGTTGGATTTGTGTTTGGGTCGGTTGATTTAACTATGGTTGGCCCAAAACTATCTGGTTAACCTACGCGGTCTTAGATTGACCGTGGTTATTCCCCTTTTGATTCTTATTGTGCCACTCTTTCTTCTTAGGCTTTATCTCGCCTTCTTGGATTTTTATTTCTTCAATCAGTTTTGCTTGGGCGAGTGCCTCATCGAATGTTCTATACTGTTGTAGCTGTAGTAATGAAGAGATGGGTCTACCAAAACTCTTCGTGAACATTCGTATTATCTCTGGCATAGGGAGGGAAAATGGTAACTTGATCATGACTGATCTCCACCTATTGCCAAAGTCATAGACTGATTCATCGTCATATTATTTTAGATAAATCAAATCAATCAATGTGGTTTGTTTTCTGACATTCAGGGCGAATCTTTCCAAGAACTGGTCCGCTAGTTGTTCAAAGGTAAAAACACTTTGATGTGGCAGGTGGTTGTACCAGTCTTGTGCTTCTCCCCCTAGTGTCTGAGGAAATGTATGTAACTAGTAATGCATCATTGCTTTTGATTCTGAAGCATGCATTCACAAATCTAGTTATATGCTCACGGGGTCCTCTTCCCCTTTAAATTCAAGCTTCGGTATTTGAAAATCTTGTGGATATGGTGGCTCAAGTACCGAAGCATGAATAGGGTGATTGAGTAGTTACCTCAAAGTTGGCTTTTGGTATTGCAAACCTGGGGTTTGCATGGCAAGACTATCAATCTGACTCTATAAAAACTGGTATCTAGGGTCATCCACAGGACTCACACTTGAATGTACTTGATGTTGCTGGTAATGGGGTGGATTGTATGTAGGTTGTGGGTGATAAGACATGGGTGGCTGAAATGTGTTATGGTATGGATGTTGAGGGATGTTATGATATGGATGGGGTGATGGAGGTATGATGTTATGCTGACCTGTTGCGTTAGCATATGGGTGTGGCGGTTGATTATGAACCACAGTGGTAGAAGGAGGGCGCATTACCCAAGATGGATCTTGGATAAAGGTATTAGGTTGATGAGATGTAGGTGGAAAATTTTTCTCAATCCCTTGCAAATGTTGGTTGGGGTCAAGGTTCATGCTATGGTTAGCATTATCTAAAATCATTTGTTGCAGCTGTAAGAAAGCCTATTGTATAGAAATTGCATTTAAAGTAAGAACCACTACATGTGATGTGGTAGATTGGGTTGGTTGTGGGACAACCATGGTAGTGGAAGTAGGTGGGGGGTAAGTAGCAAAAGGTATCGCTACTGACTGTGGTATGGTATGAGATGTATGTCCTACGAGTGTGGCGGGAGGAATGGATGTTGGGGCTTGCAAAACAATAGGAATTGTTTCATACAAGGGATTAGTGGAAACGGTCATTTGTTGAGGTAATGTGGGGGGTAATTGGTTGGTTGACGATGGTTGATTGGCCAATGCTACAATAGCTAACTCAAAAAGAGGATTGGTGAAAATCTGTTCTGACTGCTGTGGATAGGTGAATGTGGATTCTTGTTGTGATGAGGGTATGACATGGGATGGGATGGAGAGTGGTGGTAATGATGGGAAGACCATTCCAGCTACATTCAAGTACATTCTAACAGTATCCATATCTATCATGGTGACATGACTATCTACCACCGTAGGAGGTTCACTCCTAGGTGTCTCTGGTATGGCTGTGTGAGTAGCCCTATGCATAATGTCTATGTTCGTATTAGGGGCATTACTAGAAGGCCCTACATTAAGACTTTGGGACATAGAAGAGGGCATGCCTACTTGTCCTACCACCGAAGTGGGAGGGACGTTACCCGACTGAGAGGCCATAGGGGAAGACCACTGACTTTGGTTTGACACTAGTTTCTTAGCTTGATTACGAGTCACTACCATACGCTACTATGTGGTAAGATGCAAAGTGCAACTATCTATGTAAGTAAAGTGACAATTCGATGCAATACAACACACAAAGCAAATAAACACACAAAGTTTTTGATGCTAGATTTTCGTATTTCTCTTCTTTTTTTTTTAGAATTTTGTTTGAAAAATGAAAAAGGCGTGTGCTCAATGTTTTGCCCTAAATGAATCTAGGATTTCACCTGTATACTCATAGCTCGACAACCTGGCTATGAACTCCAGGTCACATAAATCCCCCATGTGTGGCAATGAACTCCACACCCGGACAAGGAGCACAGGTCCTACCAGTCCTCACCCAGTCTCACTTGGTCAGCGTCATACTCTCCGAAGAGAAATATATGCAAATTTTCCAAGCTACGACGGTTCTTGGAGCCGGCTTTGGCCAAAGATCAGGGTATAATGTTGGTGGTTCGGTGATGAAATCCAAACCCGATGGTGATGAAATCCAGCCATTTTCCAATGTTTACGTGAGTGTGTGGTGGTTTGTTTAATTATGGTGTTATGCAATGATACCATGCAATTATGTTTCGATGCCTAAATGCAAAAAATAGAGAACAAAAAATGACAGACAGCAAATCAGGAGCAAAAGTGCCACCTTCAGGTCTAATTCCAATTGGCTTCTGTTAGACAGGGCTAACCGTGGGTGCGCGGTTAGTTCTGGTAAACCGTGAATGCACGGTTTGCCAACCGCGCGTCTGCGTTTGGGATGTCCCAACCACGGATGCATGGGTCCTTTCTGCTAACAGAAATAAATTGAGCTTTTTACAGACCCGAACCCAAAATTAACACCCAAGTTATGCTTAACCCGGTGGATGCAAAATGACCTGTTTCCTATTATGCAGATGCAGATTATTTTTAGCCTTTTTCGGTTATTGTATGTATGAATGCAAAATTTGAGTAACTTTTTCTATCCTAAGACCTGAATGCAAACAATAACATACAAGACCAAGACCTTTCAATGTACTTAAATGCAACTAAATAAAAAAAAGAAGAAAGAACATAGATTAGTAGGTACAGACCTATGATTCCTTTGCTGCTCCTTCTATTGTCAACCGTCGGTCCGTGTTTTTGAGGCAACAACCATGTTTCTACGTTTTCTCGAACCAAGAACCACGCGTCTGCATTTTCTCCAACCAGGAACCACGCGTTTGCGTTTCCTCAGACAGAAACCACGTTTTCATGTTTCCACAGTAAACAATTCGGGCGCAAGGTTTTCTGAATGTATCGATTCAAAGTCGAATCTGTGCGCGTCTCAAATTCCCAAAACCTGTAGGTGCAGACAGAGATTAGTAAATAGATTTAAAGAGCAAGGCAAAACAAAATAGGACCTTTAGGGGGTCCCACCGTGATCGCCATTTCTGTAACCAAAGAACTGAACACAAAATAAAACAAAGACAGAGAGAGAAATAGATTGCCAAAATGCCCCTTTTGTATTGATATTGATACAACTTTTACAAAAGGTTTTTGAATTGCCCCAAGTGTGTTGGGAGCAATGTTACAATGCTTCTTGTCTCTCTGAAATACAATGCTTTGATGGAGGAGGGGAAATATTCCGACTCTTCCATAGGATGTGGTGTTCTTCGCTCTTTCATCACAACTTCAAGGGGTGAGTGGGCTTTGGTATCCAGCAAGGGACCACTCCAGCTTCAACAACTTATCCAAAATACCTGTCACCTGCACACATGCAAACCAACAAAGGGATTAGTAGCACCTGTATATTTGAGCAATCAAATCCGTACTAGACATAAAACCCTAAGCAGATAATTTGCATGAAACAAATAACAACAATAATAAACAGATAAAACCTCACTAATTATTAAAGTCACTGATCTCGGTCATGCATGTGATTTCATCTCGGGACTGTGGAACCGCGAAAGCACGGTTGTGGGCTAGAAACCGCGAACCTACATTTTTGACTGTGGGACCGCGGGCGAGCGGTTTCGGCTGAAATGATAGGTTGCCTCGGGATGCGTGCCAACGGTCAGGATCGAGCTCGCGCTCTCAATTTCTCATCGGGTCTGGATATATTTTGGTAGCCTGTCGGTATGCAAATTTAGCTCCCTTTGTTTGGTGGACTAATGGTGCTTTTATAGGCTTCCTAGGGCTTTGGAGGGGAATGGGAGGTGGCAAGCCTGACTTGCCAAGTGGTAAATCTGAACTGCCGGGTGGAAGGGGCAATTACAGTGAGTCATTCAGTGTGGCTCACTTAACTGGGGTGATGTGGCTTCAAGTGGAGTGGGATGTGGGATGTTGTTTTATGTGAAGGGACAAGGGGACAACAACAAAGGAGTTGTGGCATGGGTGTTGGGAATCTGTCTCATGTGCAAGGACAAGGGGGACAGGAGTGGGTAAGATGTGGCAAGGGTGTTGGGTGAAGTGTCCAGGACACATGTCCAATGGGTAGACAAGGTATCCTAGGGTGATTTCCCAAATTTAATAAATTAGGAAAATAGAATAATGTGCAAGATTTTATATCCCTAAGTTTAGACTTAGGCATATAATTTTATTATGCAGGATTTAATGGTGGGGTGGCAGATGTGGTTTTTGAAGGTGTTGGATTTTAGTGTCTACACAACTTTATTTTTTACTAGTTTTATCCTCTCTTGGCTCTACCAAGAAAAGCTTTTGACTTGTCCTACTCATTTTCTAGTTTTTCCTTATTAATTATGGAGGTATTAACATCTAACACTGTATTTTCTTTACCGATTTTTTTCTCCTGAATGGTGCATGGTATTTCAAGAGATTCATGAAAGTCTAATGAGACACATTCCTTAGGTTCATCGAGAATATTCTTCTTTAAACCTAGATCATATTAAAAAGACGGTTCTTTGTTAATATGCTAAACTTGTTGTACTATGTCCTCTAAGCTTTGATCTACTTTTTCTTCATAGGCTAAAGCCTCAAAAGAGTTGGTATTTCTTCCAACATCCTTCCTTATTGGTCCATTGTTTATTTGCTTGAATCTATTTTTTGGAAGTTGAAAACCATCCTCATCCATATCCATTTGTAAGTTTCTCTTGCAATTTTCTATATATGATAATGTTGGACTCTTCTTAGGGCATGATCTCTCAATATGCCCCACCTAATGACATCTTCTACATCTAAAAGATATGTTTTCATAATCTTTGGTTTGGGTACACATCTTATCTCTATACTTGAGAATGATTGATCCTGGTAAAGCTTTACTTCTATCAATCATGACCAATATTTGAGCATAAATAGCCAATAATCCATCTTTTGTAGTTTTTAAAATCTCAAGGAATTCTCCCAAAGTGTTGCCTATTGCCTTGAAGGTATCCATTTCCTAAAATTCAATGGGTAACCCATACATTCTAACCCAGACTGGTACTAGAGATAGATTTACATTTTCAAGTGAAAAGCCTTCATACCAATGGGTAAGGAAGAGTCCTGCTCTTCCCATAAACCAAAGACCCCCTTTTAGGATTCTATCTCTTTCTTCCCTAGAACAAAAAATGGCTAGGAAGAATTCTTTGGGAAGAAATGATAGACTCACTTCTGGAGACTTCCAACTCTTATAAATCCATTTTCTCAAGGTTGAAGCTCTTAGCCAATACCCATTAAATTTACCAAAATTGTCTTGTCTTTGAGCAACAAGGATCGATCCTCTATGTTGTGCTCACTAACCTCTACTACTAGATATGACTCTAAGTATTTAGCTATAAATTGATCCATGGAAAGAAACTATAACTCAAAATCCACTAAAATTTACCAGAATATCCTATAACGAATATAATATTTGATAAAAAATTATAATAATTTGCATACAAAATTTCTAAGATAAAGAAGGAAAAAAGAAACTTAGCTGAAAAATTCTATGCCTAGACATAATGTCTTAGCTCACTGAAGCCCTAGCCCTCCATTGCTCCTCCCATCATCTCAACCCTAGTTGACATCTATTTGCAATTTTGTTTTTCACAACTTGAAAAATCATCACTACCCTTGTTCCATATGACTAACTTCATAGGGTCATATCTCCCTCAATATTGCTTAGATTTCTTCATATGATCACTAATTTTAAAGCTTTTCAAATTCCGCACAAATTGATCTAAGAATCAACTAAATTAGACAAACCTTCGTGAAGATATAACTCCTAAAAGTTGAGACGTTTTTCAAAATAAAAATGCCCTAATCCTTCGTGCACTTAGATATTGTTTCTATCTCTTAACTTCTTAAAATTATTTGGTTTTACAATTCATGTCTCGTATACTTGTAAATAATCTTCTTTCCCATTATTTATATAATTTTATTTCTTAATTATTTCAATTAGTTATATGTAATTAAAATAACCATAATACATTCTCCGACATTGACAACATTACTGACGAGTTTGTTAATTTGTGGAATGATGGAATGGTTAATGTTAGAGGGTTTCAAATTAAGTTCGTGAATGAAGCTAAAAATATTATTAGTTGTGTTGCTGAAGCCCTTCATTCTAGAATCATAAGCCATGTCTTGGAGGCGGTTGACCAACTCCTGGTAGCAGCCAATATGATCTAGGAAGCTGGGGTCATATTCTCTCTTAACATCAAGGAATTGCAGGATCTTCCGACATCGCTCAACGCTCTTTTTGCTCATCAGTAAGATAATACTACTGAAGATGGTGATAAAGCCCAGTAGTCCTGGGTTATGGGTTAGTGGGATTTTTGAGTTTAAATTATGTTATTGAACCTTCCTTGTTTTGTCAAGTATATCCCTGGTTTTTTTTGTTGTCAAAAAAGGTTATTGGAATTTTTTGCTTTGTTTTTTTTGTGTTCCCTTGGAATTAGCACAACTCTTCCCTATGTCTATGGGGATTGTTTTTCTTTTGTATCTTCGATGCTAAATAATAGCCTTATGTAAATAGAGATTGGGACCCTTCAAAAACCATAATATATCATTGACCTCATAGTAATATTATAATAGCTTGACTATTATGCGTGCATTGCTAAGTAAAATTTGAACCTAAACCTCTTCCTTAAAAGCCAAAAATATTTAAACTGTTGATTTAAAACAACCCATTTTTTAATTATTTAATATATATAAATATTAATAAATTTATAAAATTTAAATTATTTTTCGCTAATTTTATTCATATAAATATCAAATAATATTACATAAATTCAATTAATTGAAAACATAGACTTTCAATCTTATAACATATATAAATATCAAATAATATATCATAAATTCAAGTTATTAAAAACCAATGTCAAATCTTGTAACATAATAATACTAGCCTCAATTTCATTTAATCGAGTTAAAAAAATCAAATGAGACTAGCTAGAGGGATAATACAATAAGGTATAAGGTTTTAGTGGTGCGGGATAAGGTTATATCATGTTTAATTAAGTAATTAGAGTATGGTTGAAAATAATATATAAATAATATTTGTTTCATATGATTTCTAAAGGTTAGGTGGATTGCTAAGTGCAGATGTGGCTAGGCACTTATCAAGAAGAGATTTAGGTTCAAACTTTGGGGAAGCTAACCCTTTGCAAATGTAGTAGTCTGCTTTGAATCCTTTGAGTGCATGTCAGACTGATGATGACGGTATGAACCTCGAACGATTGATGGTTCCCATCTCACATTGGGTCAACAAGAACAAGACAGATAGGTTTGTTGGAAGATGGTATGATTCCTGAGCAATCGGTGGTGTGATGATGATGGTATGATCCCCGAACGATTGATGGTTCCCATCTTATGTTGGATCAACAAGAACAAAACAAATAGGTTTGTTGGAAGATGGTATGATTCCTGAGCGATCAATAATCTTCATCTCACAGTGGATCAAAAAAACGAGATGAATATGTTTGGTGGAAGTAGTTCCTATGGTTTGAACCCCACACTATCCAGTTACTAAAAATAGTGGTTGTAACCAACTCTTCTATGTAATAAAAAAAAATATTTGTGTTATATGGTTCATAACCTTCGACATCAAAACTACTTATGAAAAACATTTGTTATATAATACATATAAAAAATTCCTTAAGTTCAAACCTCGGGGATATGTCCAATATGGGCAAAGGTAGTAGTCGCTAGCTTGATGATGACGGTACCAACCACGAGCCTCTGGGGTCTCTTTCACTTCGAGATGTGTTTATCAAAGCGAGATAGAAGTGATACTGATAATATTATGATTTAACGTTATAATGGGAAACAATGCGACTTAACCTTGTAACTAGTTATTTAAAAATAAAAAATAAATATCTATTCTTCCATGTATAAAAAAAATATTTAGCGATAATTAAGAAACAACAACAGCCAGGAAGACCATGATTAAAATACAAAATACCATACGGAAGCCGGACAGGGATATAGTGGTAGGGTTCAAAAGGGGATTGTGTTGATTCCCTCCTTAAAAAATAAAAATAAAATAAAATAGTAATTACTATGTGATGGCGTCCGCCTTCACGTATTACTATTCTAAACCTTTAAACAAGAAAAAGGTCAAGTGGATTAATCCAACGGGGCTTCGAAGAATCTCACCGGCCCCACATGAACGGTGAAGCCGCATTCCTGCAAGCGGGGACAAAATCTCGATCGTCGATTAACTTTGTTTTCCTCCTCGACAAATATTTTTGTCCAATATGGACCTTACGACAGGTCATGACGGTGTTTTCTGCAGTTGGCTGCCTGACGAATTTCCACGCAATAAAAATCTCAATTAATGCCTTACCTGTTTCGTGTAGAAGTAGTTTGGCCGTGAGATCCGGCAGGATTCGAACTTGTGATGTCTTGCACTATTTTTGTGCTTGTCCTCTGTGAAAGTTTGAAATCGTGAAGCTTCGGAGCTCACGAGTTCGTTATCTCCCAGTATGGACTTGCCAATGCAAACTTTCTTACTGTGAACTTGAGAAATGCTCCCTTGTACGGTTTCTTTCTTTGCTGACGGAAGTTTCATTATCTGGATCATGTTAGGTCGGGGCATGGGCTCTAAATTAAACTATTGAAAGTAATTTTTTTTTGTTCCAGAGAGAAAATTCACGGTGAAGCTTGGATCTCTGAATTTTTTGCTTTCAAGCTTTAAAGTCCATTAAATTTTCTACGGGCGCTGATATTTTGGACCCTTTTTGGTTCCTGGAGTTACCTAGGGTTCGAATCTTCAAGCTCAGTAAGGGTTAGAAGAAAGAACCAGCTGATCTCCGGATTTGCTCCTCAATTCATCACAGAACCGTTAAATTTTCAAAATTGCGGCGATTCGTTTTTGGTTTGGGACGTGCATTGTTTGTTTCTGTTACGAGGTTTTTCTATTCTTGGCCGATTTGATGATCTGTGCGTTCCTTGTTCTTCGACTGTACAAGGGCGAGAGCATTTCTTGTCCTTTGAAAGGAGGAAGCCATGGTGCAAGTTTCTTCTGCGAAGTTAGCAGTGAATACGTGCTCGCTTCCTATCCTCGCTATTCTTGCGGCGACTTTGGCTGTGTTTCTTGGATTCGTCGTCACGCCGTGGCTGGGGTTTCCCCTGGGATCCACCATACAAAGCTACATTTGGGACGCCAATTATGAAGAACTTGGCCGGGCGGCTAATTTGACGAATAACAACACAGTACCTGGGCAGTCACCTGGGAAAAGTGTTGACAAAGACATATCCAGTAGATCAGATGGCAATAACGAGGGGATTTCTAATCAATCTGCAGCTGAGCCAAAGCAGAAAGAGGACAATAAGGGTGGGGATCAGGATAAGTCCATAAAGCCACTTCCCTCAGGGGACACTTTTTCTACTTCAACGAATTTCAGTTCAGAACACAATGAGAAGCATTCTCGGTCAAATGGAACTCAGTCTTCTTTTGGGCCTTCTGGCGATCCACAAGATAAGCCTACAAGTACCGCTCAAGTCTCCGCGGATGGTAATCTGACCAAACAAATGGAATTTCTACTGCCTAAGATTTCTCAGGAAGGCGGTACAACAATTGTTCCGCCTGTTTCATTTGAAGGTCAGTTTCTTTACCTTTTTAGCTCTTTATGTGCTCAATTTTAAGATTCCATATCTCGTCTAATTTTTCCAATCAATATGATTTCTCCTAAATGTGTAAATAGCTAAAAATGGCAATCATTCCACCTTGTTTGCAGAGATGTAACATATTGTAACTTATAGTTAAATTAGATTAAGTAAACTAATTCTGAAGGTTCAGAGCATTACGTAAATGAGACTACGTGGTAGTGGGTTCACTGGAAATGGGAGTGGACACTCGAGTTGAGGGGGCACTTGTGTTGAGCTCTCTACCTACAGCCTTACATTCCTTACCTCTTCGGATTTAAATCTTAAACCTCCTGTTCAGAGTACGCAAGATTTTACCTCAGGCCTCCGCAAATCTATATTTCAACTTACATAGATGGGCTGATGTCTCTTATTCATTCCTGGATTTCAAATAAGAAGCATGACAACCTGTTTTACTTTTGCAGTTGCTTCTAACATTAGTTTCTTCATCTTTTAAGTAATGGGCCTAATGGTGGAGACTTGAAACCTTGAATAGAGGTTCAAGGTTCAAATCCTGCTGAGGATAGGGTTGTACACTATGCTTCAGTAACTGGAGTATGGTTGGATAACCATATATTAGGTAAACAACATCCTCCATGAGGGTCGTCTCATATTGCCTATGACCTTAAAGATGTTAAAAACTACTTTATTTTTACCTTTTTGTAACTAGCCCCAGACCATCTTACTGTCTGTTCAAAACTTATATATTTCAAGACACTAGGGGTAATTTTCTTTTGTCCTTAGCCTAACTTCAAGGCTAATTCAAAGGTTCCTTCCATGGCTGTAATAACTCCACGATTAAGGAAACATTATTCTGGATTACTCAGCTTGCTACCAAGGTCCATTTTAGTATGATAAGTTTTACTTGCAAGTAAGATTTCCTTGTGATACCTTCATTACTTAACTTTGTGGAGATATGTGGGACTTTGTCCTGTTTTCATCAGTTTGCCAATGTTGGAATTGTGGTTTCAATCTCTGATGTCACTGTTGTCACATTCTCATCTACCTGTTGAATATTTAGGTATGTGACCTGATCATGAGGATGTTAAGCCCAATGAGCATATTCTGTAAAATATTCTTCATTGAAGTAATTTTCACCTGCATTGTGGGAGTGCTTTATGGTAAGTGGTTGAGGAGTACTCACTGGTTTAATACTATGAAATTCATTTTCTGTAATTGTTTCCTTAGGACACAGAAAATGCAATGGATGATGGACAATGCTCCATGTTGCAATGTTGCAGGCTCAGGGAAAATCTGGTCGGTCAATGCGATAACACTTCTTGGCCCTTTCCAAGCGTTGGGTGGCTGTTAGATTCTTGAAATCTGGAAAAGATTCATGTTTAAGGATGCAAATGTGTGTTTCTGTCACACGAAACAACAGAAACAAGGCCACCCCCCCTCCCCCACCCCCCCAAAAAAAAAAGAATTTTTATTTTGGTTTTTGCATGGAGTTCAGTGCAGCTGAGTTTTTTCATCAAGATTCGACAAGTTTTCCTGAGTCCGAGTTTTTCCAAATTTTTATAACCTCGTTGAGTTCAGAAAAATTTGTGAATTCATTCAAAAAAAGCTCTTTTTGACAGATTCATTCTCAGACTCGGCAAATTTTTCAAAAATTCACTGAGTTTCGTAACTATGGATCCACCTATGGCATCTTGGTCAAAGGTGGTTAAAGTTTTGGAAGGATCTAGATATATTTGAACTCAACTATTTGGTCAAGGGTTACCATTTTTCATGTTCTAAAATATCATTATAAAGATGGCTTAGTTTTGCACTTGTTTGGTGTATGCACTTGCTCTCTGTCATAGCTTGTAGCTTTATTTGTGTACTATAAAAGCCATAATTGTACAAATATTGGGTAGAACCATGGTTCTAGATCTCGCCGATAAACCGTGGTAACTTGTCGAACTCTCGAGCGACAAGTTTTTTTTCTAATTTTTTCGTTGGCGAGAAACTGGCAGGAAGTTTGTCATCATTTTCTTGCCAATTTATCGGCTGAGGGCACAAAAATAGAGGAGGAACGCCAGATTTGCTTTTAAAAGCCCATTTATGGGCATTTGCTCATTTTTTCCCCTCTCCAGCAGAGTGACAAATTGTTAGAGGCTAAAACACTCAAAACAACAATCCTTAACCACTTTTCCGGATCACATCAAAGATTGGACATTGGCTCAAGGAGATTTCAGCCAGTTTTTGTGGATTTTTCTGAAGTATTTCGGAATCCCTCCAAAAGGAAACTAGGGTTTTGTTAGGGTTTTTTTCCAATTTCTTTTTTTTTTTAGTTCTTTTCAAACATGTAGGCTAGGTCATATTTTTTTTTCTTTGTTCTATCCCCTTGCGCCCCCCCCCCCAAATAAAAAAAAAAAGAAAAGGATTTGTTAGGTTTTTTTTTTCTTTTTTTTTGGGGGGGCGGCTCTTTTCAAGTATGCAGGCTACACAATAATTTTTTTTCTTTGTTTGTTTTTTTAATCATGTAGGCCAAGGCATCTAATTAATGAATTATTCTTTTTCCCTCTGTTAATTTTTTTCCCCCTCCTATTAGAAAATGGAAATGACTTCTTCAGGTGAGGTCCCTGGAACCACCATGAGCAACAATGATCCTCCTACAAGTGGAACCCAACAGACTCCTTTATCTGCAACCCCAAGTCAAAACCTAGGAAGAGATCCAATGTGGAAGCATGGAGTTAAGGGAAACTTGCTGAATCAAATGTTCTGTAAACATTGTGGCAAGGAAATGTGAGGAGGCTTCCATTGCCTCAAATTCCATCTGGTTGGGCAATCAGGGCATGATGTGGACCCCTGCCCTAAAGCAGATAATACAATTAAAAATGAGGTGAAGGCTTTGTTGTGCAACAAAGAGGCTAAGAAAAATCGAGCGCAAAAGGACAAGAGTTGCAGTGGGACATGGAGTGGGCCATGGGACTCCTTTTATGGGGATGAGGCCGAACTGCAGGATGTAGATGTTGCAGCCGAATAATAAATTCTTAGCCTTCGCATTCGGCGAGGTAGTGCTAGTAGGAGCAAGAGAAGTGCGGGATGAGGCTCTAGCACAAGACAAACCGCAATTTACAATACCGCATGGGGGGGGGACAAGGTGAAGGATT
Source organism: Wollemia nobilis (assembly GCA_028583015.1). Taxonomy (NCBI): domain Eukaryota; kingdom Viridiplantae; phylum Streptophyta; class Pinopsida; order Araucariales; family Araucariaceae; genus Wollemia; species Wollemia nobilis. The sequence goes on from JAQPPZ010015100.1 coordinate 2,011,681, forward strand.
TCAAGACAACTATAGCAAATTTTTGGTATTATTGCAACATTCCCTTCCACTGTGTGAACAACCCCTATTGGGAAGCCGTAGTGAGGGCATTGAGTGAGTCTAGCAAAGGAATTAAGACACCTTCAACCCATGATTTAAGTGGACCATTGTTGGAGTGTGTCATCAACACACATGCTCTTGTAGAAGAGCAAATGATTACATGGAGGAAAAAGGGTTGCAACATTCTTTTTGATGGATGGATGGATGCAAGAAACCGCACACTCCTGAACTTCATGGTGGCTTCGGGTGGATCCATGGTCTTCTTGAAGTCGGTTGATGCCTCGCGAGAGGTAAAGAATGCACAATTATTATTTAATTTGTTGGAGGAGGTTGTGGTAGAAGTAGGAGTGGAGAATGTTGTCCAAGTAGTGATGAAAAATGTAGCAGCATATGCATTTGTAGGTAGATTTCTTGAGGAGAAGTACCCCTCTATTTTTTGGAGTGCATGTGTTGCGCATTGCATTGACCTCATGCTTGAGGACATTAGCAAAATGTCATGGGTGAAGACCATGGTAGAAGAGGCGAAGAACATTACATGGTTTATCTATAACCACACATGGGTGCTTAGCTTGATGAGGGAGCACAATGATGGGAAGGACATTCTTCACCCAGGGATCACTCGATTTGCCTCCAATTTCATCGCCTTGCAAAGCCTTCTATTAGCATCCCCCGCTTTGAAGTGGATGGTTATGTGCAAGGAATGGTACGCCTCACCCTTTTATGCTAAAGAGGAGGGGCAACAGATATATAATTAAGTGTATGATAACTCATTTTGGGAGAGCGTTCAGAAAATTCTCAAGGTAATTGCAATTTGCTTGTTGAGTTTAAATTTAAATTTCAAAATATTATTTTATACTTGAGTATTACTTTTCTTAAATTTTAAATATTTATTGTTTAATTGCAGGTGACTGAACCCTTGGTAAGGGTTCTTTGCCTTGTAGATGGTGAACAATTGGCCATGGGCTATCTGTATGAGGCAATGGATAGAGCCAAAGAGGCCATTCAACATTATTACAGTGGCAACCAACGCAGGTTCGAAGCAATGTGCTGCATCATTGATAAGAGATAGACAAGGCAACTTCTTCAACCAATTCATGCCGCAGGGTGCTTCTTGAACCCCAAATTCTTGTACACAAGTGACCTTAGAGGTAATGAAGATGTCCAGGAAGGGTTTTATACTTGCACAGAGAGGATGACAGATAACCCTGACAAACATCGTCTTATCCCTGCTGAGTTGCAACTGTATAAGGCCGCAAAAGGGAGCTTGTTTGCATCCCCCTTCGCTAAAGAAGCAAGGTCAAGCTTACAACCAAGTAATGCATTTGAACTTTTAAAGTTACGTTTCTTTAAATTTTTAATGTAGTTAACATTCTTGTAGTTTATGAATGTAAATTAATACCTTGAAAATTATATTTTTTTGTAGATTTATGGTGGGAGGACTATGGCTCCAAAACACCTACTCTATAGAGGATGGTTGTCAACATCTTGAGTCAGCCTTGTAGCGCTTTTGGGTGTAAGCACAATTGGTCTCTATTTGAGGCCGTACACACCAAGAAGCACAATACGTTGAGCCAAGAGTGCCTCAATGACCTTGTGTTTGTGTAATACAATCTTAGGCTTTGCACAAGACAAGTGGAGGCTAATGAATCCTATTAGGCAATTCAATTGGATGAGCTAGATCCACTATGTGATTGGATTGCCGAGAGTTTTGTGGATCCTGAGTTTACTGCAAAGGACATTGAGGCACTTGAGGAGGAAGCAAAACATTTAAGAGGATTGGAGGAGATATACCATGATGATACCGCTCTTGAGCAACCTCCAATTCGCCCACCAGTTTAGAGCCAAGGCCAACCATCAAGTGCAAGGGGAAGAAAGGGAAAACAAAAAGTAGTTTAAAAACTGCTTTACATTTTGAAATGTTGCATTTTTATGTTGTATTTGGGATGAATTGTTGATTCATAAATTGTAGTTGTACTCTTTGTAATGAATATCTAATATAAAATCAACATTTTGGCTCTCCAATTATTGCTTAATTTTTTTTCCCTGTTTATTGAAAAAATTTCTTTGGTTTTTGTTTTGGCTGAGTTTTCCCGAGTTGCCAATAAAATTTCCTAGGCTGCTGAGTTTATTGTGAGTTGCGAGTTTTAAAACTATGGGTAGAACTACAAAGATTCAAGAAAATAATGAGGATGGTAGCACTTTTGTACCATCTGAAATACATTCCACTTGCAAAACTGGAAATATAATGAAGAATGCATTCTTCCAAAGCGTGATACTTGTCTTGATAATACTATATACATTTATGCATAAATTGGTATAAAAAATTGTAATTGTAATATGAGGGTATAATTCCTAGATTATTTATTAAAACTGTGAGGGTCCCATCTTAGTCAATGACCTCTTTTACATCAGAGAGTGCGATACTTCGACATAGAAACACCACTTACACTATAAGCTTCAATATTACAAATGTGACCTTTATGACAAAATAGCTCATTCATGACAACCATGTTGTAGGAAACTCCTAGTGTGCCCTTGTTTCCTTGTCTCCAAAACTTGAAAACTTGGAAACTCTTGGAAAGTTGTTGTCTTGACTTCGCATATTTCTTGGCTTTTTCTAGGGGACGTTTCCAACATTTCTTGTTATTTCTAACCAAAGAAAAAATTTAATGTTGTGGTTTTTAGAGGTTTCATGGGTATTGCATAAGGCCCATATGGGACATACACAACCCACAATAATAAAAATCGAGTTACTAGGAAAAAACTTGTAAATGTGGAAAAAGAAAACCAAATTAATGATAACTTGAACAAAATTATAGGTTGGGATCAATGAAGTAAAGTAATTTTTTTAAGGTCCATGAGCATTACACATATCAGACCACTCCGTATTCCCCTGGGTCCACTATGAGCGGGAAGAGGCACTTGTGTTGTGCTATCCGCCTATGGGGCGTACATACCTGACAGCCTGTGGATTCAAACCTTGTACCTTCTTTTTGGAGTACCCAAGTCTTCACCATCAGGTCCACATAGGCTGTACAAGTGTTAAGCTGTTTTGCAACAAAGAGTCTTGACGAAGCAAAATAAAAAAAGTTAGAGGATTTAGTTGTTTATTGCATTCTAATGTTTATCTTGTATCTTGCAAAGAAGAATAGTACACAAGAGAGCATACAAAAGATTGTGTTGTGGATCCTAAATACTTGAATATTTCCATGGTTGCACCTGATCTTGAGGATGATGCAAGTCCCCCTCATACCCTTGCTGTTGAAGCTACAGGGATTGAGTTTTCTTTCAGTTTTGGTTTTGATTTTGATGACATGCAAGATTATGAACGAAGTTCATGATGTGTTCTTTGTATTTTAGTTGAAGCTAGAGAATCTAGAACAAGTGGCAAGCTCTTTGGCAACAAAGAGGAATTGAAGCACATATGGGTTCACTCACTTGATGAAGCAAAATAAAAAATGTTAGAGGATCTAGTTTTTATTGCATTCTAATCTTTGTCTTGTATCTTGCAAAAAAGAACAGTACACAAGAGGGCAAACAAAAGATTGGGTTGTGAATTGTAAAAAATCTGACTTAATTATTTCCATGGCTGCACCTGATCTAGAGGATGATGGAAGTCCTCATTATACCCCTGCCGTTGAAGCCACAAGGGTTCAGCCTTCTTTCAGTTTTGGTATTGATTTTGATGACTTTGAAGATTAAGTCTATAGTGTGTCCCATGTAGTTTAGTTGAGCTGGATAATCTAGAACAAATGGCAAGCTGTTTGGCAATAAAGAGGAATTGAAGAACATATCAGTTCACTCACTTGATGAATAAAAAAGAAAAAAGGAAGTAGGTATAGTTTTTTTATTGCATTTTAATCTTTCTTTTATCTTGCAAAAAATAATACTACACAAGAGGGCAAACAAAATATTGGGTTGTGGATCCTAAAAATCCTGACTTAGATATTTCCATGGCTGCACCTTGAGGATGATGAAGGTCTTCCTCGTATCCCTGCTGCTGAAGCCGAAGGTGTTGAATCTTCTTTCAGATTTGGTACTGATTTTGATAGACTTTGAAGATTAAGAACAGTGTTTATAGTGTGTCTTATGTAGTTTAGTTTGCGTCCGATCTATAAAAGTTGAACTTTGACATTAACCATTGCACTCTATATTAGATTTTTATAATTAAATGTGTTTTCATCCATCTGTGATTTCCTTAATTCAGCTATAAGATATTTCATTTGATTTTTAATTAGCCATTTCCAAAAGGTTTGAGGACTTGTGTTTCCTAAGGTGTTTTTGTTTCAGAAACTTCACCTATTTCCAAGTTTCATTTAACTCAGATGATGACAAAAATAAATGTTGTGTCCATGGTACACAATATGATTTTTCCTTGAAAGCGATCTTCCCAAAGATAGAGGACCTCCCCTGCACGTTTGCACGGATATGCAGGCAACAGTTTGAAATTAAATTAAGTGTGGACGCTGCTGTGTATCTCCAAATATAATAGCCTTAAAATTCTACAAACATTATGTATAATTTTGTGGAAATTCCACCATCAAATCCAACATCCTTCTCTCTCTCTCTCTCCCAATTATAGGAACAAATTAAAGGTTAGTATGAAGACTGCTCTTGCAAAATAAAGGTGGAGAGGTGTACTAGAATCACAATCTAGCCAATGGAAACCACAAAACTAATAGTTTAATCTAGTACAAAACTTCCATAATGAGAAGGCAAGACTTGAACCATGCTCTCTCTATACCATAGTTAAGTTCTTGAATAAGCTATGGAACTTAAAAAGGTCACCTTTTCTTAATACTTCTATAGCCCGAGTCACCGTATTGCTTCCATGTGAGGTAGTTGTATATCCAGAAGTGGTTCGAACAACAACCCTTTCATAGAAAATCTCCCTATTCCCCATTTCTGACTTTGGGCTTCCTTAAAAGATGGGTACAACCCATTATGCAGGTTGTGATGCCAAGCTTTTCGAGAATAGTAACAAATAAAGCGGTTGCTTAGTCTTAGAGGAGGATGATATCTTCAAAGGGTATGGACTTTTTATTCATTTTCCAATCTGTTTCCTCTTCCTCTGTTTGCTCTTCTACCTCATTTTTTTTCTCTTCTTCTAAACCAACAATGGTAGGGTTGTTGCATTTGATTTCTGTTCTGGTGCTGCATCATGTTCTGCCTTTGAGTTGTGATTACTATACCATGTCTTTGCCAAACCTCCTAAGGAATTCATTGAAAAGTTTATCACCTGGCACTAGCAGTAATGTGTACATGCCCAGTTTTTTCATTTCCTGGCTTTCTTATGCTGGATGATGAAGAACATTTGTTGAAATCGTAGACATCACTTTATAAATTAACTTGTAGACAAAATGCTGCAGACCCCTCAACATCTTACACAAGCCAAAATCTCCTACATGCCCACAAGTGGATTTCATGTAGCAACTTTTGCCTTTGCTTTGCCAGTTGGTATACAAAGGCTATTTGATTTGGACAACACCTCATCCATCAGATACTTAACATTCTCTTCTTAATATGTTTCCAAAGATCTGCCTTGTTGTACGTTTGCCTAGACGATGGTAAAGTTTTTTTCTTGAACACATTGCTTCTAGGACCCTTAACTTGAAATGGGGATAATGGATGACCATTCGTAGTCCTAAACTATTTGGTGGAGAGAGAAAGATATTCATCACTTTGTTGTTCATCACTATCTTTTACTTGATTACCAGGCTACACTATTGTAGCAATGCCATCTGTTTAAAATGTTGACTTTGTTGCAATTTACTTTACTTTTGCAAGAATTTCAGTTCTTATGTTTTGTGTACACTACAGTCTCCTTTCCAGAGAGGACAAGGACACCAAACACCAATGTTTCATTGCTTGAACCATTGAGTAAAGTTCCTTATCACATTTTAAAGGATCTACCATCGCTCTTAAATGGTCCCAGTGAAATGCTATAGGTGAGCCTTGTTGCACAGGAATAGCTTTTAGTGGATAACCTGAAGCATTTGGCTTTAGTCAAATGGCAGTGAAGATTAGGTAGGCCTATTATTGGAATCCTTAAAATCTTTTGCTTCTGTTTCTGAAAAGCATCTAATAAGGCCTATTCTGGTGAAACTTACCACCGCCTTTTTACAGGGCCTTCAATAGTGGTGCAATGCCTGAGAATTTGACAATGAACTTACTAAGATATCAAGTGGCCGCCACTCGTTTTGGTCAGATTTGTTGGCCTTGGCCAGGTTTCAACGTGCAAAGCTTAGCAAGTTGTACCATTTGCTTTCCATTGCTGACTACAATTCCTAAATACAAACATGATCAGCCAGCATGCAAATTCACACTTCTTCAAATACTGGCAGTTAATTTTGGCAGATGATTTCTAGCACTTGTCCTATATCATCATGTGCTTTTCGTATGTCTTGTTAAATACATGTATATAACCCAAATACATGATCATGAACTGATCGATAAGTAGCCTGAGGATTTCATTCATTGTTGGTATTGCACAAAACCAAATGACATCACTAATTACTCTTAAAATTTTTGCTTGGTCTTGAATGTTATCTTCAGGCTCCTTGTGAGTACCAGGTTGATGATGACTTCAAATCCAACTTGGTCAAGTATTAGGTAATCTGCAGGTGATCCAACATGTTGCTAATCCTAAGCTAAGGGCTGCTCTTTAATTCCCATAATGCACCCTTAAACAAATCCCTTTTGAGGGATTAAAGTGCTCTTTGGCTTAGTTTGGCTTAGGCTCTTGTGAAACTAGTCACTAGTCCTTAGTGGAACCCTCAAACTTGCATCAAATTACTTTTTCATGCCCAAAAGTACTCATGTAAGAAAATAATAGAATATGGACAGAGTCCATTATGAGATTGATGCAATGTTCATAAAGCCCAAAAAAACAAGAACCAACATGTTACTGCTGCACCAAATTGTTGTCCATTACTAGTTCAAACTAACTAGTTTCCAAGCATTGAAAGCATATAAACTTGCTAACGTCTCATAGAATGAAGATAATGCAAGTAAAACCACTAAGATGCTCAGAAAGAACACATATAACAACAAATAACAGAGTGATTTAACGTGGGAAACCCTTTTGGGAAGAAAATATACAAAAGAATCATTCAAGCTTCATTTTCCATGCAAATGGAGAGATTACAAGAGTTGTCATCGTCAACTTGGTCATCATTGAGATGTACAACCACTATCTCTTGTTTGCAGCTTCACACAGTGCCTCTCAATGGTATCCTTGCTCTCTCAGTGGTGGGAGGTGGGAATGCCTTGCCTCTGTTCCTGGATCTCCAAACAACCCCTTTTTCTTCCTTGTCTTAGCCCAAATAAGCTACATTTTGCCTCTTCCTCTTCCAAATCTGGAGCATAACTTATGTTTCTTCATAACTGAGGTCCTTACAAGAGGAAACGACTTATGTTTCTTTATAACTGAGGTCCTTACAAGAGGAAACTATGCATGGAGACGATGTGTCATGCCTTCCCCGACAAATATTTCTCTTGACACTTGCTCAAATCAGTTTTAGGCCACCTTGCACATGCCAAATCAGCTCAGCCCCTGCCAGCTTTTTGGCTGTACTGTTTTGTGGCCTTTTGAAGGTCCAAACGGATGAGTTTTGAGCTGAAAATTGATAAGACACGTGCAAATTGATGTCAAAAATCTTCAGGATTTTTTTTTTGTCTTATTTGGTCTTCTAAAGAGCAAGAAAATAGGACTGTACAATAGATTGAGTTTTGCCATATTGACTAATCAATGGATGTGTTTTAGCATAAAATTTGTACCACACATAGCGCTCTGAGTCCTCTTTCACTGGTAAAAAGAATCACTAAAGTTGGACTTGTTTTGGTTGACTTATCCCAAGATATTGACTAATCAATGGATGTGTTTTAGCATAAAATTTGTACCACACATAGCCCTCTGAGTCCTCTTTCACGGGTAAAAAAAATCACTAAAGTTGGACTTGTTTTGGTTGACTTATCCCAAGATACTACTCACTGGTCTCGACTGTTCTTTCCTACTTTTTCAGGGTTACAGGATGCATTTTGAGCTCAAATTAATTCTAAGCATTCTTCTTAACATCAGGAATCTCTAGGTCCGAGGTGTAGACCAATTGGTTTGACCAAAACCCATAAGGGGGCAGAGGTCCAAGGTTCAAATCTCGGGCTTCGTCGGACTGAACGCTTGTCCCTTTCCTGGTGCTTTCAGCGGCGTAAAAGGTTTAAAATGATTGTGGCATGGCGGTTATAGGGGCGAACTGCACGAAGATTTGTGTGGTGGCTTCTGGGGCGGACAACACAGAATACTGTGGCGGCCATAAAAACTGGACAGCCTGCCCGGATTCGTGGCGGCTACTGATTCCACCATGTAAATTAAAAAAAAAACACCAGGAACCTTCCTATGAAGTTTCATTGAAAATACAACACTGCCCTGTTTTGGATGCTTATAAGGTCAACCTCTCTTGACTATTCTTTCTTGATCTCAAATTTTCATGTTCTCAAGTGACCTGCTATAAATCCATATGGATAAAGGACCTTGGTTCTCGATGGCTATCTTGGGTACCAAAATCCACACACATATGCCAAGATCTATCCTTAAAACAAGCACTATTGATAATTCACATGATAATAGGCTTGGCCTTGGCTCCTTGATCAACAACCATTAATGTTCAGCTACAGCATAGTCATGGTAAACAGATTTTGGTATTAAGTATTTCGCTTTCATAAGTCATAGTCTTGTGAACAGTTGTGTGAATATGCATATGGTGCCATGTCTCCTTCTCAGGGCTGAGACAAAAGATTTGATAAGGTCAGTCTCAATTCTCTCAACTCTTGGTACTAGACCAATTCTCATTGTTTACCATAGCAAGTGTTTCAATGACTCAAGTTGCTGTAGAGTACATTCTGTTGGAAGTTGATTTTTGAGATTTGACCTGCTTAAGTTAGGCTGTGTCTGCCATAAGTACTTTAAGCGTGAAACTTATAGGCTTAAGCAAGGTATTCTTTTTTCAGAATTTTTTAAGAGAGTGGATTTTATATTCATGAGTAGGTTACACTCAGTGGTTATGTTTGCATTGGATCACTTTCCTATAGTATTTTGTGGCTGTTTTCATTAGCAGATTGCTTTTGAATTGAAAAAGAATTGGCAGGCTTCTGTTTGTACACAGTATCTTATTGATGTCTGGAAACACTGGATAAGAATTGTATCCGATGAAAGAATAGTCTTGCATCATCTGATGAAAGAATAATATTGCATCCTCGACCAAGTAATATCACATTCTTGACCTTTTAATAAATAGCTCTTTCTAATAGCTGCAAGCTTACTGCAGTGGTAAGGGCTTTGGCCTCTCTTTGGGAGGTCCAAGGTTCAAGCCCCACTCAGTATGAGGGGATAGGGACCCTCATAAAATTCTGTGTAACCTCATTGAAAAAAATAAATAGCTCTTTCTAAGCTACTTTTTATTTACATACCAAATTGTGAAGACATAATTACATGTCAGCAATTTAGATTAATATCTAGTTTTTGATATACAAAAAATATGATTATAGAGTTCCATGTTGTAGGTTATATTTCATGATTGACTGGGAAACAGAAAAGGGTAAATTTATTGAAAACCAATAACCTTTGGGATTAAAGCTGAAAAATCACGTAGTTTTTCCAGGATCTCTACTCGAAGAAATAGGGAAGAGATCCTAAGTTAATAACCCATTATTTGCATCAAATGACAATTAAGAGCAAAGAGCAAAGAACCTATATAATGGATAGAATATAGAAGCTTGAATTTTATCTGAAATATTATATCGATATGTATAGCAATATTGTGGAAAGCTTGCCCATTATCTGAATTTGTGATGATGGAAGTGCTTCCTTATATTAATCACAGAGATGATTTAGATAATATTTTTCAAAGGATAATTCCTTACGTGATTTCATTCATTTGAAATTGCTGGCATGTGCAGAAAAGTGCGACCTTTTCAAAGGAAAATGGGTGCATGATTCCCTTGGGCCTTTATACAAGAATGACTCTTGTCCGATATTAACACAGCAACAAAATTGCCAAGGCAATGGGAGGCCAGATATAGATTATGAAAATTGGAGGTGGAAACCTATGAGCTGCGATCTTCCAAGATTTGATGCACGTAAATTTCTTGAAATAATGCATGGAAAAACTCTTGCCTTTGTAGGTGATTCAGTTGCCAGAAATCAAATGGAGTCAATGATGTGCATACTATGGCAGGTTAGTGGTTCTGTAATTGTTTGCATGCGTTGTTAAATTGTGCTTCATATATCTTCACTAGGATGTAAATAATTATAAGACCCCATTAAAATTTGTCATTATGCTTAACTCCTAATGCCTGTCAGAAAGTAATCTGGAGGAACTGTCACAAGATTTTGCGAATTTTATTCAAAATGTCCCAATTTTGGGAATTTTCTACTTCAGGCAAAAAAATTGAACAAACATAATTGAACAAATGACGGTCAATGAAAAAATTATATATATAACACCTAAAACTTTTTCTATTTTCGTCTTTCATTCTGACATGTACTTGATTCCATTCTACATCTATAAAAAGTAAAGGTTGAAACAAAACAATTAAAAAAAAATTAAAAGACAGGGCAAAATGATTTTAGGGCAACTCATTCATAGATCCATTTGCAAGTCAATATTGTTTTTGTATAAAATGTGAAGCTTTTGATACATATTTATTTTAGATATTTACATTAATGAAACTATTTATTTTCTTTTTCGAACATCATGACAAATTTTATAGCTAATTTTTTCAATGATGATTTTTTTTCAATTTTTATCCTTGTCGAACTCGAACACAAACCTGAACCTGGTAACTTAGATCTGCAGTAAGGTTGCTTTGCTTTTGAATTGCACTTTGGGCCACCATAGATAATATAAGGGTGGGTTTTTGATTTTGGGCAAAATATGGTCCATGTATTGTAAAGGGCATAGCATTCTACTAAAGCTTTGGCTTGAGACAACTGTTCTGATGGGAAGTAGATTTAAAGGCACTTTTATAGTGTACCATATGATTCTTTGGAACAATATCAAGGAGACAGCTGTCATGATTTGTTTTTAGGATCAGTGTAAAAACAGTGTGAATGTTGGTGCTTTGTTTTGTGTCAAAAATAACTTGGGTCAAATAATTGTGGTGTTTTTTAGGGGTTAGAAAGAAGGCTTTATAACTTTTTAAAAAGTCTTGGCAATAGATTTTCTAAGCAGTATTGAGAAAGTTACAAGTACAACCTATCAAAATTGAAATTTCAGAATTTTTAATGTTTCTAATAAGGACCTGAGTTTGGGGAGCTATATCTCAGAGTTATTAGAATATGATTTGGTTTGTTATCAGTGATATTCCAAATTATATCATCGATATGTAGGGATATATGCTTATGAGCTGAATCTAATTTCAACATGTCCTTTTCCTATATGTATTTTTTAATATGAAGCAGCGTATTGAGGCCTATGTTAAAGTTTATATGGTATTAGAGCCATGATCTCTGATCATGTGGAATGGAGTTTGTGGAATATTAGAGCATGAAGTGGATACGAGTATATGGGACTAGATTGGTTTGAAATTTCAGAATTTTTAATGTTTCTAATAGGGACCTGAGTTTGGGGAGCTATATCTCATAGTTGTTAGAATATGATTCGGTTTGTTATCAGTGATATTCCAAATTATATCATTGATATGTAGGGATATATGCTTATGAGCTGAATCTAATTTCAACGTGTGCTTTTCCTATATGTATTTCTTAATATGAAGTAGAGGATTATGGCCTATATTAAAGTTTAAATGGTATTAGAGCCACAATCTCTGATTGTGTGGAATGGAGTTTGTGGAATATTAGAGCATGAAGTGGATACGAGTATAAGGGACTAGATTGGTCTGAAACTCTATTAAATCAAGTTCAAAGCCCATTGAATTGGAGGGATGTGGTCAATTAAGAAATGGCCTATGAGATGAAGTGGGTTAGATTTGTGTAGGTCAAGCCCTCGATGTCTAGTGAGTGATGACAAATGTAGTAGATGGCTTCATTGTTGAGGAGAAGAGCCACATTAGTGCATTTGAGGAATGAGTGTGTTGAAAGCACACTATTGTAGGGCTCAATGCCGAGCTTGGACTTTTTGCCACATTTCATGTAGAGATGCTCAAGGAGAAGAGAGTTGAGTCCAGATCTGGATTCACCAATTGTGTTGAAGACAAGTTAAGTGGAGAGAAGTGCGAGTCATTTGACAAGCATCATATTAACATGGGCCTCCAACTCCTGCATACTGGTGTCACTGCACTTGTATCAAAATGAAGGGATAATTGTGATTGTTCTTCATTGTAGCTGCCTGGATAGCAATGCCTTTGCTACTCTTCCATCCTAATTGCGACACCATGTGTAGCTCTTGTACATGCACAATGTGGCCTCCTGCTAAAGCTATGTTGTCCCCAACCATTATTTGTGCTCCTTCCTCTAAAATCTTTGTTAAGCACTTGTTTGGGCTAGAGATTCAATGGAGATAATGGGATTTAGTGATGCGTGATGCATAAGTGTTGTGATGCTTTAGGCCCATAGCTTGCTTCACTCCACTAGTGTATTTCACAACGTTCTATTATATAATGATGATAGGAATAACCGTGAGTAACTCGACTTTCACTATTCTCGAAGAATTGTTTGGTATAAATGTTGCAGGCAAAGGAGGCATGATTATTGACTTCGGAACCACCCTTACCTATTTTTCTACAAAGGTGTACAATTTGTTGGCATACAGGGTTTGGTTGGTGGAGAAGTTGAATTTGGTACGTAGATATTTATTGGGGTTGAATCTTTTCTATGAAGTGTTTGACTTGGAAGACACCTACAATGCCATAAAAAGTGGTACATCCATGTCCATGTTAGCCTAGATTGACTTTTGAAGCTTTTCCTAGAAGGTGTTCATCCATGTTGAAGGCGACAACCTCTCCTTCCATGCCACAGTTGTCGCACAATGGTAGCCATGTCGTCAATGGCAATGATGTGGCAAGTTTGAATCTCGTCTAAATTTCTTTTTCAACATGGTGTGGCATGGTCATCATCTTCAATGTATTGCGGGCATTGATGTTTCTTGTCCACCGTTGGTAGTGTAATGGTGGAATGCTTCATTCTTTACCACGAGGTCATGATTTCAAAGTTTGTAGTTCTTCTTGCCAACATCAATGTGAAGTCAATATATTTTGCATGGGAAGTTTTTCGATATTTGGGTGCGTCTCTCGATTTTAAGTGCCGAGTGGCTTGCTTATCCCATTTATTGCCTTTGGTGCAACGGTTTGGGGTCTTGTTTGCTCTAGTGAGGTCGAGAGGTCAAACCTCATCAATGGATGTTAAACTTTATTGTTGCAAAGGTTGCATTTTAAAGGGGTGCATACATTATTAAAAAAAAAAAGGTGGAGTAAATTATTTGCACATAATGCAATTTTGAACCAAAAGAAGGGAATATTTAGCAGTATTAAAAAAAAGTGTAATTACTTGTGTAAGCTTATGTTTTCAACCAATATGGAGATGTACAATATTTTCTTTGCAATTTAGGAGATCTTGTGTGTGAGACAGGACAGGTGACATTTGATCACTTGGTATCTGAAAACTGCTTATAGCATTTCATCTTTGAAGCTCGATGCTGTGCCCATCAATTGAAACAAAAACTTGACAAAGAATATGAAAGAGACGTAGAAGGCAATTTAGATTGAAGGTGTTGTCGACGAAACATAAGTAACAATCCAAGTGTTTCATTTTGTTCTTATATTTTGTTAGGAAATTAAAACAAGCAAGCCTAGACAACAATAAATAGTACACGAGATTTTACGTGGAAACCCTGCAGTGTGCAGGGAAAAACCACGGGGCAATGGCAACTTTTCTCTTTTATTATTCTCAGCAGGCTTTCATACATTCACACTATTCAAATGCAAGGGGCATTCCCCTTTTTATAGAAATACAAAGGAAGATTCCAAAAAAACATGGCACACTCCAGATAAAAGCACTTTATTAAAAATGCTCTTTTATCAACAGTGTTTTATAACAAACGCGCTTTACTGCGTTTTAGTAACTGCATGGGTCCTGCATCGTACGGATATACGGACGTAAATTTTCGTCACGTGGGGTTGGGTTACTATAAGCTGCACCACCATGCTCCACTCTGCTGAAGAACATCAGAGATCTGGATATTGACTTCACCTCCTAACATTTGAATGTCAAGGTAATTTATTTTCATGTTTCAAAACTTAGTTTCTTGAATTTGATTTGGTGAAGGCTAAAAGAACTATTAATTGCTTAGAGAACTTCAAAATCGTGCAACTTTGTTGTCTAGTATATAAATCTATTATGTAAATACTTGTTTTTAGTCTATTAGGGGTATTTTGGTCAGATTGGTGATGTTATTTTTGGTTTACAAAATCTCTAGTGTTGTTTTCAGTGAAAGTTATCTTCAACTAGTTTATCATGGGAAAAGGAGCCAAGAAGTCAAATACAACTCATCTACAAGTAAATCTTTTGGATTCGTTATGAGATTGATAGACTGAAAGAAAAGAAAAAGTGGTTAAGACTTAAAATTGGACTGCTCGAGAAGATCACTGCTCAATAAGATGAGGTCATAAAATCAATACCACTAGATTTTCTTGAGAAGAAAATGATGGTGGTGTTAGATGCATCATCAGTAATAATTTGCTTCAACAATCTATAGTTTCTTGTGGTATAGATTGTCTCGTTGGTGAAAAATGTGGTGTTGCTAAAAATTCATGTAAAACTCTTGATCATGATGATGCAATTATTTCTCACAGTGATGATGAATTTGGGTGCTTTGAAAGGCATACCAAAGGTATTGGTTCAAAGTTACTACAGAGAATGGAATATGAAGGATTAGGCAAGTACGGGTAAGGGAATTTGGAGCCCATAAAACCAATCATAGGGACAAAACATATAGGGATTGGATAGTAGTGTGCAAACTACTTTTGTCAAAGATGAAGCTACTAATACAAGAAAGACATCCACAAATTATACAAGTGTAAACTAGCAAGTTCCAGAACAAGAACTTGGTTGCAACCACTGTGGTAGGAGAGGTCATACACATGAGAGATGTTAGCATCTTCATCTTTGTGGATTTTGTGATTTGAGAAACCGTTTTGAATAGGTATTTTGGAAAAAGCAAAGTTTGTGAGGATGGCGCCAAGTCAAGTATATGTATTCAAGTCAATTTTGGTTGGATAAATGCACTTGAATGATGCCAAGTCACATACATGTTGAACCACATGTTGTGCACATATATTCTTAGGTGAAGGGAAATGCAAACCAAAAACATTAGCATGTAGTCATGGTTAAGGGTAAACCATGAAAAACCCCATTGCAGAGATGCTTGTGAATGAGGTTAAGGGTACACCAATTTAAAACCCTATGTCTGTTGAGATGGTTAAGGGTAAACCGCTTGTCCAAAAAACGCCATACCCCATATTATGTACAGTTAAGGGTAAACCAAGGAAAACCCTATAATAGTGATATTGGTGGTTGGTTGAGGGTACACCAATAAACCCCTTTGTAACTAGTTGAAGATTAACTAAAGAAAATAAAACCCCATATATGTAACTCCATACTCTTAGTCGAGCAGTCGCAAGGAGACATGGACAAGTACACACACTCAAGAGAGCAGTGGGCAACTCCATACACTCAGAGTGGTGTAGAGGAGAAGAAAAACAATGTGCATGGCGCACAATTAGAATGTACCTTAAGAAAACCCTATATTTTTGCATCATTACTTTGTATATTAGGCGGTTGCAAAGGAAGATGTTTGACTGCAAGACCCACAGGAGCAGGTATATATGGCCATAAGTCCAGCGGTGGCAGGCATTTGGGCCGTTGCAAAGATTGGTTACCCATGCAATCCGATGAGAAGAATGATGATCGGAGGGATACTTGAACATGTATTGTTGTTGTAAGACTTACAAAGGAAGAAGTTTGACTGCAAGACCCATGGGGGCAGGTATATTTGGCCATAAGCACCTTAAGCCTACTTGCTATAATCTGAGATCATAGAAGTTTGATTTGTGTTAGGAAGTCTTCAATAGTACAGAAATCGTTAGGATCCAAGGCTTCATCATGTTTGTTTGATTTGTCCCATATAGATTTTGGTGAATCTAAATTTTCAATGTGAATTTTTTGAATTTCATGAACACTTATGAGTACTTGTGCTTCATCACGTTTGTTAAACTAATGGATTTTTAAAACATATTTTGTTGGTTCTGGTTCTATTGCTTGAGTCACTCTCCAAAGGCCTTTATGTCTCGACAATTCAATCATGGGAACTTTCCAAGAATGATAATTATGTGGAGCCAAAAGTAGGTAGCTTTGACTCAACCATTATACCAGCACAAGATTTGCAACCAACTTATGCAATTAAACTTGTAGTTTATGCTTAGGAGTGATTAAGAACCAAAAATTATGTGCTTAGAACAAAAGTGAAACACTATCAAATATGCCACCAAAATGCAAATGTGCAAGCAGAGGCCAAAGAAAGAGTCTGGCACATGAAATCTGTGCTTTCAACAATCCCCCAGTTGTTTTATTAGGCACTAAATAGTACAATAACAAAGCTCCGCTTTAAAAAATGTGATCCAACTACAGTTTTGTACTCAAAATAGGTATTTCATTTAGAAGTATTTATCAACATAAACAAACAACATAATTTTGGAAATTTCTCCACATGGAATCGAAGAGGACAGAAAAACACATATGCTCGAAAAAATGATGGTCGCTTCAAGCTCTTCCAGATGTAGAGGTTATGACTATTTGAACTTTTGAAATGAGGATGAGCAGCTGGCTGTCTGAAAACCAGCGAAATATGCTGTCAAGATTGTGCATTTCTAGAAATGAACGCCACCATGTCATAGCTCTCTAAACCAGGCTTTCTAATGACTGTAAATATACTGAAATCTGACTTTGTACGTAGAAATGGGAGTCAAAATCAACAAGTGCCGGAAATTGCTTTGCAATAGTGAGGGCAAACAACATGTGCCAAAAAACAAAATTAATTTCCAGAAATGAACACCGTCATGCCATAGCACTATAAACCAGCTTTTTGACGACTGTAAAACAACTAAAATCTGACTTCATAGGCAGAAATGGGAGCCAAAAAACTAACTACTTAGCCCCCTGGCTAAGCACTTGGTTGTTAAGACAACCAGCAGCTGAGAGCTTTGAACATCTTAACTTCTGTGTCTCTATTAGCATCACTCCATGCTATACAAGATGAGGACATGTTAAAAATGCTTGGCTGTAGTGACTGTATCTGCTTCTTTTGTTGTAGCAGGTGTATGTCTTTGTGCATGTGAGCATGCTTAAGATAGTCATTTTATTTTCAAAATGGAAAATAATGTCAGAGAGATGGTGCATGGTCTACCCTGTGAGGTGTTTCAAAGCATGATTTCCTCTAAAGTATGATAGTGTGCCACAATTTTAATGGTCTCATGTGATCCTCAAGTACTGCTTTTATGTTGCCTTAATAATTAAGACAAGGCCTTAGATATTAATATGCTTTTGAAATAAGTTATTAGATGATACATTTGTAAGAGAATGTCAGAAACAAATATTAAAAAAATGAATAGTTGCATGCTTCTCAAGATTAGAAATTTCAAATCAAGTGCTTTAGTTTGCAGCTTCATGGGACTGCATCCCTCTTGAATGAAACTTTGGAAATGGATTATCAGGAATTAGAAAGATGTCAAAGGAATAAAATAATTCTTGATTAGACTCGCAAGCAATTTTGTTTTGCTCTTTCATACAAATGAGGAAAGAGACTCTTGCATGGAGGATCCTGCCTTGTGATCAGGACTGGACTATTTATGACATTGGTAACTAGGATTCATATAAAATGGAGATACATTAGCTTCGGTTCATTTAGTCTCTTTGTTTCTCCTATGTAGATGTGACGAACTATGGCTAAGAGCCATTGGTAATACTATTGTAGAAGATATTTATGCCTCTGATTTCACCATGAATTGCATTTTTGTCACTTATGGTAGGATATGTGTCAATTTAGATTTAGAAAAACCATTACCAGACAAGTTTCATCTCAGGACGTGGAAACGTGTTTTGTAGAAATAGGTGGACTGCCATTCCTTTCAAGCATTATCACTGCCTGTATGATATTGGAATTCATTCTACGTTTGGTTTAGGTCACATTCTTTTGATATGATATTGATGCAATGTTTATGAGTTGGTTGATTTCGCCTTCTATTGTTAGCTGTTTGGTTTTAGTGAATAAATACCTCAAGAAGGCCCCACATTATAGTTAAAAAAATATTAATAACAGATATTCATCAATCAAAACCGTCCATATGTCTATTAGATGTTCGAATATGCTATGGGGAATTGACGTGGGACGTTCCCGATTGCGATTACGGTTGTCCTGGACGCCATCGAACCCATCGAACTGTCTATCGTCTGCTCTTTATGTAGATGGCCCCTGACGATCCATTCACGTCACTTAAAATCAGTCGGCCAAATCCGTAGCTGTGTTATATCCCCCTTTTGCGTCATGAAAGCCTTCTACCGCAACATTTGACGTTGGGAATCCCAACCGACGCGACGGAATTCTCCAGTTCCGAACTCCTTTAAAAAATTGTTATTTGCCAATGGTTTAATTGTTGAATTTGAGCAAGATTTGTTTTACCTTTTAAAGAATTTCCTTGTCCTTCGTGCGGCACGAATTCACCTCTGAAAAATCGGTTAAAATGACTTACACGTTGTGTTTGAGCTTTGGGAGCAGTTTAAATTACAGGCACGTATACAGCGGCAAGGCCGCCATATAACATACGAGTTCTTACTGAAATTTTTAATGGTAGCCGGATCATGAAAACAATTGATTGATTGATTTATGTCTTTCTTGGGACAAATATGCTCTAGGATTATAAGCTCCTTCTGTTTCCATCAGGACAGTGGCATTTTCTTCAGTGCAAGAAACCGCAGACTCCTTCGCTGCTTGTTTTGTATTATTCTCTTCTTCTGGAGTGTTGTTCTGTATTATTCTCTTCTTCTGCAGAGTGTTGTTCGTGAAAACAAGAAGCATTTTGGTTTTCTTCGAGTCTTCTGGTTGGACTTGTCCTAGAACCAGGTTGTTTTTGTGCCTTGGAATTTATAGTATGGAGGACTTTGGTGGCAATGAATTTCTTACTCAAATGAGTGTTCCAATAGTATTTAACTTCGTTATCTGTTGTCTATTCTACGGCCTGCTATTATATTTTAGCCTTAGTGTTCTTTATTTTTTTAAAAGATTTTGGATCATTAGGGAAAAATGTTTGTAAATTTAAAATTTTTAAAATTAAAATTATTTTTTAATTGATTATAATTACATGACATCATTATAACAAACTTGGCAAGGATGCATGTATCATGAACTTCATCATGATGTTATTATAACAAACTTGTCAAGGATGCATGTATCATGAACTTCATCATGATGTCATTATAACAAACTTGGCAAGGATGCATGTATCATGAACTTTATTATTACATGATGTCATTATAACAAACTTGGCAAGGATGCATGTATCATGAACTTTATTATTACATGATGTCATTATAACAAACTTGGCAAGGATGCATGTATATATTTTTTAAGTTAAAGAATCTAACCTATTAAACTACTACCATTTAACAATATTACTAGTTTAGATATAAAGGATATATATCTAAAAACGCCGAGAGCGCCTATCACATTTCTTGGGGGTGTGATAACTCTCGGCCATTTATATATATATCCTTTATATCTAAGCTAGTTTATTAAACAGTTGCAACGGTCATTTCTTGGGGGTGTGATAACACTAGGCGTTTTTAGATATATTTTTAAGTTAAAGAATCTAACCTGTTAAACTACTACCATTTAACAATATTACTAGTTTAGATATAAAGGATATATATCTAAAAACGCCGAGAGCGCCTATCTCATTTCTTGAGGGTGTGATAAGTCTCGGCGTTTTTATATATATATCCTTTATATCTAAGCTAGTTTATTAAACAGTTCAATGGTCGTTTCTTGGGGGTGTGATAACTCTCGGCGTTTTTAGATATATATCCTTTATATCTAAGCTAGTTTATTAAACGGTTGCAAAGGTTGATTAGTCGGTTGTTTTAATTTAAATATTTTAAATGTTCGGTTGTTTTAGTTTAAATATTTTAAATGTTTGGTTGTTTTAATTTAAATATTTTAAATGTTCGGTTGTTTTAGTTTAAATATTTTAAATGTTTGCAACGGTAAGCTGTTTTAGTTTAAATATTTTAAATGTTTTTTTTAATGTTGACTTTTTTAATAAAAAAAAAAATTGTTTAAGGCGTGACATGTATGACCTCTTTGCCTCCCACCCTCTGTCTGCCAATTGTAGGAACGCCTCTTGGAGTAATAATATTGTTTTTACAAATATTTTTAATAATTAAAATTTAGATATCTTTATTTTTATAATATATATTATTATTTGATGATATTATAATATTGTTTTTTTTTTTTTGAAAAAATGAAAAACTTGTATTAATACAAAGAGCTGTTACAAACGGGAGAAAGCACATCCCAGCCAAGAGCAAACACCAAGACAACAAGAGCAGAGCAGAAAAGTCTGCACAAACCAACAAAGAGCACAAAAGCCAACAGGGCGCGAAAAAGCGACATGTCGCGAAAACGCGACATGTCGCGAAATCGCGACAGTCAGCCCCGTCTCGACCGCCGCGGCGCCCCTAGTCGCGAAATCGCGACAACCAGAGCCCTCGGCAGCCGACCGCCAAAAAGGTCACGAAATCGCGACGGCACCTCCCTCCGGCGCTCCAGCAACAAAGGTGTCGCGAAATCGCGACCAAAAATCCAAAGAGCTCCCGAACTCCAGAAAGGTCGCGAAATCGCAACAAGATTTCTCCAAATCGCCCATCCAGCATGAGTGTCGCGAAATCGCGACGAATTATCCATTTGGTGCCCAAGCCGTAGAAGGGTCGCGATATCGCGACAGTTTTTCCAAAAGCCTCTTAAGTGCCAAAAGTGTCGCGAAATCGCGACAAGAATTCCTTTCGGCACCCAACCACAAAAAGTGTCGCGAAATCGCGACCAATTTTCCATTTTGCATCCAGTCGGCAAAAGAGTCGCGATATCGCGACAGGGTTTTCCTTATGACGCCAGTTTGCCCAAAGTGTCGCGATATCGCGACAAGTTTTCCTTTTAGCTCCCAAACCTCAAAACTGTCGCGATATCGCGACGAGTTTTCCACATTGCACCCAGTCTTCAAAAGTGTCGCGATATCGCGACAAGTTTTCCAGATAGTGCCCGTTCGCCAAAACTGTCGCGATATCGCGACAAGTTTTCCTTGCAACTCCCAAACCTCAAAACTGTCGCGATATCGCGACGAGTTTTTCACATTGCACCCAGTCTTCAAAAGTGTCGCGATATCGCGACAAGTTTTCCAGATGGCGCCAGTTCGCCAAAACTATCGCGATATCGCGACGGTTTTTCCTTGCATCCTCCCAAACAGCAAAAAGGTCGCGAAATCGCGACGAAATATGCACTTTGCTCCAATTCCCAAAAATTGTCGCGATATCGCGACGGTTTTCCTCCTTGCCGACCCTTCGCCAAAAACGTCGCGAAATCGCTGCATCTGCCAGCCAAAGGCCGTGTTGGCTCACCAAGTCGCGAAATCGCGACAGCTTACCAGCGGAGGTCGCGACAGCGCAACAAGTCACGAAATCGTGACAAAAACCAACCTTAGCCATTTTTTTACTCATTGACGCAGGGATCGTTCCAAACCTACCCGAATCACTTCATCAATCAGAGGCATGTCACTGTGCAGCTGCACTCCTACCTCTTTCTCAGCGCCCATCTTTGCAAGAAAGTCAGCCACCTTGTTCAAATTTTGTCTCACATAAACCGGGATCACATCATCTAACTCCCTCCATAAATCCTTGATTTGGGAAATCAAAATCCGTAGCCTCCAAGCTTTCGAGGAGAAGTTCCGCATGCAGTCAAGAGCACCGACCAGAACTTGTGAATCAGATTCAATAATTATCCTCCTATGACCCTGCTTAATAGCCCAAATAGAAGCGGACTTGATCGCAATGGCTTCTGCTTCGTTGTTTGTAGCTCTGCCCAAACCCTGCAGTTCCCAGTAGAGCACCGAACCAACATGATCCCGGCAGACAACACCAATACCCGCACTGCCCGGGTTGCCTTTTGCAGCCCCATCCGTATTGATCTTGATCCAGCCTGCTGGGGGAGGTTTCCAGCATTCTCTATCTTGTCTCTCTGGACCCTCTACCCCCTCCTCTGAAAGCCCAAGACCAACCTGATTCTCCTCATCAGCATTGATGGCCACAGTTTCTGTAACTTTGCTCCAAATGACCTGCCAGACGCCGTCTGTCGAGGAGAAAGTTTCTCTAAAGATCCGGGCATTTCTCTCCAGCCAAACTTGCCACCAAATGAAGAGAAAGCCGAGCTCCCATCCAATACGGAGAGCTGTAGATTTAAATCTGCCCCTTTTCCATATTTCCCAAATTTTGGCACGATTTAATTCACCATTTGCCTGAAATTTATATTGAGAGAACCAACGCTTCCATATCTGATGCGTAAAAGGGCACTCGAACATCAGGTGATCAGCAGTTTCCTCATGTTTATGACACAGAGCACACTGAGAGGGACCGATGATTCCTCTACTTCTGAGCTTGTCAAAGGTGAGAACTCCATTGTGCATGAGCTGCCAGGCAAAGAAATTCACTTTCGGCCAGCCCTTGGGATGCCAAATCCTTCTCCAATCCTGGACCGGAAATGAATGCGGGGGAGGCTCAGGGAGGATCTGCTCATAACCATCCTTTACTGAATAGACCCCAAGGCTCCCATAGCCCCAGGCTAATTCATCCTCCTCATCCCTCCCTGTAAGGAACCTTTCAGACAAGATTTTGTTCAAGATGGGTGCCAGCTCTGGAGGGATTGTTATTGGCCACTCCTCCCACCTCTTAAACTTTTTAAATTTATACTCCCCCAATTGGCTGGTGTTAAAATAGCTTTCAATGAGGATCCATCCCTGGGCTTCTATGGCGGACTTGATTGGCTGTAATTCAGGAAACATAGCAATGATGGGTGGGTACTGGTCCCAAGAATCGGTCCAAAAACGAGCCTTATCCCCTCTTCCCACTTTCCAAAAAAGCTGGTCTTTTATGACCTGAGATCCAAGCTTGAGAGTCTGCCACACTAAGGAACCAGTGCCATCCAGGGGGAAGCGACCCACTTCAGTAGGGTGGACAGGGCCCAAATATTTGCTGGATAGGAGTCGACTGAATAGGGAGGTTGGCTGGGAAATCCACCTCCAATACAATTTTCCAGCCAAGGCTCTGTTATTAAGCTTGGAGCTTCTCAGGCCCAGCCCTCCTTTATCCTTAGGCTGGGTAACTTTATCCCACCCAACCAGAGCCCATTTTTTCTCCCCGTTTGCACCTTCCCATAGAAATCTTCTAGCCATTTTGTCCAGCTCTTTCCAGATGGATTGAGGGGCAGCCAGGATAGAGAATTTATAGATTGGCATAGCCTGAATAACTGACTGCAGGAAGGTTAATCTACCCCCATAGCTTAACCATTTGTGGGACCAGTGATTCATTCTATCTTTGATACCTTCTATTAGATCCTTCCAGATATCTAATTTTAGTTTTTTGAAATGCAGGGGAACGCCCAAGTAAACTATTGGAAGAGAAGTCCTTGTGAATCCCAGGATCTCAATAATCCTATCCTGCAGCCTTTGGTCAAGATTGAAAAAGACCACTTTAGACTTCCTGTCATTGAGGACCTGGTTTGAGGCCCTAAGGTAAACATTAAGAGTATCTCTGATTCCTCTGGCTTCCCTGAGACCGGCCACACCAACCAATCCAGTATCGTCCACAAACTGCAAATGGGTCAAGGTTTCCTCCCCAACCTTGACACCAGTTAGCAGGCCTTGTTGCCTTCTCCTCAAGAAGAGTCTGCCTAATCCTTCAGCCAGAATGAGGAAAAGATAGGGAGAGCAGGGATCTCCTTGACGAAGGCCACGAGAGGCTCCGAAAGGGAGCGAGGGAAGACCCTTGATAAGAACAGAATAAGAAGGTGTAGACACACAGCTCATGATCCAATCAATCCAGTCCTGGGAGAAGCCAAAGGCTGCCATAATTTTTGACAAGAAGCTCCACTCCACCCGGTCATAAGCCTTGGACATATCCAATTTAATAAACATTCCTTTATTACCCGATTTTTGCATAGTATGGATAGCCTCCTGGGCGAGAATCACCCCATCCAAGATTTGTCTTCCCTCAACGAAGCCCCCTTGTTCTGGAGAGATGATGTTATGGAGAAGTGGTTTAAGCCGCTCAGCCATTGTCTTGGTGATTATTTTGTAAATCACGTTACATAAAGCAATAGGTCTGAAATCCGAGATCTGAGTTCCCTCCTCCCCTTTTGGAATTAAAGAAATGAAGGTATGATTAATAGCCCTGAGCATTCTTTTATTGATTCTGGATTCCTCTGTCACAGCCAAAACATCCTCCCCCAAAGTATCCCAAAAGGCTTGAAAAAACTCAATAGGAAAGCCATCTGGGCCAGGAGATTTACCAGTACTCATACCAAAGACCACATTTCTCAGTTCATTTCTCTCAATGGGTCTAAGCAGGGCCTGATTTTCTTCTTCAGAGATAATAGCAGGAATGACATTAAGAACTTCAAACTGAGCCTCAGCATCCTGTTCCATACTTTCAGTAAAAAGTTTAGAAAAGTAATCAATTGAGTGTTGGTGCATATCAGGAAGGGTATCAAAGGTATGACCATTCTCATCTTTAAGGGCTTCCATATTGTTCAGCTGTCTCCTAGCACAAGCTGATCGGTGAAAAAATTTGGTATTTCTGTCCCCTTCTAGTAACCAAGTATTTCTTGCCCTCTGTTTCCAGTATGTCTCTTCTTGGTTATCAATGGCCTCAACCGCTTTACGCAAGGCATCATCTTCAGATTTGAGTTGCTCAGTAATTGTTCCTTCCCTAAAGAGTTTCTGAACCTCCTCCCATCTGGCCATCAAGGGGGCCCTTTGGAGCTGAAAATCTGACTTATTTTCTTTCCTCCATTGTTTCAGTTGAAGTTTAACATAGTGAAGTTGTTTATGAAATTTGAACATTGCTGTCCCAAAAGGAGGACGGCCTGCTTCCCACCATTGTGGAATTTTTTGACAAAACCTTGTGAATATCCTCCTTTTGCAACCAAAAATTCTCAAATTTAAAAGGCCTGTGATGCTGTTCTATCAAAGTCCCTCCCTCCAGCAAAATGGGAGAATGATCAGAAACAGGGCCCTCCAAAATCTGAAACTTAGTATTCCATTTTACAAAAGCTTCCTCAGAGACCAGAAACCGATCTAACTTGACCTTCCTGCTGTGTGGTTCCTGCCTCTTGTTTGTCCAAGTGAAATAGGATCCAGGGCCTTGAACATCAACTAATTGAAAGGCTTGGACTTGGGCAATCAGAAGCCGGTCCCCAGGATCCAAAATTGGGGAGCCACCTTCCTGGTCACGAGCAGATAACTTTGCATTAAAATCCCCTGCAATAATCCAGTCTAGGTATTCTCTAGATGACCTCATATTATGAACAACTTTCCATTGAAGCCTCTGACCATCAAGGTCTTGGGCCCCATAAAAGTTAGTGATTAAGACATGTTCTGCTGTGAAGTTATTTCTGAAGTGAGATGTAAGGACACCCCTCCAAGCTATATGTTCTACTGCAGTCCAGTCCAAAGGATTCCAGAGAGTGACAATCCCCCCTGAAGCTCCTTGGGCAGCCACATCCATATGGCCAGCGCCCCGCCAGATTCTATTAACTATTTTACTCATAATATCTAAAGACATTTTTGTTTCCTGAATAAGCAAAAAGTCTGTTTTACATTTTCCTAAGAGTCTTTGAACAACAGATTGATGGGTTCTACTGTTTAAACCCCTAACATTCCAAGATTGTATGATCATTGAAAACCTTGAGAGCAGTAAGAATCAATAGTCCTCACCGATCCTCCATTGATCAGTTTATCCCCTTGAGCTGCAATCAGATCCTTATTTGACTTTCTGCCCGCTCCTTGAGTGTTGCAGTTTTTGGATCTCTTTTCTACCTGAGAGATACCCAGGGCTGGCCTTTCTCTATTTTTTTCTGCAATTCCCATGCTAACGTCATTAATTACTGGCGGCGCTTGGGAGTGCACTATCAGTGTCCCTGCATTTTCTGGCGGCAATACCTCAGAGGGCACAAACACCTATTCTAAAATAGGAGGAGATGAAGGAGAGACATGAGTTTGTAGGTTATGGGTCTCAATATTCCCATCTACACCTTCCATATTCTGATCCTCCTGATCCACTAATGACTTAAAGATTTCATATCTGTTAGTTGGCTTAGATTGAAATTGCTCCTTACCATTTTTCTTCGGCTTTCTCCTTCGCTTGGCCTGTTCAAAGCCATCTTTCTGACCCTCATTGCCCTGAGGAGTATTAGATGTTTCTTTAGCAGAAGAAGACTTTTCCTCTCTGGAGCGATTTGGCATACCATGCTGGGCTTCCGTTTTGGAGTTCAAGAGGTTTGGACAAAACCGGGCCAAGTGCCCATGTTTATGGCAGACTCTGCATCTGAAAGGCAGTGCCTCATAGTCTAACTGTTGGATCCAGGATACCTCTGCCAGTTCCAGTTCCACCTCTGCTGGTAGAGGTTGGCTGATGTCCATTTCCACACAGATTCTGGCATAGACACCAGAGATACCTTCTATAGTATCCCTTGAAACGCCCAGGTATCTACCCAGGGAGTTACCTATCATTTCCAAGACCGGCTCCCCCCAAAACTCCATTGGCAGAGCGTACAGCCGAATCCAGACCGGGACAGCCGTGGGTTCAATGCGGGGATCGAATCCCACTCTCCAGGGTTGGACAAATAACCCTGTCGGGCCGTGGTTTCTCTTCTCTGATTCAAACGCTCTGTTTCTATCAGCTAAGGAAGAGAAGCTAACGATGAAATACCCGTTGCTGATAAACCAAAGGGAATACTCACCATGGGGCTCCCAGTTCTGTCTGACCCAAGTGTGCAAGAAATTCAGGGTTGGTCGTATACCCATGAATTTGCAAATCAAATCATGATTAGCTTTGTATAAAATTGTGTCTTCTACCAACTTTGGTTCGATTACAATCTTAGGTCTTGAAGCAGATTGTGGAAGGCAACCATTGACACGATGTGCCGCGAAACCCTTACCAGCATTCTTGAGCATCATATTCAAAGTGTTTCTCTGCGCTTCGCCATTAGATGACGAAGGATTGTCCTTAAGCATTTCAGCATAGGAGCTCTTTCTCCCAGAAAGAGGACTTGGAGGAGACCCCATTGGGCCCTCCTGAAGCGGCACACGATCCTTCAAAACCACAGAAATAGAACAACACAGAAAACTACCTGAAGGCCTGGATTATCCTACGCTTCGGGAGTCCAAGAACATCGCCTGTCGCCTGCACAGAGAGTTTCCCGCCAAAATGCCAAATCGCCAGAGCTCGAAACACCCTGGATATTATAATATTGTTTTTACAAATATTTTTATTAATTAAAATTTAGATATCTTTATTTTTATAATATATATTATTAATTGATAAAAATATTATTATTGGTGATGTGATTCGGATTCAATCCCTGATAAATGTGTATAAAAAGTATTATTAAAAAAAGTAGAAAAATACTATTATCATTTAATTGGTTTGTTTTCAATTAATAACTAGAAATTTGTGATAATAAAAATTGGTTAATTATAATTTGTTATCTGTTGTTTGTTCTACGGCCTGTTATCAATGGTTTGTTTTCAATTAGTAACTAAAAATTTGTGATAATAAAAATTGGTTTATTATAATTTGTTATCTGTTGTCTGTTCTACGGCCTGTATGGAAGATTATTTTTTGTTTTCTTCTTTTTAAAAAGATTTTTGGACTTTAGTTTTGTTGAATCATTAGTTGAAATTTAAATAAAAAATTAGTTTATTATAATTCGTTATCTGTCTGTTCTACGGCCTGGAAGATTGTATTTTGCAATTATATTTTATTTTTAATTTTTAAAAAGATTTTTGTACTTAAATTTTGTTGAATCATTGGAATTTAAGTTATTTAAAGTATTAATAATTTTTTTAAGATTTTAAAATTTTGATATTATAATATTATTTTTTAAATTGATTATACGGGATAAAAAAGGTTTTATTAGTATTTTATGATGATCATAGTATTATAATAAGTTAGATAATTATGTATCTATAATTTGATAAGAATCAAACTTTAGTTTTTTAAATTAAACTATATAATAATATTATAATATTATTTTTACAAATAATTTTTATTAATTAAAATTTAAATAATTTTTATAGTATATATTATTATTTGATAAAAATATTATTATCGTTTAACTGGTTTATTTTCAGTTGATAACTAAAGATCTGTAATAATAAAAATGAAAAAAAAAATTATTTATTTGTAAATATTTAATTTTCTTTTTAAATGATCAATAACAGTTTATATTTGACCTTAAGAAATAGATAATTATTATTAAAAACTTTGTTTCATCCAACCAATAAAATGAAATGTATGAATAAAACAATTATATAAGCACAACACAAATGTTTATAACGATTTGAAATTAAAAAATATTATTATTCTAACAGGTTAACTTAATGTTACTGTCTTTGTATTATCCACCACATCATAAATAAAAATTTGAATCGTTTTCTTTTTACTATATCTCCTTTATCTTGAT
Organism: Wollemia nobilis; assembly: GCA_028583015.1. NCBI lineage: Eukaryota > Viridiplantae > Streptophyta > Pinopsida > Araucariales > Araucariaceae > Wollemia > Wollemia nobilis. Next base: position 2,040,510 of record JAQPPZ010015100.1, read on the forward strand.
TTCAGATATTTGAGCTTTTTCCTGGTTTCGACGACTACTAACATTTTTGCCTAATGGTTTGCAGGTTGAAACTCCCAAAAACAAGGGAAACCGAAAAATGCAGCGCTGGTTCTTTCGTTCCCATTCAGTAACAATTATACGCATATGGTCTTCTTGGTTGGTGCACACTTCATCAGAATCTTTTCAATTTGCACCAGAAGGTTTAACCAAACTGCACCTTGACAAAACAGATGAAACATTTATGGATTACCTTCCTCAATTTGATGTTTTGGTTGTATCATCTGGTCATTGGTTTGCAAAAAAGGCTGCATTCCTGCTCAACGATAGTGTTGTGGGTGGACAGCTATGGTGGGAGAAAGGTCACACACGTAAAATTGAAAGTCCAGAAGCATTTGCCATTGCCACAGAAACCGCATTGAAAGGCATTTTCAATCATCCCAATTACAAAGGAATAACAATCTTGCGTAGTTATTCTCCTGATCATTATGAGGGGGGTGCTTGGAATAATGGAGGTTCTTGCACAGGTAAAGTGAGACCTTTCACAGACAAAGAAATTGTTCCAAATGGTTTCACTGATTTTATGTGGTCACGCCAAAAGCATGCATATGAAGAGGCTAAGAAGAATGTAAACAATAAATCCAAGTTAGTATTCATGGATATAACTTCGGTTTTTCAGTATAGAGGAGATGGCCATCCTGGACCTTACAGGAGTCCTGACCCCAACAAAATAACTAAAAGAGGTCCAAATGGACGTCCTCCACCTCAGGATTGTTTACATTGGTGCATGCCTGGTCCAGTTGACATATGGAATGAGTTTGTGTATGAAATTGTGATGAGGAATCTGAATGGGAGTAAGGCATGAACCATCATCTATTCATTACAACAATGTACTCTAGCAAATTGCAGATTTCGAAAAGGAGCACACCCCTATTTTTCATGTGCGCTAAATGAGCACAGAGAAATAATTGAATGTTATTCAGAATGTCAGACTTTCATTTTTACTCAGGCCTCGGCATGCACATTTATTTCCTACATCATACTCGATAATGTCAGAGAACTTCAGGTCAATTTTTGCCAGAGACTGGGCGAATTCATACCACATGGGAAGAGAGAAGCATGTTTAGCCATAGAACTACTATGATCTTCATAGGTCGACAATTTGCATCCATGCTTTCACCGGACTTCTTGAATGTAACTACTAATGATCCCACTATGTGAAGCATGTGCAGTTAAGAAAAGAATAAGAGACACATAGAGCAGGAAGGGCTTGAGCTGTTTTTGTATTTTTCGTTTTTTGTCATTATGTGGTGAATGATTATATAATTAACATATCCGTGATGCTTCTGGAGGCTTCTTTTTTGTGCAATGATTTTATTGCGAGCAAGTTTTTACGGTAGGCTTTTTAAACCGTTTACTGTAATCTCTGGACCACAACGAGACACCTATAAGAGTCCCACCGTTCGCATTCACAAAAACTAAATGATATAAACTGTGGTCCATGCAGTCTTTAAATTTAGATTGGAAGATAGAATGAGACATTACAATTAGTATTGTTATGTTTTGACAGAACAGAAAGACGGGATGAATGAACTTGAATCCTCGTAAAAGGAATCTAAAGACACAACATGCACAGAAATAGCACTGGAAACGGGATGAATGAACTTGATTCCTCAAGGAAAAAGGAATCTAAAGACAACATGCACAGAAATAGCACTGGAAATGAAAAGAAAGAAAAAAAAACATAAAAAAGAGCAGTAGACAAATGGAGAATCCAAAATATCTTCAAAATTAGCTCAAGCATTAATTATCGTTTTTAGGTTTTTGTTTTTTAAGTAAAAGCTATGATTATTTTATGTCATCAACCAAAACATTACAATAATATGGTGTTAGCACTGTTCACCAGCAAAAAAACAAAATGAAGTGGAGGAGTAAAGCATCTATAACTAAGAACACATATGAATAAAAGCTAATGGCAACAGAGAGACTATAGTTATATCTTGTTGCAATATGTCTAATATCATTACTCATTCATAGGAGAGCCTGCTATGTGGAGAAGTTCTGAGCATGTAATCCATTATATCTTCTGAAGTCTTCAAAGAAGAAATAGAAAAAAATGAGTTCTTGAACTGGTTCATCATTGCTTACTGCCTTGTTTTTTGTTTTCTGCTTGAACTTTTGAAGATTTTGGATCATGTGAAAAATATGATGAAGCCCACTGAAGCTCCAACAACATGGGAATGAATGCGTACTAAATGTAACAAAAGATCAAAGGTCAAGGCTGTTAAAACAATACCCCATGGAGTGCAATCGATAAACACATTTTTGTATATGAACTTCCAAATATGCTTGAGAAGAATGAGTCTACAAACATCCTAGACTTTGAGAGGGTGATCTTGTTGGGGAAAAACAAATAGAGCAAAGCTTCCAATATCTAGTGGAGGAGGGAATAAAAAAGTGTAGAAAACATCCCAAAATTGTTTAGCCATGTCACAAAACCAAAACAAGTAAATAAGAGTTTCTGAAGCATTACAAAAATTGCATCGAGGGGAAATACGTAAAATCGGACCCAAAATTTAAGAAGTTGGAAGCATGACTGTTGGATTCAACGGGAACTTTCCAAATTTGAGCAACAAGAGATCGACTTTCACTGGGCATTGGTAAAATTGACTTGCCATTGGACATTGAGCCTAGAGTCCAATGATAAAGGACACAAGATTTTTGTAGATCCAGTTGGATTTAATGGAAGAGATTCTATGGTCATTAAGTCATCTCTAGTTAGTCCATATATTGTAGACAGTTGTTTCCAATTTTATAAAGACCTCACATGCCACAACAAAGCCATAATATTCCTTGAACGAAGAGGGAAGGGAACAATAATTGCGGATTTGGGCTTCGGTGAGAATTGAGCAGCTGCTAGGATCCCAAATATCTCTTATTTAGTTTATACGTTTCTTCATAAATGCTAGTCCTCAAAGAGCTTACACAAAGCTAAAGGTTTATCATTGTGGAGGATAAGTTTACTCCAAAGATTGTTCAGACCAATGCTTAAACCATGATGTAAGGAGTCAGACTTCCAAGTCAACAAATGAGAAATTGATTGTCAAGTTTTCCAGTAATGAGTAAAAGGAATAGATCCTTTAACCATAAAGTATGATGCATTAAAGAGCTAATCCTCCCATGGGGTTTCTTTCTATTTATCTTTGTGAGTAGCTTGGGAGATTTTGTATCGGAACATATATTTCTAATTTTTGTCTTCAGTGATGGCTTTAGGAATGCAGCCAAAATTTTGCTTTGGGTAAGAGGATCAATAATACCCATACCTCCTGAAGCCTTTGGTTGAGTACAAAGTTTCCACGAGACGATTGTCATGCCTACCTCTCCATCACATTTGGTCTAAAAAAATTTACGAATGACCCGAGTAAATTTGTTATAGGGATCCTTTAAAGCCATCTAACAAGAGTAGTAAACATGAGAGGCTTCCATAACGTTATTCACAACTTGAATTCTTCTTGCTAAGGAGAGAAACTGAGGCGAGCATGCTTTGATTTTATTTAGAAGTCTTTTCATAACCCAGTTCCACATATCTTTAAGAGAAATATTAATCCTAAAGGGGATTCCCAAGTATCGAACAATCATTCCATGAGCGATGATCTTCCACTCAATCGAGGAGTTGCAACCATTAGGATTGGAAGAAGTATAGAAGACTTTTGTTTTAGAGTGGTTGATACGAGAGCTAGAAACATCACAAAATAGTTGTATAATCTCTTTAACTGTTTCCACAACCTGTTGGGTATTTTGAAGAAAAAGAAGGGAATCATTAACAAAATGTGAGTTAAGAGCACGTTTATCCCCAGGATGCTTAATACCTTGAATGAGGCCATCAAATTGAGCCTTGTGAAGAATATAACCAAGAGCATTGCCAACTAGAACATACAAAAAAGGAGCAAGAGGGCAACCTTGTCTAATAGACCGTTGTAGAGGGAAGGAGGGGGATAGAGCTCCATTAACTTGAACACAAGTTGAAGCGTCACCAAGAGCATACCAATCTGATTACATAATTTTGGACCAAAACTAAGCCAAGAAAGTACATGAAAAATAAAATCTAATCTGATTCTATCGAATGCTTTCTCAAAATCTAACTTAACCAATAGGGCATCTTGATTGGAGTCAATAGCCCATTACGTTGTTTCCCAGGTCATCATAAGATTATCTAATATATAATGGCCCTTACGATATCCATATTGTTCTGGGCGAACAATAACTTATGCAACAATTTTTTTTTTAAAGCTATAGCTTTAGCTATAATCTTGTCCAAAACATTGAGGGTAATAGGTCTCCAATTGAAGATTTGATTATGAGTTGTTCCTTTAGAAATAAGTTTTATTAACCCTCCATTGATATAGGCTATGACAGAACTATTATGGAGAGCTCCAAGGTAAACACAATGAAGATCTGAGGAAAGTATGCCATTTTTTTTTATAAAACTCCACTGGAAGACCGTCTATACCATGAGCATTGTCATTCTTCATAGAAAAAGAGCATTATGCATATCATTCATTGAAAAAGGACATTCAAGTTGATCTTGAATAATGGGGTCTATTGGGAAGGGAATTTATTCTTGCACATATTCCATTAAGAGAAGTTGGATGTCATCCCTTGGCTCCGTTGTAAAAAGTTTAGAGAAGTGGGTTACAAAAATATTCTGATCTCATTGGAGTCGGAAAGGGAATGACTTGAAGGGTCCTCCAACTCAGTAATCCTTTTTGAAATATTCTTATGCTTAAGGTAGTTAAAGAAAAATTAGTTCCCTTGTCGCCTTGGGAGATCCAATTGAGGCGAGATCTAATTTACACAGTATGACTCAACCTCTTGCTTAACTTTCAACATTAGCTAGGTCACATTGAATAGAAGCATTAATGGAATCTTTCATAAGCATGTAACGAAGATGAAAGATCTCTTTATGAAAGCTACTCTTGAATCTTCTTCTTCTTGGCAATAGAGCGTCCATACCATTTAAGGGAAGAAATAGTATTGGAAATAGTTGTTTCAAACCATTTGATCCAAGTAGTGTTACCAGTTGTCTCGGAAATTTGTTTCAAACATGCTCTACAAGGTGGCAACATGTACAACTATCAAGGTGGGCAAAATTTAATTTGAATGGAAGCGGCATGGAATCAAGGGGGATAGAGGAAGTTTGGATAGAAGATTGATAGGGAGGTGATCAAACAAAGTTGTGTGAGAAAAAACACAAACTTGCTCATGGATGGGAATTTGTCCATAAAATAATTACTGAAATAAAATGTCCAGACAAACAAACTTCTTGGCAGAACCTTGACGACAGTTGAACCACATAAATTAATTATCCTTGTGAGAGGAGGATTTACCAAAGAGAGGGTCATGCACACCTAAATGATTGTGACAAAACAACCAACTGCCAAATTCAACTATTGAAAGGGGTATGGTACCATGCCAACTTTTATTACTAGGATTTTCAATCATATTAAAGTCACCTCCTATGATCCATTTTGGAGCAAGAGAAACAACTAACCATTCCCATAGGGTTGTACAACTAAGAGGGTCATTGGGAGCATGGATAGAGCAAAATCCAAGAACGGAGAGTTGAGAGCCAATCTAACCCAAACACAACGTTGAACATGATCTTCACCATGGTCTAAAATAACATACCAAAGAAACTTGGATATGGATGGGGCAACACCTACTTTACCATTGGTATGATATGTAGTAAAGGCGAATGCATATCCCCAACCAATAACATCCATATAATAGCAGAGACTCTAACCAGATACTTTTAGTTCTTGAAGAAAAAGAACAAAAATATGATTCTCTACTACATCCTTTCGAACTTGAAACTCACAATAAGAAAAGGAGAGTCCCCTAAATTTCCAAGATAGAAGATGTAATTTCATGAGGGTTGATTTGGAAGCTACTCAACCTCATGAATTAGAGACTAAACATGTGGTTTTGATTGTTGGGAATATTGTAGATCATAAGTTATTAGTACTTAAATGCAGAGAGCACAATATCTACAAGAAGTTATTGGGGGACATTTTATTATCTGATGTTGGTGGAGGTTTTAGGTATCTATGGTCTCTTTGGAAATATGGATATTTTTTAAGAGTTGGCGATTTATGGAGGTGGTGGGGGTGGTTTGGAGTGTTTTAAGTGTTGACATTATGCAAAGAATTGTGTTTGATGGTGGTTGAGCCTTACACCCCACCTTTCCTCGCAATAAACCATAAAAAAAGACAACAAACAAATATGGAGATATTATTGGTTGGGACTGCATCACAAAAAAATCAATGCTCATATTCACAAAGAATTTAAGTTTGGTATGCGAGAGGCATCTGGTTAGGCTAAATAGGTCTTTATTTGACAATTTGCACAATTAATCTTTAGGCAAATATTTTCTAGGTTTGTGATTGTGTATTTACATCATTCTTTATAGGTTAATTTACAATGAAAACTAATGCAAAGAGGAGACTTTAGAAAAAGGTGATCCACTATGCTACTTATGCAGTCCAAAGTCAAAGGATGTGAAGATTATACAAATGCCAAAACTTGATTTCAAGAATATTCTAGCCCATGAAGTTCCACCATGTGGGACATATTTATCTCAAAATCAACAAATATTTTCATTTCTCTTTACTCTTTTGGCATCACCTTTTGAGATCTTAGTAGCCAAGGTATTTCTTTGGGGTCTCGGCCAATACTATCTTCAAAATTTTTCCCTTTACTTTTTGTTATAGTTTTTTACAAGCAAGGGTGGTGTTCAGGGGTCATTGAGTGGAAATAAAGGGGTGTTGGTGATTATTTTTATCATATCTTATGTGGATTAAATGTACTTATTATGATTACTAGTTTTTATACAACATCGATCTCTTGAGGTTTAGGCATCCAAGGTGTTTTTGGAAGTCTAATACTAGGAAAAATTGTGATAGTTGGTGCTCAGCTTAGAGGATGGGGGTGGTTTGGAGTGATTTAAATAGTTGTATGCATGGTTTGCATCACATTTTAAGTGAAGAATTGTGTTTGAAGGTAGCAAAGGAGTTTTGTATTAGAGGATGTCGAATAGTGTTCAAGGATAAATAGTTTCATGTTTGTATATTTGTTCGTGAACATAGTTGGTGGTTTTCTTCTTTGTCTATTAGATTTTGTTTTAGTAATTTATTGAGTTTTAGCTACTATGGTTTTTTCTTAATTGGTTATATGAGATTGAAATGAGTTCCACTCATATTCCATCATGATCACACAATAGTATTATAGTAATTTTGGTAATTAAGTTGTATCATTTGGTCAAGATTTGAACTTGAGTTTCTATATTGAAAGTTGAGGAATGTAATCATTAATGCAACTGATTTTTAGCTATTATCGATTGTTATATATCTATTAATGCATTTTCTCATGATTTATTGACTTGTTTTCATGAAGACAAGTCCTTGGTCTATAAACTTGACTTTTGAGGTTATACTATGGAATTATTAATTGCAATACTTATAATTAATTTGCATGAAAAGTTATTTTTTGGAAATGCACACATATGGACCTAAGACCATGAGGGGCATTGGCAAATATCGTGGAGACTTGAACTCTTGACCTCTTCACAATGGGAGCCCCCCATTCACCACTCCATTAATAAGTTATATAGAGTACGTTTCATATTCAAACATTTTTGCTATACTAGTTCTTCAAGTTTTGTTGTATAAAGTTTTCTAATTGTTTATTAAATGCTTGGAATGTAGGTGTCAAGGTAAATACAAAGAATATAGTTTTTTTTAGTTTATATATACTTAACAAGTACTATGAATACCTAAAATTTTAGTAATAGATTTTAAAGTTCGACATGCCATTTTTTTGGTTAAAATCTATTAGTCTTGGGAATTCATATTATTATACCTATTATTATATCATTTATTATGTGCGTGAAGATGAAAAGTCTAAAGGAATTATATCATTTATATAGTTAAAAGGAATTAATTAAGTCCAACCATATTATGCTTTCAATGTGGTAGTAACAAATTTTTAATTCTTTTGTTGTTAACCATGGAAACATGTATAATTTTAACTATGACAATTATCTTGTGGTTTCCCCTTGAGCCATCAAAAGCATTTGCATTTTACTATTGTATTTTAAAGTTTAGAATTCTAGTAAGAAATCAAGTTTAATTCTATCTATAGATTGCAATTGTATGCCAATGTATGGTGTAATTGAGTTTTATTATAGGGCCCTCACAAAAAAAATGTTCTTCATCTGTAGATTTTTTATAGAGCTTGTTGTAATTTATCCAGTCAAAGAGATGAGCTTGTTGCATTCATTGTTATTATTTAGTAGTGAAATACTAGTATAAATGGAATTCAAATCCATTTATGTGTACATCAACATGACTGAACATGACATATAGTTTTTGACTTGTATAAGTCTAAGAAGTAGATACTGTATATTAACTTCCAAAGTTACATAGTAAAAACGATTTATTGTCACTAAAATTCAAATTAACATAGTACTAGTAAAAAATTATTGCATAGTAAATTTGAAAGTTACTAATAATAAAATCAACTTTAGTAATTGCTTAACGAACTCTCAACTTTGAGCATATAATCTAAATTTAATTGATTTAGGATGTATTTCTTGAATAATCCCACTTTGGACCCTAAAGTAATCATAAAAGGAAAGTGGCACGCTCCTCCAAAGGGTTGGGGAAAACTTAAAACAAATGGAGACTTATGGGGAATCTAGGAAGAGCTAGTGTAGGAAGGATAGGAAGACTGTCGGATGGAACCCCTATCTTCACCTTCACAGATAATCTTGGCATACTTTCCAACAAGCTTGCAGAGGGTTGTGACATCCTTAAAGGGTTCAAGGAAGCAGTATAGGTAGGCTGTAAGAATGTCTAAATAGAATTCGACTCATAAGTCATGATCAACCATTTGAGGAATCCAATGGAGAATAGGAAGCTTGACTAGATACTAAGGAGAATTGTAGAGAAGATTCAAATGGTATATGCAAGCTTTCTATTACTAGAATACAATCACATTCCAAGACAACATAATAGAGTTGCATATGCGATGACCAATTGGGCTCTAGACAAAGGTGACATCACTTGTTACAGTTATCCCCCTAGATGGTGGGCAATGCAGATTAGGGAAGCTCTTTTTTTAATCCTATCTCTTGATGGTAGCAACAATAGATGTATTTAGTTTTGTTATTCATTGTACTAGTCTATTTTTGTTATACATGGGTTACTATAGCATATCAACTAATAGAGATTATAACATTACATAATCTATTAAATCCTAGATTAAAAGCTTGTTCACCTAAAAAGGCAGACAATTTGCCTCTTTTCTTTGAATAACTCACTATAGTCTCCTTTTTACAAAAAATAAAGAATCCCACTTTTGAAATAACATTAAATTTATAACAAGTAATTATGAAGATTTCCACTCATTAAATTTTAGTTATAGTGCATATTAGATACATCAATTGAGTTTGTTAAATTTATTTTAGGCAATGATTTACATGCAGTAAATGTTCGTCTTCCTCATATTGCTAACTAATCTCCTCTAAAATAACTTCATCAACATACTCACAATGCTTATATGGTACAAAATTAAGAAGACATGAAGTTTAAAGCATATCAATATCATAGTAATCATTGTCTAATGTAATAAAAAATATATGAACAAATATTTAATTAATTAATGATAATGAATCTTTGATCTTTGTATCTAGATACTTCATCTACCATCCTTTGTACGAACAATACCTCATTTTCTAAATTGGAGAAGTTATTTTCAAATATGTTATGTCTTGGATTGACCATGACAACCTTCAAATTAATGCAATTATGTGAACATACATTTAATGACACAACCATGCATAATATAAGTTGCCAAATCCAATGCCATAATTCAATAAAACTGTGAAAACTAATCTTGAAATAGATACCAAAAGCTCCAAAATAGTCTAATGTCACCTCATACTGGCAATCTCTAAAAATACTAGCAACAATAGATATATAAAGATAATTGATAACTAAAGGTAGCACAAAAAATCAATACTCATAAATGATCAAATATAATGTTAGAAATGCCATATCCTATGTGAAAGCATTGAAAGGTAAAAGCATTGATTATTAACTTATATTTATACAAGATTCCATATAATCTCTATGATTAGGTCTAGTTTGGTCTTCAACCTATACATATTGCTCTTTTTAGATTTATAAAATTGAATTTTACTTGAAATTGATTATAATCTTGTCCCCAATACTTGGTTTGTAGCTGGCCTATTGTATCTATCATATTTTCATCTTCTTTGTTTGATATTTCAAGTTTATCACTTAGACAAATGAAACAAACTTCATATAGGATTTAGACTATTATAATTATCACAATTAGTAAATTCTTATATTAAATAAAATATGAATCTTTGATTTGCATTTGAAATATCATGTCCATATTATCCATCATAAAAATATACTTGTATTAGTATCTGTATTATCTTTAACGTAATGATCCAAATAGAAAAATAAAATCTAATTAGATTTAAAAATAACTATAATAATTTGAAATCTAACAAGGTGCATTAAAAGCATTAAAATTTAGGTAAACCTATGAAGTATTTACTAAAACAACATAAGATGTGTAAGTGTAGAATGATGATGATTCATTTGAAATTCATCAATAGTTGATGTACATCATATATTTGTACATATGGTTATGTCCATTTTTACTAAAACAGTTTAAAACATAACAACTATTATAACCTATAATTACAAACATTTCCAACCACCTTTATGAAAATTTGTATGTATCCTCTACATATGAAATTTGATATTTTGATTGTTCATTTTTGTGTAATATATGAACTATAAAGAAGCATGTTTACCAACTTATGCTAAACACATAATCATCACTTCTAGAGATGGCTAAACATAAGGGATATTTGCTAAGTGCACAATGCAACAAATATTAGGCAATATTTAGTGGCATTTACTAAAGTAGCATAATGTTTATAACTATATGATAAATATTCAATTCAACTTATCAAATATTAGTGTCCATTGTTATATATTTATGCGTATGCACCTATTTAGGAAGAATTAAAAGAAAGGATAAAAAATAAAATATGTAAATGTTCACTTGTAAATCCCCATATCCTAATGCCTAAATAAAAATTCCTAAACATAAGCTTACGAATTCATAGATTGTAAACTTAATACACTCGCTTCTAGTATACCCATTCTTAGTTTTCATCTATTACTCCTAATATATATCCTCTTTATTTGTAATATAACATTTTATAACCATCTAATTTCTAACTTGGATGTTAACTTATAACATAGTTTATATACTTAGATATTTATAATACAGATGATATAACCCTTATTTAACATCGTATAAGCCTCTAAGGTATAACTTAGATGTCATATGACAACATCTTAGTTATAAATCTATGTTTATAATTTATATATTAGGCCTCTTTTCTCAACATGCCTCCTCCCTTCATAATTTTCTATATTTTTGTCTAAGATAGATAGACCAATGCTTTGTCAACACTATATCTAACTAGAACCAATCAATTGATGGTTAGAAGGAGGATTCAAAAGAATGGGAATGAAAGAAAAAAGCAACAATAGAAAATAGAGGGAGGAACTAGTAGAAGAGAACCATTTTGAGATAAATTTTCTCATACAACATCAATCTAATTTGGTTTTTTTTACAAGATTTTTGCAATGACACATCCAAACAATAGGGTATTGGATTCATTTGGTAAAAATCTAGAAAATTTGTAAGGTTTCTAAAAAATCAACCCAAATTAGTTTAAGTTGATTTTATAGAGAGCAAGAAAAATAATTTATTTTTAATTAAGTCTATGTATTAATAGAAAATAGCATAAGATGAAGTGGTAAAAAAATATGGACTGTTAAGTTATTGGCGTAGGTTCAAATATTTTTAGGTGATATATGCATAATTGCCAAAATAACATTGCATTGTTTGTTAAAATATTGTGGTAAAACAATCATGATGTAATATGGGTGGAGCATACTTCAATCCCATTTATGCAATTGATTATAGAACAGTTCTTTAAATAGTTAATTCATATGTTGTTACGTGATAATAATAGATTGTCTTCAAACAATGAAAAGTAGTGTGACAAAACCACAGATGTTATTTTTCTTATCCATATAAGTACGCCTCTACCACTTAGCCCTAACATGGATTAACTTCCTCTTCTAGGTTACGATATAGATCTACTTATCCTTAGTTGCATGTATTTGCTTCCCTTGTTGAGGAATCTATGCCTATAGAATTTCAACTATAAGATTTACCTAGATCTCACACATACATAAAGGTGACAACAACAAAACTGATAATTTAGACCTATATATGAAATTAATCAATATCTAAATGATGAGCCTCACTAATTTTTTGATTTATTTGATGATGACCATAGACTAATTATAGTTTCCCTCACCCAAGGGGTGTGGTGCAAATATGGAAGCAAGCTCTTTCATACCTTAAACCAAGGTTTAAATCTTATGGGAGAATATTAATATTGTCATGAGGTTTTGGTCAATTTATGGGGAGTGTAGAGTTTCACATCGTAGACCAAGCTTCCAATCCCATTAGTGGACCTTAACATTTTGTCTAAGGGATTTGGGAAAACTAGTGGGAAACAAAGAGTTCCACACCATATACCAAGGATCCAATCCCATGGGTAAAATTTAACATTTTTTCCATCTATTTTAGGGTGAGTGGTTTATTGTAACGAGGTTTACACCCTAAACTAACATTGAAATTCCATGGTAAACCTTAACATTTTTCCAAGGGGTTTGGAAAAGTGATTAAAAGTGATGAAAGTCACACATTAGACTAAGGTTCCAATCCCTTGGATGAAGCTTAATATCTAGTCCATTGATTTTATGGAAATTGATGGGAGTTATAAGTTCCATGTTATCAATCAAGGTTTTGATCCCATGGGTGAGATTTGATATTTTAATCAAATGGCATGAGCTCAACTAGTTAAATACCTTGAGTTTCAAGGAGGAGACCCAAGTTCAAATCTTGTTAGGTGATACATTCATAATTGTCAAAATATTATTATAATACCACTATGTTGTCATGATACAATATAAGTAGGGCTTGCTTCAATTCCATATGACCAATTTAAAAAGAATTCTAGCTTCTCTTTCCCTTCATAAGGATGAATATGATGAAGTTCTTGAGAAGTTTACAATATCAAATAAGGATTTCTCTATCAACGACTTAAAATATAAGCTATAATTCAATGCTAAATAAAATGTTGTCATAGAAAAAATGACAAGCATCTTAAAACTTTGATGTGAAAATCATTGTTTTTAATTTTAAGATGTTATTTTGAGCTATTGCATAGTATCCATTGCTTATAGTGTTTGACAATTTTTAGGCACAAAATTGGTCTAAAAGCAAAAAGATAATGCCAAGCATTTTTTTTATTAGATATAGAAGAGGTTTTGAAAGGGTCCCCAAACTTTTTACAATAGGAGAAGCCCTACAAAACTTGGCCTAAGACCGAAAATATAGGGATAAGAACAAGTATAAAGCACTATATCTGGCCATCCATCACCAAGTGAACCAACTATAAATTCATACAAAAAATAAACTTAGAACATTGGTGAGCCCCTAGCCAACCAACACTCCCACACAACTGTGTACAAAACCTTTCTTCATAAATAGTAAAATCTTATAATCATCAAGAAGCGTGCATCACTAAATCTAATTGAAGAAGACCTTCGGGACAATTGTCTCTCTAGATAGACAAACCATTGAGACTTATACCCAAGTTTTCCATATAGTCAGCGTGGCAGTTTTCTTCTCTAAAGATATGCTTTATCTCCCTATCCTCTCTAGCTTTAAGAATATACCTAGATTCCATAATCATAGCCTTAATGTTCCAACCGAGGATTGAATCACATTTGACCAAGTTTATAATATTAAGTGAGTCTCCTTCAATGTAAAATTTTTGGTACCCCATATTCTCCATAAGCAGGAGACCTAGGTAAAGGGCTCTGGCCTCTACAACATGGCAATTCTGGATATCTAAGAATTTAGAATACTCCACCAGAAGCCCACCGCTATTATCCCTAAGCACCCCACTAGTGCCATCATTATCAGGATTACCCTTTGAAGCTCCATCAAAGTTTAGTTTAACCTAACCTGGAGAAGGAGGTTCCTACCTCACAAGGGCTCAGAGATTAGGCCCTAGAAGACCAACAACTCTATTACTCTATTGAAAGCCAATTTTTATTTTGAGCTTAGCCTCCTCAAATCTGCCCTCCTCCAAATCTAGAGAGGACACATTATCCAGGGTGGAAGCCAAGGATTTGGCACAAACAGAGGTAGGATCTCTTTTGAAGTTTTTTAAAATTCCACTATTCCTCTCCTTCCACACCCGCTAGAAAAAATGTAGTAAACAGAAGTTCCAAAAATATTTCAGCCTTGGAGAGTAAAAAGGAGATGACCATTGAGTGCAAACATCAACAAGTGAACTCGACACCACCCAACTCAGTCCCAAAAAAATAAAAATAGAGTTAAGAACTTCCATAGAGAATGAGCATTGAAAGAATAGATGGCTTGTTTGTTCCTCATTAGCACCATAGAGGCAATATTTGTTCGACATCGATCAACCTCTTTTTTTTAATATTTTCAATGGTAAAAATATTATTTTGAGTTTCCAACTAGAAAAAGATAGTCACCTTTGGCATTAGACCCTTAAGCCATACTTTGAAAGGTGGGACCCATAGAGGAGTCCTAACAGCCAATAGATTGTAGATGAACTTGACTAAAAAAGATCTATTATTTTCCCCTACCTAGAAGATCTCATCCTCTTCATTTCTCTGTTTAATGACCTAAAACTTAAACTTGCAATTAGAATCCAGGATTCAAGTTCAACATTGTTGAGAATAGACTGGTGTAATGATTTCCAAACCTTCAGTCCATTGAACATCTTGATAGAGTCATCCACCTTAGACCCAAATACTAATCTGGTCTTAGGCTCCCAACACACTAGATTTGGAATTTATGCAAGGGGTTGGTCCATCAGTCAAATATCTTTTCAAAAATCAATCTTGAGTTCATCATCGAACCTCCATATGCAACCTTTGGAGACTAGTGCCCTTAAATTTTGTAAACTCAACCAAAATGCTGAACCAAATGTCAACAAAGGATCAACAAGCAAAAAAATTCTCCTATCTCAAGTATTTGGCTAACGCAATGTTTTTTTGGTATGTAAAATTTCTTAAGTGTGGGGTTTAAATGGGCCCCAAACCCAAGTACATAAACTGGTAGATAAAATTATAGCATAATATAACATAGTCTTGCACATTGGCTAGTTGCAACCTGAACAAAAAAGACCAAAAAATAGCAGAGAAGGCTGAGTGGATGCCTCACATCATAAACATAAAAATACAGTCTGATCTCTCCTAGTTTCAGTTTGATTTACCAACTTCCATCCTTGTTTTGAAACCATAGCATTATTCATATGCTTGATGTTACGAAGACCTAAGCCACCATCCTTTTTAGGTCTACAGACTTGCTCCCAACCAACTAAGTGAAATTTTTCTTCTCATCAAACCTGAACCAAAGAAACAACTTTTGAATATGTTCAATCTTTAATAAAATATTGTTAGGAATTATGAACATAGATAAGAAGAAGGTTGGAATGCTTTGAAGAGTAGACTTTACCAGGGTAGCCTTTGCAACTAGACCGAGGAGGGATCCTTTCCACCCAACCAACTTCCTTTGCTATCTTTCCACAATATGTCTCTTTTATATATTTGATCAAAAGTTTATGGAGATCAAGAAAGAATTTGAAAAGAGAAGATATATAAAAGTCTCGAATATGTTTGTCATGGAATTGATGAATTGGATAGCATATGATCTTCATATAAGTATAAAATCATATTCATTATGTTTTAATTATTATATTAATTTATTAATTTCAATTAATTATGCATTTTGTTGTGTTGGAGCCAAAATTGATTCAACATCGGATACCCCCAAATTTGAATTTTTGTTGTTGAAACGTTTTGCTTAAATTTGTTGGTCCCTATTGCTTTCACTTCGAAAAGATTGGTTTTTAATTTTTGGTCCTTAAGAGCCATTATAAAAACGTTCATCTAAATCAAGTCTAAACTCATAGCCTTAACCATTGGATTAAATACCTTTTAGCCATTAAGAAAATGACCGTTGAAGTTATCCGATTATTAAAAAGCTTATAAAACTTGAGGAAATAAAATGGTCACTAAAAAGAACCCCCCAATCTGCTGGTCCCTAAAAAAAATTAATCAAATAAAATTTTCGGTCCTAAGTAGACAAAAAATAATCATAAGGTCTAATTAAATCAAATGAGAAAATGAGGGTATGCGCCCCCTACATGGTAAAATTCGAGCAACTCCTTCAATCTGGACGGATGCACATGCTCCCACAATATCTAAATGGATGCGCTCTCATAAGCGACTCAAAAGTTAAGTCGATAATGC
The DNA here is from genome assembly GCA_028583015.1 of Wollemia nobilis. Classification (NCBI taxonomy): domain Eukaryota; kingdom Viridiplantae; phylum Streptophyta; class Pinopsida; order Araucariales; family Araucariaceae; genus Wollemia; species Wollemia nobilis. The sequence continues at coordinate 2,057,051 of JAQPPZ010015100.1, forward strand.
CATGGTCAAAATTGTATAACATAAGGTCTAAGGTAAATACATTAATTAAATCCAAAGTAAGGGTCATGTACCCCCTTTGGCTAAGTGTTGAGCAAGTTCAAATATCTAGACAACAACGCTCAATCCATGGTTAATCCAACGGAGCGCGCCCTCTAAGTTATCCGATTTTTAAAACTAAAGTCAAAATTGGTCATAACCTAAGTTTAGCATAAATAAAATCAAGGGTCATGCGCCCCCTTAATTAAACATTGAGCAAGTTCAAAGATCTTAGTGGTAGCACTCGCTCCTATCTTGATCCTATGGATGCACACTCACTAAGACTAACCAAAGTTAAGCGCAAGTTTATCAAAGGAACTGCGGGGTGCGCCCCCCTCTTAGTGCACAGTTCGAACATCAGAGAAGACAACAAAGTACCGATGCACAACCCGACTTCACAGCGAAGTCGGGGTGCACCCTCTGACCGGTGCGCAGTTGGGCAAGCAAGTCCAAAAATTGACTAAGGCACGGAGGCCTCCCCAACTGTGCTATTTTTGCTTGCGCAACCCGACAGCGCTCTAATCCTGGGCGAAGTGGGATAAAATACATTTCAAGGTAGACACGTGTCATTCATCAGCATCCGACAAGTGTCCAACTTTGGGATTTGAGCCAAGACATGACCGGTAAAAGGACAAAGCATGGGATGCACTATCTACGCCAGCTGCCATCATTTAAGCTTAAAATCAATAATCAGATGATTAATCAGGATTAAAATCAACCGCATTATAAAACCTGAGGTTAACCAGCTTGTAACTTCTGATATCTGAGTGATAACACAAGACTCTGAGAAGATCCAATGGCCACGCGCCACTCAAAGTAACCAATACTTAATGTCAGAGGTTTTTAAGCACCCACGAATTAATTCTAAATTAAAACCACATTAAATCTCGATAAGCTTGATTAAATAAGGGTCTTAACCACGTTGTTAATAATTCCCCCTTTGATCAACACTTTTAAAATCACCAAAGTTTAAATGAAAATTATAATATAAGGTTTCAAAAGGCAAGGGTACGCGTCCCTTTGATTAAAGATCGTGCAGATCACAAGATCTCAATAACTATGATGAATCCTTAGTTGATCTGACGATAGTGTGCACACCAGGTTGACCAATCATTAAAGCCTCCATCAAAGCGATGGATAAATATATTGCATCTCATAGATCTGAACGATGACGCATGATCTCCTTTTGATATAATGGTAAGCGCTTGTCGAAGTGGTCGGGCATTAATGAAGTCAAATATTTAGGTAAGACTAATGGTCAAAGCATGATTAAGAAAATCCAATTATGATTAGCGAGGGTCTAAGCGCATATTAAAGTTTCCTCAGGATAAAAAGCATGCAGCTTCGCAGATCTCAACGACAACGCTCATCCTCGCCCAGATCCTATGGCAGCGCTTTTCGAAAACATCTGAAGGTAAATCGTTCCAAGTTTTATCGGATGATTAATTAAAGGGTCTTATTAAAACTTAAGCCCATTTCATAATTGGGATTAAGGATGATCTAATACATTGTTAATGACCCCCATTCTTTCGGTTAACCCTTGCACATATCTAAAAGATTCAACGAGCACAAGAGACCAAGGTTTAATCTAACGGTAAACACTATTCTTGATGCACAAATTTTATAAGATAAAGTGTTTTGCTTAGGCACATTAAGTATTGATTAATCTTAGGTTAATTTAAATAATCAATCTTAGGCTAAGATAACCAAGTTGTGATATATTCTTCCTTTGGACTAACTAACATGTAAATTAGAGAATCTTGATGGGTGTGCACCTCCATGAACGGATCTGATGACAAGCACCCTGAAAGATCACTTTTTAACGTTATATATATTTTGAGCTAACCCCTTTAGAGGACCAAGATGGTAGAATGTTTATGAAAGCATTCATTGCAAAGAAAAATCTACAATAGTCAGTGATGACTCTAACACCAGATCATACCAAAGTATAATCGAAAGCTCAGTAACAACTGCAAATTCAAACAGTAGCCGAGGGAGGAAATGTTCAGATGATCAAACCGAATCCCATGGATTGTACCAAGATAAGTATAATACAGACTACTCGAGTGACAAACCTGATACTAGAGAACCAAATCAGATCTCTGCGTATCCTCATCACATGATCACGTACTAGGAGGGAATAAAATAAACCTGCTTAGAATGAACTTATACGAAAATATTCTCAACTTGAAGGATAAATAAGAACAAAAGCGGGCAAAAATTATTGTTCATGAGAATGGTGATAGAGTGTAAAGTGCAGATTCCAGTCTTTGAGAAGAAGTCTCGATGGTGCAACCAGTTCTTGTATTGCAAATTCAAAAGACGTAAGAAGCGCAGCAAGAGTGAGAAGATGCTCAACTCACAGAAAGTTGCTCACTCAGTGCTTCGACGGAATATAGTTACAGAGGGGTCACTCCGATGGAGTATAGTTATGGAAGTACATTATATGTGCTTCCAACTCTCATTTTCCATTCCATCATTCTTCCTAATTATCACTACCCTCCTCTTTCTAGGCATTCTCTCTTGACCATCGTAACCATTCACCCCACAGAGTGTCATCTCACCACCATCCCATGCACAAATCAACTCCCATTGCTCCCACCTACTTCATAACCATTATGTAATCTATGCCATTACGTCCTACTATTTTCCATGCCACCTTCCCTCTCTTCACCATCACATCGGGTCCCCCTCTATCTCACGTCAAGAATTTACTACAACAACCTAGTCTGATCCCAACTGATAAAATCAGATGACTAGGACAAATAGGAAATAATAAAATGTATATATAGGTTCACCATTTGTCTACGCAAAAGGAAAAACCATAAAAATCGCCTAGCCCACCATATGTTAAGAGCTCCCTTCAAGCCAAAAGCAAATTGTGATAGGAAATCCAGTTTCGAATGGTTCAGAATAGTTGGATGGCATACAATATCTGATGGATCAAACTAGAAGATGACAAGTGTAAGGTCTAGATGAGGCCAAAAATAACTGAATCAAGAACTAGAGGCTATAAAAGGAATAGCCATGATCAAAATCAGCATCAAGCTTTAGAGATAGCAAATTCTTGCTAAGAGGTATACTTGAGTGCCATGTAGTTGTGTTGTTGTATCCCCTTTGTGTCTATTTTCTTTTTCATCCCTCATTCTTCCCCTTTATTGTGCAGGTTTTGGTAGAATAGTGCTCAAGAAGTTGAGATTATTTCCAGATCTATTGAGCCTGAGGTCCAAAGGCTTTTCCTGTTACCAGATTGGAATGAGAGAGTTGAAGAAGTCTTGTTACATTATTTGAACAAGGATTCCTCATTGTATTAAAGCTTTTAATAGAGTTTAATGGCATTCTACCAACTCTGCATGTAATTCATTTGGAAAAATTAATACAATTATGGGTTTTGATTCTGTCATACTTTTATCTTCAGTTCTGTATGTGACTTCATGGCATATTACATTATTTGAATGTGTTATGAATGTTTCTTTCATTGGTTAACTATTAGATTTATTATGATATTCGAATGAGTTTAATAGCACCAATTTCTTCTTTTCCTCCTTCTCTCTGTTCATTTGAAAGCATTGTTAAATTTGCTATAATAGCCCAATGAATCTAGGCATCGGTCTACACATAAGGTATAATTAGAGTTGTTATCCTTGCTTGGTCAATTTTATAGAAGTAGTTTATAATTAAAATCTGGAAGTGCATAAACTTGTAAAATCTTAAGTTTACCACTAGGGTTTCTTACCCATTTTGGTTTCTTTTTAATCTTAGCAATACATCCTTTACCAAAATAAAGAGGTAGGTTGACCAGAGCTTGTAATAGCTCATTGGTTTCAAATAAATTCTTGTAGCATGACAACTTGATCCTATGGATGCAAGAAATTGTTCCAACAGTATTTTGGCACCGTTGTCGGGAGGACTTGTTAAAATAGATTGTTTATATTTTTAAAATTTTCCTTCAATGACTATATTTTTAATCAACAGGTGGCCAATTAGAATAAAGAACCTATAGTTTAATTCTTGTTTCTTTTATGTTCTTTATTTCTTCTTGCCCATGATTTTCAATTATATTTTTAAGTGTTCTTGATTTTCAAAATTTTCTTGAAATCTCCCCAAGAACCATCTCCTGTGAGGCTGAGAGTATAATGATCAAGCAATCTTGATCCTACATTCTATTCTTTCTACACTACTTATGTTGGTGACTCTGTCTGATCAAACCCAAAAATCAAAAATCAAGAAAGGAGCAGAACATGTTGGTGCATACAAGGAGAAGTGGTAAAGATATATTTCCAAAATTTGAGAACCCTAAGGTATTTACCCATAATCAAAAGATCCCACTTCTAAAGAGTACTATTTATGAAAATAAGTCTTACTTTACCAGTAGAAAGTACATAAAGAAAAATAAGAATCAGAATACTATTGCTACTGATATTACTGTAGATGATGTTTTTAATTTTGTTATAGATAATACATCTAATTCATCTCAATCTCATAGCCCTATAAATTGTAATACTATAGTAGATAATTCATTAGATTATACAAAAGTTTCTCAACCCACCATTCCTATAGGTAGTGCTACTATGAATCAGAATCCCATTACCCCTACAGTCACAATGGCTCAGGCAAATCAACAAAATAATCATAATGTTCAGCTATGGAGAACTAATAGGTACAGACCATTTATTTTACCTATAAATTTGAATGCCCTACCTAACAAATCCCATAAGTATCTACCCAAGTTTTAGGGAAATAATGCAATTACTAGGGAAGATCATATCAAAAGTTTTCTATACGCTATGGATAGTTTAGAAGTAGAAAATGAAGATGTAGTCCTTAGGATTTTTCTGCAAACATTAGAGAAAGATGTCTAGGAATGGTTTAACACCCTCCTAGCCAATGACATTGTAGATTTTGCAAAGATGGAAACTGTGTTCCTAAGAAAATTTGAAGAGAGGAAAAATGAACAATCCTTGTTAACCGAATTAGCTACTATGAAAAAGAAGGAAAATGAAGTTGTTAGTGATTTCAATAGAAGGTTTTCCAAAACTAGGAACAAAATCCCTATTAACCTCAGGCCTAGTGACATCCAGTCAATTTGTTTCTATAAGAATGCTTTCCAAGGAGAATTCAATTATGAGTTAAGGCAAGAGCAAGCCACCACTATTGATGAATGTATGGATAAAGTAATAGATATTGAAAGAAACATGCTAGATAGTGGAAATATGAAGCCTTACTCTCTAGAAATAAATCAACCTGATAGAAAGCCAAAAAGGGTAGCCTTCGATTTACAGAGAAGATCTGAAGTGGATCCAATGGAAAAATTAACTAATCAGGTGACAGAGATGTTCAATACTATGAACAACAAGTTAGCAAGAATAGAAAGAAATAATGGGAATAATGGTGAGTCATCACAACCAGAGAGGCTATAGATTGATAATCATCCACCTTTCAAGAAGAATTTCAATAGGAATTGGGGAAACAACAATAGCTCAGATGAAGGAAACATGAACAAGAACAATGGGAATAATAACTAGAAGAAAAGAGAATTTGACAGAGATCAGAACAATGTTCCAAACCCTATCCCATCTATTAATCTCGTAGAAGGTTTCCCATATTTTTTCTCAGCTTGTGATGCTCCCCATAACCCAGAAGGATGTGGTATATATTTAAGTACACAACATAATATAGATCTTAATGATGATTCAGAAGAAGATATAAGGATTAATGCATGTTGGTCTTTAGAAGATGAATCAAGAGAAAGACTTTTTGAAGAAAACATGGATAAATATGCTTCAAATCATCATCCCTAGATCTTAGTAGCTGAAGGTACCAAAATATTGCAAAGACCACATGAGTCTAGATATGAAAAAATGAAGCAGGGGAAATTAATTCCAACTACTAAGGAGGTAGAAGAATTAGAAGCTACTCACACTCTGAACTTAAGGAACAAAATAGTCCCTGATAGAATAGAGAAAGCTTCTACCAGTGAAATAAGAAAACAACCCTCCACAAATAGAAATGTTAGTAAAGAAAAAATTGATAAGACCCCCAAAAAGGTAATCCCTGATCTAATAGAATTAGAGGAAGAGATGCCTAAAGAAGAATGCAACAAACCACTTGATGTAAAAAAGATAGAATTTGATGTTGGGTCAGAACTTAGTAAACAGAAGGTTAATATCACATTTGGTGAGCTCATGAAAGTTCAACAATATAGAGAATAAGTCTGTAGAGCATTCGAACTTATTGAACAAAAAGAAGATCCATCTTGCAATGTTGCTAGACAAAATCAATAGGATACCAGGTCACCATCCTTTGTCAGACCCTTCTATGTTTCTTTAAGATACAATTCAGATGAAGGGGAGAGGTATGTGATCCATAATTGCATGCTTGATAGTGGAGCTTCACATAATATCATGCCCAAGATGATAGTTGACCAAATGGGATTAATCTGTACAAGAGATTCTGCTCCTGTGTCAGTAATGGATAGTAGGCAAGTACCTTGTGTTGGAGTGATAACTGGATTATTAGTTTATCTAGACCAACACCCCAAGAAAGGTATAGTGATGGATGTTGCAGTAGTGGATGTTGATCCTTTCTTTTCACTCCTACTAAGTAGGCATTGGGTAGAACAATTAGGGGGATCTATTCAATTGGACTGGTCCTATGCTACCATTCCTATGTTCGATAAGGAAAATGTAACTCTACGAAGAGAACCTTTCAACAAATATTTTGTAGAGTTAATTAAGATAGATGATACCATGATAAACTTAGTAAATTCAGTAGAAGAAAAAGGAATGGGAGTATATTCAATATGGCATAACCCTTTCCTTGTAGAAGTACCAGAAGTCAAAAACATGGATCCAAAAATTATAAAAATGGTTGATGTTGAATCAGATAGAGTATTGACACAAGAAATGTGGACCATGACTTTTGATGGAGCCAAATCTCAGTCTGGAGTAGGTGCAGGAGTTAATTTGACTGATATAAAAGGAAATTACCTTGGTATTCCTTACAGATTAGAATTTCCTTGCACCAACAATGTAGCTGAGTATGAAGCTTTATTACTAGGACTTAGAAAAGCTAAAGAGTTGGGCATAAACTACCTGACTATAATTGGGGATGTAGAATTAATTATCCAATAGATAAGAGGAAAGTATCAAACTAAACATCCTAGGTTAAAACAATATAAAACTATAGTATTGGAAGAGATTGAAATTTTTTTAGCTTTCAATATTTCATATATTCCTAGAGAACAGAACCATGTTGTCGACTTATTAGTTGTAAATGCATCAGGCCTAGATAATCCAAAAATTACTACAGAATATATGGATAGGTTCCCAACCATCTCAGTCTATAAACCTTATGTACCAGATAATATTATCTACTTACAGGTGTTTCAAGATGATGTCGATATAAAAGACTTTATGACATTACAGAATCAGTATGCTGACATAATTTGTGATGAAAAGGATGAAGAAAAATTAAAAGATCAAATAGGAGAACCAAAGAAGTAATCCAACTAAAAATTAATAGAATACCAAAAGGATTAGTTTCTCTAGAAATTTTATTTGATGATTTTGATAAAGCATACAAACCTCTTCAGAAAGAAACTATAGCTGAAGATGTCAACATTGGTACAATTGAAGAGCCTAAAATAGTAAAAATAGACAAAGCTTTACCAGAAAAAGAAAAAGTAGGATACATAAGTTTCTTAAAAAGAAATAAAGAACATTTTGCTTGGACATATGAAGACCTCAAAACCTTCAATACAGATATTATGTCCCATATCATACCCTTGAAGGAAGATACCAAACCCTTTAGAAAAAAATAGAGGAAGTATAACCCTACTCTACATCCAATAATGCAAAAAGAGGTACAAAAACTACTAGATTCTAAAATTATTAGAAAAGTAAGATTTTCATCTTGGATATCCAATTTGGTACCAGTTAGAAAGAAAAATGGGGATATCAGACTCTATGTAGACTTTAGAAACTTAAATAAAAGCTCATTAAAAGATAATTATCCATTGCCCAATATGGAACAACTATTACAAGCAGTAGTTGGTTCATCCAGAATGTCATTATTAGATGGATTTTCTGGATATAATCAAATACAGATTAATCCAGAAGACAGACATAAGACAACATTCACTACACCATGGGGTACTTTCGAATATTTGAGAATACCTTTTGGTCTCATGAATGCAGGGGCTACCTTTCAAAGAGCAATGGATTTTACTTTCAAAGGGCTGATGTTCAAAATAGTGGTTGTATATCTGGATGATATTATAGTGTTTTCCAAAAATCCAGAAGATCACTTGGAACATCTTGCTGCAGTCTTTGCTCGATGCAAAGAGTTTAGAATTTCCTTGAATCCAAAGAAATGTATATTTGGAACTACACAAGGGAAATTACTAGGACACATAGTTTTAGAAAAAGGGGTGAGTATAGATCCAGAAAGAATAGAAGCTATCTCAAAAATTCCCCTCCTAAAAACATTAAGGGAGTCAGGTCTTTCTTTGGCAAAATAAATTTTGTGAGAAGATTCATTCCTAATTTTGCAGAGATGACCAAACCTATCAATGATATGGTCAAGAAGACTGGAGAAATAAAATGGACACCAAAAAATATAGAAGCTTTTAAAAATATTAAAGAAGCCATTTCAACTACCCTAGTCTTAACCTACCCTAATTATTCAAAGGATTTCAATGTTTATTCATTTGCATCTGATCATTCCATTGTTACAGTCCTTTCTCAAAAGGATGATGAAAATAATGAAAGACCAATAGCTTTCATGAGTTCAGGATTGAAAGGAGCACATCTCAAGTATACCCTATTAGAAAAACATGCTTATGCAGTGATCCAAGCCTTAGAACATTTCAAGAGTATATTTGGTTCTAACAAGGTTTTCTATTGCATCCCTTTTATAGCTATAAAAGATGTCTTTACTCAATCTGAACCATTAGGAAAGCCTGCAAGGTGGATGGTAAAACTGTTACAATATGATGCAGAATTTAAAATAGTTAAAACTGTAAGAGGGTAGGGCTTAGCAAAATACTTAGCTTATAAAGAAGGAGAAGACTCTAATAACATTGTTATAGTAGATGAAATGCATGACATCAGAAGGACTAATAATGTTGAATGTAAATGGTATGATGAAATATTAGCTTACCTTCAAACTCTATCTTTCCCTAAAGACATGTCAGCTAACAGAATGAGATCAGTAAAACTGCAAGCACAAAAATATCATGTGCAAGATGGTGTGCTTTATTGGAGACACCCTGATGGTGTGTTACTAGTCTGTTTATTTGAAAAAGAAGTCCCAAAAACAATCAAAGAATTTCATGATGGTTTCTATGGAGGATATTTTGCACCAAAAGCTACTACTAATAAAATTATGAGAGCAGGTTATTATTGGCCTTCCCTTTTCAAATATGTATATCAATATGTAAGAAATTGCCATAACTATCAAGTTTTTGTAGGTAAGAAGCACTTAGCAGCTATGCCTCTCAAGCCAGTGATCATAGAAGCACCATTTACACAATGGGGCATCGATCTGATTGGAGAGATCAATCCAAACTCATCAGGCAGACATAGGTGGATCATAACTACAATATATTACTTCACAAAATGGGTAGAAGTTGCTCCTCTAAGAAGTTCTACAACTCAAACTATTATTAATTTCTTAGAAGAAAGTATTCTAACCAGATTTGGGGTTCCTCAAAAATTAGTAACAGATAATGGAAAATATTTTATATCATTTGAGATGGTAGAATTTTGTGCTAAGTATGGAATAGAACTTTCCCACTCTACAAATTATTACCCTCAAGGAAATGGTCTAGCTAAGTCATCAAATAAAAACTTAATTACCAGAATTAAAATATCATTGGGTAAGAATAAGAAGAGTTGGGATAGTGAATTAAAATTTGCTCTGTGGGCAGATAGGTTGTCACTAAAAAGAAATACAGGAAGAACTCCTTACGAGATGGTGTATGGAGAAAAAGCCTTATTGCCCCCTAGAATAGAGAAATTAGCACTTTCCCTACTGTTACAAGATCATGAGAACCCTAATGCCTTGCAGAGAAGGTTAGACCAAATTGTCTTGTTACAAGAACAAAGAAGAGAAACTCTTAACAGAATAATTGAACAAACTCAAAAAACTATAAAATCATTTAACAAGAAAGCAAAAGGTACTCCCTTATTTGAAGGAGACATAGTAATCTACTAGGATCCCAAAAATGATAAACATGGTGAGAAAGGAAATCTTGAACCTAAATGGCTTGGCCCATACCAAATAACACAAATTGTTGGTCAAAATACTTATAGGTTGCAAACCTTGGAAGGAGAACTGATGAAAATTCCTATAAATGGTCTACATCTCAAGGTTTACAACTCCTACTATGGGGTCAAGAGGGAGTAAATACCTTGATATAATAAATATAAAATAATAATAAAAACAAAGTGATATTTTTGTCAGAATGTTATGTTGTTTTGTTTTGTCAGTCAAGTAATTTCCTTACTGTTGTTTTGTTTTGTTTTTCTTTGTGTGGTTTTAATTGTGTTGTTTCTCATGATTATCATAGAATGATGAGTATTCCTTACTATTTATTTCTTTAAGATAAGCAGGAGAAAGAGGAAATTTATTTTAGATTTTGATGATGCTTACAATTTTTCAAATTTGAATGTTTATGCAATTATCATATGGTATGAGATAAAATAAAGTAAAATCAGAGTTGTTGGTCCATCATGTCAAAGCCTCACATTACAAATAATACTAAAAGAAATTTTAGGGTCCAAGGGACAAAATTATCTTTGGTAAGATGGTTAAGCCAAAAATCATTACACTCAATCCTTTAGCCAAAAACTGATCCTCAACTCAGGCACACTCATTGCACAATTTGCATTTATCAAAATATTTCTCAAAAAGAGAAAGAAAACCATTTATAATGCAAATTGAGTTAGTGTTTGAGATATCTTGGAAAACCTCTACCGGGGCTATAGATGCTTGACTGGAAGTAGAGTAAAACCAGATGGGATCAGTAGCATCTCCATCGGGGCTATAGACGCTTGACTGGTAGTGGAGCCCTACAAATGGTGAAAATATTTAAGAGTGAAATTACCTATTAGGCTTAACCATTTTCCAAACATGATGAAGTTCTGGAAGACCTAGAAATCAAAATGAATGCACTAACACACACTTAGGCCAAGGCATGATGGAACAAGTGACTTTGATGAATTATGTATAATCATATCCTAGGACCTTGCTAAACAATCATAACAATATATTTAAAAGCTCATCTGATCTTAAAATTTTGATCCTTTGATCCAAATTGATTGAGGAGAATAACAATTTTTGGGTACTCTATTGCTTTGAGATCATGTTTATTGTTGCTTTATTGTATCTTTTCAGTTTAAAGCTTTTTATGTTTTATTTTTCTAATCAGGTTTGATGGTTTATGATTCTGTCCAAAGCTTGTAATGAAACCAGGAGATTCTGGAATTCTCAAGTGCCTCAGGTTTTCAACACATTGTCCCAGTCAGAGCCTATGTTGGAGCCAAAATTGACTCAACATCAGATACCCCCAAATTTGAATTTTTGATTTTCAAAGCCTTCGCCCAAATTTGTTGGTCTCTGTTGCATTCACTTCTGAAAGATTGGTTTTTAATTTTTGGCCCTTAAGAGCCATTATAAAAATGTTCATCTAAATCAAATCTAAAGCCATAGCCTTAACCATTGGATTAAATACCTTTTAGCCATTAAGAAAATGACCATTGAAGATTATCCGATTATTAAAAGACTTATAAAATTTGAAGAGATAAAATATTCACTAAAAAGGTCCCCAAGTCCATAGGTCCCTAAGAAAATTAATCAAAACATTTGGTCCTAAGTGGCAATAAATAATCCTAAGGTCTAATTAAAATCAAATGATCAAATGAGGGTATGCACCCCCTTTGTGGTAAAACCTGAGCAATCTCAGAATCTAGATGGATGCATCGCCTCCCAAGATCTAAACGAATGCACTCTCATAAGCAACTCAAAGGTTAATTCAATAATGCCATGGTCAAAATTGTATAACATAAGGTCTAAGGCAATTAAATTAATTAAACCCAAAGTAAGGGTCATGCCCCCTTTGGTTAAGTATCGAGCAAGTTCAAAGATCTAGATGAATAGTGCTCAATCCATGATTAATCCAATGGAGCGCGCCCTCTAAGTTGTCCAATCTTTAAAAGCTAAAGTCAAAATTGGTCATAACCTAAGTTTAGCATAAATAAAATCAAGGGTCATGCACCCCTTTCAATTAAACATCGAGCAAGTTCGAAGATCTTAAGGGTAGCGCTCACTCCTATCCCGATTCGATGGATGCGCGCTCACTAAGGATAACCAAAGTTAATCGCAAGTTTTATTAAAGAATAATCCAAGGTTTAAAATTAATAATCAGATGATTAATTAGGATTAAAATCAACCGCATTATAAAACCTAATGTTAACTAGCATGCAACTTCTGAGATATGAGCGATAGCGCACGACTCTGAGAAGATCCAATGATCGCACACCACTTAGAGTAACCAATCCTTAACATCAAAGTTTTTAAGCACCCAAGAATTAATTATTAATTAAATCACATTAACTCTCAATAAACTTGATTAAATAAGGGTCCTAACCACATTGTTAATCATTCCCCCTTCCTTAATCAATGCATTACCAAAGTTTAAATGAAAATTATAATATAAGGTTTCAAAAGGCAAGGGTATGCACCCCTTTGATTAAAGATCATGCGATCACAAGATCTCAATGACTATGCTCAATCCTCAGTTGATACGATGGCAGCACGCGCACGAGGTTGACCGATCATTAAAGCTTCCATCAAAGTGGTGGATAAATGTCTTGCATCTCATAGATCTGAACGATGGCACATGATCTCCATTTGATCTAACGGTAAGCGCTTGTCGAAGTGGTCGGGTATTAACAAAGTCAAATCATCAGGTAAAACTAATGGTCAAAGCATGATTAAGCAAATCTAATTATGATTAGCAAGGGTCTAAGCACATATTAAAGTTTCCCCCTTGGGATAAAAAGTGCGCAGCTTTGCAGATCTCAATGGTAGCGCTCATCCCCACCCAGATCCGATGGCAACGCTTTCCCAAAGCATCCAAAGGTAAATCACACTAGGTTTTATCGGATGATTAATTAAAGGGTATTTTTAAGACTTAAGTCCATTACATAATAAGGATTAAGGATGGTCTAATACATTGTTAATGATCCCCCTTCTTTTGATTAACCCTTGCACATATCTAAAAGATTCAATGAGCATGTGAGACCATGGTTTGATCTAAAGGTAAGCGTTATTCTTGATGCACAAATTTTAAAAGATAAAGTATTTTCTTAGGTACCTTAAGTATTGATTAATATTTGATTAATTTTAATAATCAATATTAGGCTAAGATAACCCAATTGCAATATATTCTTCCTTTGGTCTAACCAACATGTAGATTAGTGAATCTTGATGGGCGTGCACCTCCATGAATGGATCTAACGACAAGCACCCAGAAATATGTTCAATTTTTAATGATATATATTTTAGACTAACCCATTTTAAAGACCAAGGTGGCAGAACATTTACGAAATCATTCACCGCAAAGAAAAATCTACAACAGTCAACGATGACTCTGACACCTAGATCATACCAAAGTACAATCAAAAGCTTAGTAATAACTACAAATTCAGATAGTAGCCAAGGGAGGAAATGTTCAGATGATCAAACCAAATCCCATAAATTGTATCGAGATAAGTATAATGTAGACTACTCGAGTGACAAACCTGATACTAGAGAACTAAATCAGATCTCTACATATCCTCAAAACATGATCACGTACTAGGAGGGAATAAAATAAACCTACTTAGAATGAACTTATACGAAAATATTCTCAACTTGAAGGATAAATAAGAATAGAAGTAGGAAAAAATTATTGTTCATGAGAATGGCGATAGAGTGTAAAGTGCAGATTCAAGTCTTCGAGAAGAAGTCTCGATGGTGCAACAAGTTCCTGTATTGCAAATTCAGAAGATGCAAGAAGCACAACAAGAGTGAGAAGATGCTCAACTCACAAAAAGTTGCTCACTCAATGCTTCGATGGAATATAGTTACAAAGGGGTCACTCCGATGGAGTATAGTTATGGAAGTACATTATATGTGCTTCTAGCTCTCATTTTCCATTCTATCATTCTTCCTAATTATCACTGCCCTCCTCTTTCTAGGTATTCTCTCTTGACCATCGTAACCATTCACCCCACAGAGCGTCATCTCACCACCATCCCATGCACAAATCAACTCCCATTTCTCCCACCTACTTCATAACCATTCTATAATCTATTCCATTCCATCCTATTTGTTTTCCATACCACATTCCCTCTCTTCACCATCACATCGGGTCCCCCTCTGTCTCACATCAAGAATTCACTACAACAACCTAGTCTGATCCCAACTGATAAAATCAGATGACTAGGATAAACAGGAAATAATAAAATATATATATATATATGCACCATTTATCTGCGTGCAAAAGGAAAAGCATAAAAATCGCCTGGCCCACCATATTTTAAGAGCTCCCTTCAAGTCAAAAGAAAATTGTGATAGGAATTCTAGTTCCGCATGGTTAAGAAAAGCTGGATGGCATACAGATAAGATCAAACTAGAAGATGACAAGTGTAAGGCCCAGATGAGGCCAAAAATAACTGAATCAAGAACCAGAGGCTATAAAAGGAATAACCACGATCAGAATCAACATCAAGCTTTAGAGATAGCAAATTCTTGCTAAGAGGTATACTTGAGTGCCCTGTAGTTGTGTTATTGTATCCCCTTTGTGTCTATTTTATTTTTCATCCCTCATTCTTCCCCTTTGCTATGCAGGTTTTGGTAGAATAGTGCTCAAGAAGCTGTGATTATTTCCAGATCTATTGAGCCCGAGGTCCAGAGGCTTTTCTTGTTACCAGATTGGAACGGGAGAGTATAAGAGTCTTGTTACATTATTTGAACAAGAATTCTTCATTGTATTAAAGCTTTTAACAGAGTTTAATGGCATTCTGCCAACTCTGCATGTAATTCATTTGAAAATTAATACAATTATGGGTTTTGATTCTATCAAATTGTTGTCTTCAGTATTGTATGTGGCTTCATGGCATATTACATTATTTGAATGTGTTATGAATATTTCTTTCATTGGTTAACTATTAGATTTATTACGATATTCGAATGAGTTTAATAGCACCAATTTTCTCTTTTCCCCATTCTCTCTGTTCATTTGAAAGCGTTGTTAAAATTGCTATAACAACCCAATGAATCTAGGCACCAGTCTACACATAAGGTATAATTAGAGTTGTTATCATTGCTTGGTCAATTTTATAGAAGTAGTTTATAATTAAAATCTGGAAGTGCATAAACTTGTAAAATCTTAAGTTTACCACTGGGGTTTCCTTACCCATTTTGGTTTCTTTTTAATCTTAGCAATACATCCCTTACCAAAATAAAGAGGCAGGTTGACCAGAGCCTGTAATAGCTCATTGGTTTCAAACAAATTCTTGTAGCATGACAACTCGACCCTATGGATGCAAGAAATTATTCCAACATTATGTTATATTTTATTTAATTGTTAAAATATAATTATAGGTCAAATTTTTCAAAGTTCCTAACTATTAATGGTACAAGAATAATATATATATATATTTATAATCCTTATGCTTGGGATTTATTATGTGATCAATAAAAATAAAAATATAAAATAATAATTATTATCATGTCCCTATCAAGACACTCAAGTTGGTATGTATTTGGGCTCTCCTCAAGAGACCTAAGTTCGAATCATGGGGAGGGTGGCCCCTGTTGTGCCCCTAGTTGTACTTTTCATCCTACTTCAACAAAAATAAAAATAACATTAATAAATATCAAAGAGAGTAGTCAACATAAGGGTAATCTTAGAAAAAAACGGAAGCAAGTGACTAATCTCTCAGGGAGAATGAACATGGTCATTACAATTTTTAAATATGAGTGTTTATTTGACAAACATCATTCATATAAATTGGTATGTTTTTACATATATTTAATTATAACTTTTATATTGTCATATTTTTATATTGTTATGGTCTCGATCCTCTGTGTGCATGCATAACGTCATCATCAACATATAATACACACCATTACCTTCCAATATCAACAAATGATTATAATATAATGGTATTATAGATTTAAGAACACTCGGAGGACAAGGTATTTATTCAAAGGTAAGCATTTCACTACTAAATTATTTGAGTTTATATATTTTCAATAATTTTTTCGCTTTTCTAATTTGTTTACTATAGTTATAGAGAGGTATCTAAGAAAGAATTTTCCATAAGGATTATATTGAATTAGAGGAAGAGAAGATGAGGACTATGTAACCAAGGAGGTGGATAGTGATATAGATGAAGAGGGTAAGGAGGGAGGAAATAACAAGAAAGGGGACAACAATGGTGGCAATGACAATGACAATGGTTCATTCAATTTAAATGTCTATTTGAACTGATACAACTTATGTCTATTGATATTTGCATATTCAGACACTTTTAAATTGGTTATATGAGATTGAAACAGGTCCTACCATATTACATCATAACTATGGTACCAAGGTATTTTAACCAACCACATAGTGATACTAATACAATAATCCTTTAGCACTTGTACATGTATTTCTTGGCAGTATTTAACATTGGTCTTCACCTAAGAAGCCTGCATTTTTATCCACTAAAGTTCATGCCATTTGATATGTCCATTGACATTATTTGCATACATGCATTGATTCTTATGTATTCACTTGGGTGCTTCTAATGTATATTTGGACATATATTAGAATTAAATATTGGTGGCATATGTGTAACACATGTATGGTGTAAATAATCAGTAAGAAAATTGAATCAATTGATAAATCAAATAAATTATGAATGCGTCCAAACAAAAGTGCTATAAGTCTACAAAAAGCTACGATCACCTACAACCAATAAATAAATTATTTAATTTAAATTTTAACTATAATTGAAAATGAAAAAAATAATTTTCTAATTTGATTGCCATCAAATGTCACTATAGCACCACAATGGAAAAAAATGCTTAATAATATATGAAGGCGTTAGAAGGGCATTGTGGTGACACTATAAGATTGTGTTAATATGACATATAATTCAATGCTCTAGAAATGCTATGGTGGCACTAGTTTGGCATGACATAAATATTTGTTAACATTACTTTAGCATCATTCGTAGTACCAAAAAAAATCTAAAATAATGATGTTATAATGGTATTTTAAATGTTGCTACACCCTTAGAATGTAGTAGCAATGTATAGACAATGAAAAGGATCTATGACAACTTAATCAAAGCAAGCACTTAAAGTTCAAACAAGCGATCAAGAATAAACACTTGAAATTTTAAACAAACACTTGATACTCAAGAAAACAAGAACAAGTACTTGGAAGTCTAAAAAATCAATTAAAAATCAATCAATTAATTAAAGAAAGGAATTTGGGAATCCAAGCAAGTCGTAGGAGTAAAATCATGTGAATTTTTCATTTTTGGGATTAGAGCTTGTAGTTGGATCACTTAATATTAAGCATTTATGACACATTATGGTCAATTTCCACCACTTTGTATCGAAAGGAGAGACATAAATAAATAGGGATGAATTTACATGGGATTTGCGATCATAGTGGCCATCCATCATCATACTTGGTCGTTAAGAGGGGCACCACAACTCATGAAGTTTTTAATTAAATGTCAAGCCACTATGACTAACATTTGGATAAATCTTTATTTGAGGAAGATAAAACTAAATATAAATAAAAGGAAACCAATAAAATCTTCATACCAAAAAGTATAAAAAAACCATAGGGTGAAGGAAATCTCAATGGAACCGGTTGAGCATGAGACATCATAATCTACATCAAAAATATCCAAGAGTCTAAATGATGGATAATAAACCATGTGAGGTAAGATGGACTTGACTATAATTAGACTTTAGGGTAGAAAACTTCATAATGAAAAATGTGATCCACTTGGGGAAAAATACATAGTAGATCAAAATAATAGAGCCACTTTTACAAAGAAGTAAGGAGCTACTTCTATAAAGTAACTTACCAAGGGAAAAGTCTTTTATCTTCAAATATAATTGTGAGGCACCAAAGATCACTTTTATCAATGAGGTGTGACCTATGTAGGTTTCATGATAGATCACTTGGAACCATAAATAGTTAACCCAGATAAGGAACAAGCAAATGAGAATGACCCAACAAACCACCCTAGTAAAAATATAACTTTTTTGACCGTAACTCCCTCAATGAAGTCCAATTTAAGCAAAAATCTAGAAATATGATCATGACATTAACAATAATACTTAAAACTAATTTTATTCTAAAGTTCCAACAATTGACCTAGAAAATAGAGAACAAAAAACATATCAAGGTAGTGAATCACCTTTAGAATATAAATCAAGTAAATGAAGCTCAAATTTCACTTTTTTGGATAAAGAAAGACTTAAAAAATTGATGATTCAAATCTCATCCTAGAATACATCAATTTGACATATTGAAATGACATTTATGGATGGCTATGATTCCTCACTTACACAAGTTCAAATTAAACCAATTTTTTTACTATGGTTCCTAGGATTATAGCTCATGTGCCTCCCAAAGAACATTTTCAAACTCATGCATTTGGACCATCAGAAGGTTCAAAAATAATACAACCATGACA
Organism: Wollemia nobilis; assembly: GCA_028583015.1. Taxonomy (NCBI): domain Eukaryota; kingdom Viridiplantae; phylum Streptophyta; class Pinopsida; order Araucariales; family Araucariaceae; genus Wollemia; species Wollemia nobilis. The sequence continues at coordinate 2,075,851 of JAQPPZ010015100.1, forward strand.
TCAACAATGCATGGGTTAAAATAGCATAAGTTGTCCAAGAATGAAATAAGACAAGTAATAAATAAAAATAATGGAAAAATTCCATAATATCCCCTAAGAACCTCTACACTTTTAAAATTAAATGGTAAAAATGATTTAAATTTTTTTTTTATATATATATATATATATATAAATTAAAAATGAAAAAATCTAAACTTAAAAAGAAAACAATAATAAATAAATATATTACAATGCCCCATTTCTCCACCTCTACCCAAAGATATCCCATTTCTCCACCATGGGTGAGGTTATCATCCTAGGTTACTTCAATGCTTGCATTGGATTCCACTAGGTGCCAACTCAGGATCTTGTTGAAGATGCACTTTTCCTTCATGAGTCCAACCTTGAGTACTTAAGTTTACTTCGAGTCTTAGCCAATAAGGACAATCCTATCATAACATATATGCAGTTTCTTCTATAGATGGGAGAGTCATATAATATTCATATTCTCAATGGGATCCCTTGCTTCCCTAACTCTAGTAAACTTACTTGTTTTTCTTATGGTGGGGGTGCAAGCATCGTTGACTATGTTCTTGCCAACATGGATCCTATCCCCCATATTCAAGACTTTCTTGTCTTTCATTAGCTACCCCTTTTCGACCATGTCACCTTATATTTCTCTCTTCACAACACATCCCCCTAGTCCTTACCCTCTTCCTTGCTCTGAAACCCCTAGTATCCATCCTACTACAACCTACTTCAATGGTCCATACACCATTTATTACTCTTCCAGACTCTCTTACCTCATGTCAGAATTCTACTCTCTTTCTCCCTATTGCCACCTCTATCTATGGCTTCCTATCTCATGCTCTCTAGGAGATTGCCCTTAACTCCTTAACCCTCAAAGTTCACCATTTGAACCCCCCCATTTGCACGGTTCATTTTTCCTTAGTCCACGATCCTTCAACCATACCCAACATGCATCGAGAGTACCATTGTATCCTAAGGTGTAAGAAATGTGAATTTCTTGCATCTAGGTGACTTGTGCTTCTTGATGCCCTCCATAACTCCCCCAAATCCTTTTGGCGCATCCTCATCCCAAAGAAATCCCTACCATCAGACATTGATCCTTAGACTTGGATATATTATGCCAACCCCATTTATGATATCCCTAGCCAACCCACCATCCTTATATCTTCCCCACTCTCTCTTGTTAGTTATTTCTTACTAGAGACATCAGGAAAGCTATTAAAAAACTCAACACAAAAAATTCACAAATTATGAGCATTTCCAGGCAGAGTTCTTCAAACACAAAGTTGGTTCACTCGCTTTTCCACTTTCTAGGCTTTTTAATGAGGTCATTTGCTTTAGATTCCCCTCTCATGGGTGCAACACATTATTCATCCCATCCATAAATTAGGAGATAGTTATATTTCAAAAAATGACATGACTATTATGATCGAACATACCTTTTCCAAGTTGTATGGTGCATTGTTAGAAATAAAGTTGTCAAAAAAAATAGAGCATAAGAAGCTCAAGGTTGTGGGATATGCGGGTTTCAAGAGCAAATACCAAATTATTAATCACATCTTTTGCCTTCAAGACATTATTGAGGAGGCTTGCCAGCTGTCCATCAAAGTCTTTTGTTGCTTTGTCAACTTAAAAAAGGCTTTTGACTTTATCTTGAGACTTATCCTTATCCAATGGCTCTACAACATTGGTATATTTAATCCCCTTGTTCTAGCTATCACCAGACTATATAAGACAATGGTCAGCCAAATTTTTATCCCTTATGACCTCTTTGAATCTATCAAGAGTACCATTAGGATTAAATATGGTTATCCCCTCTCATTGGCCCTCTTTAGTATCTATATTGACGAGCTTGAGGATATCCTTCTGCTCCACACTCATGCAGATGATGATTGTTTTCTTCATGTGCTGATTGTTATTATTATTTTTTTTGATGACGTGATTCTTCTCTCCCACTCTATCAATGTACAGAGATAGCTAAATAATCTTGATCAATTTTATGATATCCAACAACTTGTCAACGTTAGCAAAATGAAGATCATGATTTTTAACACTTCCAGAGATGTTACCTCCAAGTTCTAGTTTTTCTACAAAGGAAAATTAGTAGAGATCATTGCCTCTTACACCTCCTTGGGGATGCTATTTTATAGGTCTACCTAAGGCTTGCCTCTCAATTATGTCTTTGCAAGGGCTATGCTTCCCTCTCCACTCTAGAACACCAATTTTTTTAGACCCATTTTTAGGATATCCCTTCAAATATGCATCTCTTCAATGCCATTGTTTGACCCATTATCACATATGAATCTAAGGTTTAGGCATCCATTTTATGATCCATTGATTGGGCTCACTTTGAGCGAGTTCAAACTTTGATGCTTTGATGTCTAATCCATTGTAAATGAATAGTACCCTAGTGTATTGTCCAGGCTGAGTTCATAGCTCCACCCCTTTGTATTAAATGCATCTTTTGAATCATCCTCTACATTCATAGACTTATATCCATGGGGATCTCCACCTTTGGCTGTGTGAGGTATCCTTTCCTATACCTTTGCTCCTTTGAGGATATTAGCTCTTTAATATCATCTAACCATCAATGTATTTGGTTCTCCAAGACATGCTTACTCCTCTAGTCTATCGATATTTCCATTGATCATCTTACTCCATTCAGACACAATTTGGTTGATCCTCCTCAATCTCATCCTTCAAAGGAGAGCACCCGTAGGTTGGTTTGGGTTGATATTTACTGATAGTACACTCTAGTCACATGGAATTATCCTTCTTCACCACTCAATCCCAAGTCGACCTTCTATGCAGAGTAATTTATTTAGGTAGTTGATGACACCATATGTCATCCCTCCTACCTTTAGTTTCATTGGTCACATGGCTTGAAGACCCCTCTTGGAAAAATGAGAGTGCATTCCCACCACCTTTGTATCGAATCTGACCATCATATACTGCATAAGGATCACATTTTTCATATTTGCTCCATTAGGGAAATTGAGTCTAAGGACCACTTTCTCTTCAGGTGCCCTATTTAATACGAGATTCGAGGGATATTCCATTTCTTATTTAGAGACTCTAACAACTATCTCTCCACCTTCTTATAATATCTCAATCAATGATGTCTATCCATTTATATTTGAGAGGTTGTCTCGCTTAAACGTAGATCTCTATAGGAGACCCTACCACTACTAGGTTGATCACTTCCTTATTTCAACCCATTGATTATATTGGGGGGATGAACCACCATCGAGATACTACTTTCATCGATGTTCTTCACCATGCACTACCATCCAAGTCCCCCAGTGACCTTCTTGCCTTATGCACCAAAGGTCTATATCTGACCAACATCAAGGCACCTCCTTATGTTTGTTGTCGAGACAACATAGGCAATCCCTTATTACCACTTTCTTCATGGAAACTACTAGTCCTTAGACATTGGCTATCAGGAGCGATTTGATATTGTAATATTAGGATTTGGTTTTGGAGAATTTTCCCCTGCACCTCCTTATCCCTTAGTTTGTTTGTTTGCTTATTTGTCATGGTTAGCTTTCTTTTCTAAGGTCATTTTCCTAGTTCTTTTCTATTTCTTTGGTTGTACTTTCGAGTCCCTTTGACCTTATTGGTCTCCCATGGACATTAATATAATTATCTTATCTTATCTTATCTATCAAATGACATTAGCTCAACTAGTTAATTTTTTCAACTTTCAAGGATGAGATCAAGATTCAAATATTACCAAAAAGTTAATGCATAATTGCAAAATTGTTGTCATACCATCATATGGACATTATGTATTCTAGATGATGCTCATTTCAATCTAATATAACTCTTTGTGTGTGTGTGTTCTAAAATTTAAAAGAGCAAAGAACTATATGAAACGTACTTAGTCAAAACTAGCAAAGAAGAAAGGTGGTTTTAAAAACAATACTTATGAATACAAATTTCAAACAAAATAAATTAAATAAGTAATTGAAAAAACTATATTATGCTACAAATAAGTGCATAATAATAGTGCATCTCAATAATAAATGACATAAAAAAATAATACATTAAACTAATTTTGTTCCAAAAATCTAATATCTAACCCCCAAGATAAAGTGTAGAAATACATCAAAATAGTGAATTATATGTTGCATACAATTTAGCCAAAGGAAACCCAAATTGCAAGGTGTTTTAGATGAAATGCAACTCAAGTAATTATCTAAGATTGAAATTTCATCTTAAAATATAGTAATTTGACCTTTTAGATGACATTGACATTTATTTAAGATTTTTTCTCATGCAAATCTCAAAATAAACCAAAATGTCTTCTACAAGTTCGTAGAATTACAAATCATATGATCACCCAAAATAATGTAAAACACATTCATTCAAGCCCTTCAAAGGAAAAAATAGTCTATTAATAAAATTCACAATGTATAAAGTAAAATGACATGAGTAGATTGTAAAAGATTGTAATAAGACAATAAATAAAGAAAAAATAAGCATAAGTAGCACATTATATAAGGTTTATATAACTAAACTCCATTTCAAGTTTTTAGCATACATGTGGAGATCCACCTAATATTCAAGAAACATGTACTTTAGAAATTATCCAACTATTTTGTAAAATAATATGTGTGGCTTCTATTGAGGTCACTCCCATCAAAATAACAAAATATTACTATTAGAGTTATTTAGTTCATAGTGGTCATCCGAACTATAGACTTCAACATATTAATAAAGTGACTTGTTGACTTAGTCTAATTCATGCTTTAGTGTTGTATTAATGACTTAAAGTATATTCAAGTCATTTTAGGGTTTATACACTTCGGATTTAAGTCATTCCTTTACTATAAAAGGATGTGCTCTCTTCATTTCATGATCCAATAATTATTTTCTCTCTTTCAAGTTATTTTGTGTTTTTGGTTTCCTTGTATGTATGGTTTCTTTTCTAATATGGTATTATAGCCATGGTGAGGGGAAGTCAAAGTAGGTGAAGACCTAGGGACTACATAGATTAGTGATGGACGAGGTATTGCTTTTTGATCCTGATGGGGACCGGGAAATCACATAGTCAAAATATTCATGCTTTTCATTAAGATCTTCGAAAAATTATACACACATCAAAATAAAACAGCCCGCAGGCTTTACAATGACCAAGCTCGGCTTCGGTCTCTCAAACTGTACTACTTCCCGTTCTCCGGTCCACCACCCACTGTTACCAAAATTCCAAATTTTTAATGAGGTCTCGGTCCTCTAGGCAATTAATGCCCCCGCCTAAAACAAATTTCAAATTCAAATTTTCCCCCTCGGCCGAGTTTTCAAATTTGTCTGCCATAAATGGGCAACTGCCCGATCCGCCATGAAGTTTACATTAATGGCCTCCCTTAACCTGCACCCGCCATTTTGTTCTGACTGTCCCTCAGGAACTGCAACTGTCACCTTGTCAGAGAAAAAAAAAATCTCCTTAAGATAGTCATCCTTGTTTAATACATGCGGCTATTATCTCCATTTTAATATACGTGGCCCTCATCTTTGTTTTAAATGCACGTAACTGTCCGCGTGTTTAATTCGACTATGCCTTCTTCTTGTCGCAATATCTTTCATACACGTGCCCTTCACAACTGTCTTGATACACGTGGCTGTCCACGTGTCAATTTTGGCCTTGCCTGGCCATCCGCTTATAAACTTCGCCCTATCTTCTTATTGGCCACGATATCGTGACCAAAAGCACCTTACCCTACCGAAGCCCATCGTGACCCCCTTGCCTTTGCCTTGCTGCAGCTCCTTGGGGTCACGATTTCGTGACCCCCCCCCTCTGCCTTCCTTTGTCGAACCTTGCCTTGCTTTGTAACAGCTTTGGAAGCTGTTTCGAGTCCATGCCACGTGGCAGCTTTTCACTGGTCGCGATATCACGATGGGACTTCCCCCTCGCCTTAGTCTTTGCAATACCGTCGCGATATCGCGACGAAAACTTTCCTCTGGCCTTTGCCTTCAAACTTGTCACGATATCACGACGTCGCGATATCGCGACGAAACTTCCCTCTGCCTTGTTGCTGCTTTTGGGGTCGCGATTTCACGACCCCCCCCAAACTTGGCCTTTGAACATAAAATAAATTGCTTAGAAAATTCGATTGCTGCCAGATTGTCCTGCTGTCACCGGATGCTCCTGCATCAGACACCCCAGGTAAAAAGGAGAAGTGACCTTCACTTCTATGTTGTTTGGTCCGCGTATTTTGTAATATCTCCAAACACTCCTCAACCTTTGCAACCTGCTCAAATCCCGTCTCCTGGCAAAATTTTCTGCCCTCTACCAGACAAATTCTGGCATTGCTGCACACCTTCTCATCCACTGTCTGTAATGGCTTTAATTTGTGGCGCACTCCATCTTTCATCAAGGAGTAAGTATTTGCACGACCATCATGCACTGCACTCCGATCAAACTGCCATGGCCTCCCTAACAGCAAATGGCAAGCATCCATGGGGAAAACATCACACAGGACCTCATCCTGGTACTTCCCAATATTGAACGTGACTAAGCACTGTTCACGGACCCATGCTCTGTGGTCCTTTCGCAACCACGCAATCCGATATGGATGCGGGTGTCTCCTCCTTTCCAGCTGCAACTTAGCAACCATCTCCTCGGAAACTAAGTTGTCTGTACTCCCATTGTCTATAATAACATTACAGACTTTGCCTGCACTTTTGCACCGTGTGCGAAATAGGATTCTCCTCTACTCTGGCTTGTCTTCATCAATCAGCATGGTCCTTTTCACAATCATTGCTTCTCCTTTCTCAGCTTCTTCAGAATGTTCTGATTCAACATCTTTCGCTGCCACAACAACTCTGGCAGGACCCACTTGTTTCTTGTTCACTCTCTCGAGGTGTTGGGGACACTCATATGCCCGATGCCCCTCTTCTCCATAGTGGAAACATGTTCCTCGAAACACTCCTCTTCCATACCCGCGTCCAGATCTACCTCTTCCTCTTGGGTAGCCATTGTTCTGAACTTGCGGTTTGGGTTCTTCATCTTCTTTCTGATTTCGGCTGCTGCTAACCTCTTCTTTCTTCTCTTCCTTTCCTTCCTCTTTTCTTCCACCGGTCTTTCCTCTAGGCCCTCTTCCTTTTTGCTTGCTCTCAAACCTTCTGTTCAGTTTTTCTTCAACCTTCAGAGCAAACTGGTAAGCATCTTCAATGGTGCTCACCCGCACTAAGCTCAACTCTTCCTGGACATTGGGTCTCAACCCATTAATATAACGAGCCACCTTTTCTTTGCTTGCTTCTAAATGGCCGGTTCTGATGGAGATTTTATAAAATTCCTCTATATACTCTTGAACAGTTTTATTCATCTGTCTTAAACCCTGCATTTTTCTTAGCAGATCCAACTCATAATCTGTCGAAATAAACTCTCTTTAATTTTTCAACCATTTTGACCCATCTGGTTATCCGTTCTTTTCCTCTTCTGTTTCGTTCCAGCTGTACTCCCTTCCACCATATGCTGGCATGACCTTTTAATTTTGTTTTGGCAAATCTGACCCGCTCGGGATCTTCAACTTCTTCATACTCGAAGTATTCTTCCAGGTCATTTATCCAATCAATCAATTCCTCCGGATTCAAGTTCTCGAAATACGTGGAAACTTCTATCTTCGGCCTCTTCCCGATCTGGGATATGGCTTTGTACAGTCTGGCTTGTGTCGGATCCACATCTTCTTCTTCTTCTTCAAACTGGTTTTCTTCTTCATCTACTTCATCTTCACTGTCTGCATCTCTTCTTGGTTCGTATCCTCTGCGTAGTTCTTCTTGCAGGGCCTGAACTTGCCGCTGCAAAGCTTGGAAATCTGTTGCTGCCATGCCTCTCCCACCAATGGGGTTTCTTCTCGGAGGCATCTTCTCACTTTCTCATGAGCCTTCCCACAGATCCTGGTGTGACTGCCTCACATCCGGTGATCTGTCACACACTCAGGAACTTTCGGCTCTGATACCACTGATGGGGACCGGGAAATCACATAGTCAAAATATTCATGCTTTTCATTAATATCTTCGGAAAATTATACACACATCAAAATAAAACAGCCCGTAGGCTTTACAATGACCAAGCTCGGCTTCGGTCTCTCAAACTGTGCTACTTCCCGTCCTCCGGTCCACCACCCACTGTTACCAAAATTCCAGTTTTTAATGAGGTCTCGGTCCTCTAGGCAATTAATGCCCCCGCCTAAAACAAATTTCAAATTTGAATTTTCCCCCTCGACCGAGTTTTCAAATTTGTCTGCCATAAATGGGCAACTGCCCGATCCGCCATGAAGTTTACATTAATGGCCTCCCTTAACCTGCACCCGCCGTTTTGTTCTGACTGTCCCTCAGGAACTGCAACTGTCACCTTGTCAGAGAAAAAAAAAATCTCCTTAAGATAGTCATCCTTGTTTAATACACGTGGCTATTATCTCCATTTTAATATACATGGCCCTCATCTTTGTTTTAAATGCACGTAACTGTCCGCGTGTTTAATTCGACTATGCCTTCTTCTTGTCGCAATATCTTTCATACACGTGCCCTTCACAACTGTCTTGATACACGTGGCTGTCCACGTGTCAATTTTGGCCTTGCCTGGCCGTCCGCTTATAAACTTCGCCCTGTCTTCTTATTGGCCGCGATATCGCGACATGTCGCGATATCACGACCAAAAGCGCCTTCCCCTGTCGAAGCCCCCTTGGGGTCACGATTTCGTGACCCCCCTTGCCTTTGCCTTGCTGAAGCTCCTTGGGATCACAATTTCGCAACCCCCCCTCTGCCTTCCTTTGCCGAACCTTGCCTTGCTTTGTAATAGCTTTGGAAGCTGTTTCGAGTCCATGCCACATGGCAGCTTTTCACTGGTCGCGATATCGCGACGGGACTTCCCCCTCGCCTTAGTCTTTGCAATACCATCGCGATATCACGACGTCGCGATATCGCGATGAAAACTTTCCTCTGGCCTCTGCCTTCAAACTTGTCACGATATCGCGACGTCACGATATCGCGACGAAAACTTCCCTCTGCCTTGTTGCTTTTGGGGTCGCGATTTCGCGACCCCCCCCCAAACTTGGCCTTTGAACATAAAATAAATTGCTTAGAAAATCTGATTGTCGCTGCCAGATTGTCCTGCTGTCATCGGATGCTCCTGCATCAGATCCACACCAAGAAATTGAAAGGGCTTTTAGGCAAAGAAAAATCTAAGAGTTTTTAGCTAGATCTGAAGCAGATATGAACATTTTTTAGCAGATCCATTAGTTTTTAGATAGATATGAAGCAAATCTAAGCATTTTGTAGTATATTTGAGATTTTTTAACTAGATCTAAAGCAAATCTAATAGTTTTTCTACTAATGTCCGAGGTGTAGACCAATTGGTTCATCTAAACCCTATAAGGGGGTGGAGGTCCAAGGTTCAAATCTCGGGCCTCATCGGACTAAACGCTTGTCCCTTTCCTGGTGCTTTCAGCGACGTAAAAGATTTAAAATGATTGTGGCATGGTGGTTATAGGGGCGGACTGCGCGAAGATCTGTGTGGCAGCTTTTGGGGCGAACAACGCAGAATACTATGGTGGCCATAAAAAGCTGGACAACCTGCCCAGATTCATGGCGGCTACGGATTCCACCATGTAAATTAAAAAAAAAAAAAGTTTTTCTACTATATCTAAAGCAGATATGAGTGTTTTTCAATAGATCTAAGAGTTTTCCAAAATATTTGTGTATTTTCAGTAGATTTATTAGTCTTCCAACAAGAACATTTTTTAATCTCTATAATATTTAGTTTGGAGGAGGAAAACCAACTTTCTTGGTTTTAAGTCTTAATTTTAGTTGCAGATTTTATTTTCAGTGACATATAGACATAGTTTTTGGTTCTCTCATGACTAGTTTGTCTAGCATTATGTTAGAGGGTAGCTAGAAATTTTATGGAAAAACTTAGTACCTGGAAATAATGCGTGTTGGCCATTTTTCTAGAGAGGGGTTTGTATAAGCTTGTATCACATAAGGAAGCACAACCAACAATAGCTAAATGATCAAACCAAGTTTGATGAGCAAAATAGAGAAGTTGTGATGTTGATAAAGCTTTCAATGACTGATAAAATGATTCCCAAAGTGAAGAATGGAGGTGATTGTAACCAAATGGAAAGGTAAGAGCAAGATTATTGATTTGATAATAAATCATGCATTAGATTATTAGCATAGAATAGCTAATGTTTAAATAGGTTACAAAATAGCAATTAAACAATATTGCCTATATTCACGCTAACCAATGCGCTATAGAAGATAGAGCGATAGGTTAGGGATTCTAACCTAGGATATTTAGAAAGTTACCATTAGATATTTAATACAGTAAATATCTACATGGTAAGAGATAGAAAAGTAAAAGTAATAATCTACCTATGTAGTATAATGCAATATACTACCTATTTTACCTAGTGGAGTAAAAGGGTAAATATCCCAAAGAATGGAACATTATTCTAACATCCCCCCTTATTACATTATTTGGTTAATGTATATAACTATCCCGATACAGTTAAAGATGTTGATCTGCTGGTTCTTGCTCTGTCATAATGCTCTGGCGGATCCTAAGCAAAAAATGGGTCATTCCTCACTTTATCTTCATATCAACGAATGTCCTTATTGTAATATTGTCATCCAATCAAATTGCATGGGTAACTAGTCGCTGCAATCGCTAGGTGTAGTAGAGTAGATCACTTCATACGAGGTTCATTCGGTTACAAAATGAGTTTGCAAAAGATAAGGTAGCTAAGGTGTCGGTCACTACCGAAAATGCACCCTTATAAGTTCCCCCCCTTATTGCAAAACATGTTGTAATTTTTGAAAGAAGTTTGACTAAGGTGTCGGTCGCTGCCGAAAATGCACCCTTATAAGTCTTCTTCTCTTTTTACAAAAAAATTGTGAAGAAAAGAAATGAATATCCCCCCTTAATTGCAAAATATGTGCAACTTAAGAAGCTTTGTGAAGGATTGTACAAATATTACCTCCTAGGCAAATTTTACACCAGAAAATTCCCTCCTTTTGTTACAAGTACTTCAAACAATGAGAGTTTGCTATTTATGAAGCCTAAAAGAGGTACAATCACCCCTTTATTTATAGTACTTCAAACAAAAACTTATGCTATTTATGAAACCTAAAAAAGAGAGAGAGGAAATGGTGCTTGCTAAAGGTGACAAATTTGCTTTCCCTCTACAATACTACCTTAGCCAAGAGTACTTTGTGTGCTTTTTTTGAACCAAAATCAGAATCGAAACTAGACACTTCACTAGCAATATTGCCTTTGTTTTGCTTTTGTGATGTGCCTTTGCCTTTATTGTTTTGCTTATTTTTAAACCAACATCAATTGGTGTCATGGTTATCCTTTTTACAATATGAGGAAAACCTCTTTTGAGTTTTCTTTCCCTTACCTTTTGAAGATGATCCCCCTTTTTGAAAGTTTCCTTTCTTCTTATCACCCTGATTGTTTAAGTAAAGTGCATTATTCGTCACTTCATCGCTTTGGAGTTGATTTGCTTCCTCTGTTTGAAGCAAATTGACTAACTCCACAAAGGTGACTGATATTTGTGATACATTAAGGGATGTAATCAACATTTTATAGGATTCAGGAATAACCCTCAATATTACTGAAGTCAAAATGGTGTCTTCTACTTTAGCTCCTAAAGCATTGATTTTAGACTTCAATTCTGACACCCTATAGAGGAAGATTTCTACTGATTCACCTGACTTCATATGGAGTGTATGAATTTGTGTTTGAAGGTTTAGAATAGTTGATTTATTCTTACCTTCAAAAATAGTACAAAGAGCATCCCATGCCTCTTTACTAGTTTTAGATTCACTTATGTGAGGCTAGATCTCATCAGTAGTAGCTCGGAGGATCAACATAAGAAGACGATTGTTATTTTTATCCCATGCTTTTTGATCTGCTCCTGGTGATGCGGGTCTTGATTCAGTGCCATCTACTAGATCCCACATTTCCTCTACAGTCAGGATGGATTTCATCTTAGTTTTCCATGTTGAATAGTTAGGACCTTTAAGCAATTGTGTATCATTCAAGTATTTATTGATAGTTGCCATTATGAAGGTCCTAGAATTTGTACTAAGATGATCTTTCTTTCACTCTTAAGTGATATTTAATGGCACCTGCCTAAAAATCCTCTTGAAGAGAAATAATCAGTTTGAGAAAATTAAGCCAAACAAATAGAGTGAATCAGGGGTTTTTGTTTGTAGGAGAGAATATCAAGTGAATATTAGCTTTTAAATATGTGCAATGGTTAACACAAATTTATTGTGAAATTTTGGGGTTAAGTGTTCTTGATTTTATGACTTATAATTGCAAAAGAAATAATGCAATAATAAAACAAGAATGCCCACAAAATTCTTATCACCTAGGTGTCGGATGCAACCGAAAATGCACCTAATTTGCCAAATGAAGGTGTCGAGTAAAATTGAAAATGCACCTTTTAGATTTTGCAACAAAATTTAGAATTATGTTGTGCAAAAAATTGATATGTTATGTCTCCTCCTTGTCTTACAATTTTGCAAAAGAAGTACAATGTTGTCTTCCCCCCTTTATTTTGTAAAATTAACAAATCAAGCACTCCTTCCAAGACAAGTCGACACACGACCCGCGTTTGAAAGGCTTCCAGACCAGTCGAAAAATGACTTGGTTTTGATGGACCAAGGCTTCAAATTCTTCTCAATTTTGCAAAAAAATGTGCAATTTTATGTCTTATATCCCCCCTTGGAGAAAACAAATGCACAATGTCAAGTTTGATGTTTTGCAAATTTTGGAGTCTCCTTGTTTTCTAATTTTGCAATAAAGAATCAAATATGTTTGATTTTGTCCCCTTTCATGTTTGCAAAATTACAAGGTTTTGAGAAGAGTTTAAGGGTTTTCTATTTTGCAAAAAAAATGTGCTATTATGTGTCTTATATCCCCAGTTTTGGAGAAAACAAAAGCACTCTTTGATTTAGAATTTGCAAAAGATAAGTCCCTTCATTTTATTTTAATTTTAATTTGCAAATTTTTTAAACAAAAATATTTAATCATTTAAATTTAATCAATAATAAAAATAAACTAACATTTTATAAAAAAAAAGATTTTTTTTTTTAAATATAAGTTATATTTGAATTATAAAAAAAAATTAATGAAAAAATAAACTTTAAATTTAAAAACAAAACAAATTAAAAAAAATATTTCAAATATTACCTTAGGTTTTATGAATTCCTGTCGAAGTAAAAAAGTAATTACTGTGGCCCCGACGGAGCTTGAACTCCCGACCTCTTGGTCGGGAGTCTTTCCTCCGGGTCCCCTCACCGGTCGGGCTAGCAAGCCCAACGGGTTATGGAGGGGACCGCCTTCTATAAGAAGGCTTTCCCGCCTGCGGGTGGGAAATTTTTTTGAATGTGGGACTTTTAGTCCCACATTCAAGAGGAGGTGTTTGCCTCACCTGAATAAAAGGTGAGGCGTGCCCCTCATTAGGTGACTGCCTTTGGGCAGTAGCTGTTTGGGCATCTCTTTTTGTTGCGACCACATGTCACAGCAAGGTTCAGGTGGCACGTGGTCTGTCTGTCATGTGTCACCCACATGTCAGGTGGACACGTGGCCAGGTCACCACGTGTCTGCCACGATAGTTTGTGTCCAATCACGTGGCCAGTCCGCCACGTTAGCATTTGTCCTATCTAGTCAGCATCCAGGTGGTTGTCCGTCATGTGTTTGGTTGGTGTCCAATCAACACCTCGAGGTGCATGCTAGTGTTAGTCCACGTGTTCGATCAGTAGTTCATTCTCACCAACTCAGCAGGTCAAGTCAGATTCGGGGTCCAGGTGGCAGTCCCGAGTTCTCTCTTCGCCTGTTTCCTAGGTGTCAGGGCACTCCTACCTAGACACCGTGGTCACCCTACCAAGAGCGCTCCTACCTAGACACCATGGTCACCCTCCTGAGAGCGCTCCTACCCTCGTGGAGTGGTCAGTCAATCTGACTTCGCTAGAGAGCGAGCTTCGGTGGTCGGTCGTCCTTTCGTCATCGGAGTGCTAGCTCCGATGGTAGGTCGAGCTGTTGGTTGTCGGAGAACTAGCTTCGATGGTTGGTCATCCGAGGGAACTCTTGCCCTCATTCAATGATTGATCGATCTGGCTGGTCATTGGAGGCTATTATCTCCGATGGCCTCCGATGGGCGGGCTCGCTTTATCGCCTGCCTGCTCGGAGTTTGTGGGCCCGAGTAAGGTGAGGCAAAAAAATCACAACCAACTATAGGAAATGATTAAGTAATGAAATGCATAAAATTCAAACCAAACCCTGCATCGCCTTCTCTAGTGGAACGAGATCTGCTCTCGTCTTCTCCACTTGGAACGAGCACTTCCTCTCTCTGGCTCTGATGCCAATGTAACCAAATGGAAAGGTAAGAGCAAGATTATTGATTTGCTAATTGATCATGCATTATATTATTAGCGTAGAATAACTAATGTTTAAATAGGTTACAAAATAGCAATTAAACAATATTACCTATATTCACGCTAACCAACGCGCTATAGAAGATAGAGCGATAGGTTAGGGATTCTAACCTAGGATATTTAGAAAGTTACCATTAGATATTTAATACAGTAAATATCTACATGGTAAGAGATAGAAAAGTAAAAGTAATAATCTACCTATGTAGTATAATGCAATATACTACCTATTTTTCCTAGTGGAGTAAAAGGGTAAATATCCCAAAGAATGGAATATTACTCTAACAGGTGATGCTATAGTTATTTGGAAGTGATTAAAGGATTTCCATGGAACTTTAGATAAAGTTAGAGCCTTCTTCCTTAAAAATTACTATTTTCAAACAATATGGATGAAAGTGAGTCTTTACAAGATCATTTGCTAAAGATAAAAGACCTTACAAAATAATTGAATATCATTGAGCGAAAAATAGAAGAAAAATACATGGTGGTAACCACTCTCATGAGTTTACCAACCTCATTTGAGCATTTTATTAAAACCCTAAATATTACTTTTACTAATTTTGACTTGAAGCTTGAGGATTTAAGCACTAAACTCTTGCAGCAAAAGAGGTAGAAAAAGTAGTTTGGAAGTAGTTGTTGGAATGATGATTCAAAAATGACTTTATCGTTGAAATTCAAAGACAAAGGCAAGTTTTCTAAGAATCGTAAGGATAGTAAGACAAATAACTCAAATAATCACAAGATTTTTTAAGTGTCATTATTGTGGAAAATGAGCCATAAAACAAATTTTTTTCAGGAAAAGATTATATGAGGAGAAGAATAACCAAGAAGCAGGATAAAATCCTATAACATAAGGAAGAGGAAGACCTTCTTGTGTTTATGATAGGATAAAACAAACAATGTGAAAAAATTTGCTTGGTATATATATTTGGGTGCAACTTGTCATTTTATCAGTTGGAGAGATTGGTATATTAGTTGTGCTACTAATGAATCTTATAATGACTCTATGGTGTTTTGTGGTGGAGAGAAATATAGGGTAGAAGGTAAAGTTAATGTGCAGATTATCCTATCAAGTAAAACGTTGGTATTTCCTATGTTGACTATGTTTCAAGAATGGATAAGAATCTACTTTCTATTAGTGAAATTATGAAGCACAACCTCCATTTACATGTGATTTTTAACAATCATATATGCTACTTTGTAGATAAGGTTAATAAGAACACATTCGCTCTTGGTATTGAAGAGCATGGGATTTTTAGGTTGGTTGATGCATGGGAGGCAAAAGAGTATACTTTGATGGCAAAGAGTAATCAAAATAATAATGAACTTTAGCATCAAAGGTATAGACATTCAAATTTGAGATATCTTTATTATATGGCTAAAGAAAGTTTGGTTGATGGCCTTCTAGATATATAGAATCAACTAGGAATTTATGGAGCATGTCAGATTGGTAAGCAACACATGAATTCATTTGAAAAAGGGTAAGCTTGGAGATCTAAGGGAGTTCTTCAGTTGATACATACTAACATTTGTGGGCCTATGAAGATGACATCATTCTTCGGTGCCAAGTATTTTTTGTTGTTTGTAAATAGCTTTTCTAGGAAGATGTGGGTGTATTTTTTAAAGTTAAAATTATACATGTTTAACGAGTTCAATAAGTTCAAGGATTTGGTAGAAAACCAATACGAGAAGAGTATTAAATTCCTTTAATTTGATAATGGTAAAGAATTATGCTCTAAGTATTTTCTTGATTTATGTACTTAAGAAAGCATTCAGAGGCAACACACCATACCCTACACTTCATAAAAAAATAGAATGGTAGAGAGATAAAATCATACCATTATGGATATGGCTAGATGTATGTTAGAGAAAAAGTTTATTCCTTACAATTATGAAGCAGAAACAATACACACATCAATGTATCTTCTTAACCGATATTCAAAAAAAGTGATACACAAGAAGACTCGAGAAGAAGCATGGATTGGACAAAAACCTCAAGTCATCTCAAAGTTTTTGGTTCAGTAGTATATACATGGGTTCCTTAAAAAATGAATCAAACTTGATATAAAATTCCAAAAAATGGCGCTCACAAGGTACAATGATAACCATAAAGCTTATAAGTTGGTTTATGTTAAGATTAACACATGCCTTAGCTATGATGTGGTAGTTGATGAAAATGCAGGGTTGTTCTAGAAGAAATTATATCTAAAATAATATTTGAAAGTTTTTGAAAATGAAGAGGATATGGCCAAAAAAATAGGGTCAATGGATGGGACACAAAGTCAACAAGAGGTAGGTATCACCTCCCAACATGACTAATGAATTTTACAGCTAATAAGATGCTATAAATAGTTCAAATCAATAGGAAACCATTGATTTTTTGCAGCCATATAAGAGAGAAAAGGCCAAAGTGGTGGTACATTATCTATAATCATGTTCACTAGGATGAACTACCTGATATGATCTAATAAGGTAGACCAAAAAGAGATAGGGCATATGATTTGATGAATTATAATGATGATGGTCATTGGAATAAGTTGGCTAGTATAAGTCAGGAAGGTAGATTAAAAAGATGTAAGACATCTTATACATTGAATTATGCTTTTATGACTAACCTTAAAAACTATTTTGAGCCTCAGGATTATGAAGAAGCCAAAGGCAACCTATAATAGGAAAAGAATATGCAAGCTGAACATGATACTTATTAAAGAATCAACCATGGAATCTCATAGAGCTACCTCCAAGGAAGAAACCCATTGGTTGCAAATGAGTCTATAAAGTCATGTATAAGGCAAATGCAATGCTTAACAAACATAAAGTAAGGATGGTTGTAAAGAGATATTTTCTCAAAAGGAAGGGATTTTCTATAAGGAAACATTTGCTCCTACTACAAAAATGGGTATAATTTTCTTAGTTCTAACCAGGTAGCACAATTTGGATGGAAAATACATCAAATGGATTTGAAAAGTATCTTCCTCAATGGTGACCTAGAGGAAGAAGTATACATGTATGAACCACAAGGATTTCAAGTTCCATAAAAGGAATATTTGGTATGTAGATTGAAGAAAGATCTTTATGGGTTGAAGCACGCTCCCAAGGTATGGTACATTTAAATTGATAGGTATTTGGAAGAACAAGTATTTAGAAGGTATCCTAACCCAAATATCTATGTCAAAAGCGAGAATGATGATGTAGTGATTCTAGTGATATATGTTGATGACATCATCATCATCGGTAGCAAGGCAAGAGAAAGTGCAAAGGTAAAATCAAAGTTATTTTTAGATTTTGACATGAAAAATTTAGGCCTCCTACATTGTTGCTTAGGTATAAAAGTTTAGAAAATAGATAATCATATTTTTGTTTCACAAACAAAATATAGCAATTTTTTTTTTGACATGTTTAGAATGGTAGATTGAAAAATCTCATCTACACCTATGGAAAAAAGGCTAAAACTTTTAGTCAAAACTGATTCAAAGGTATTCAATGAATCAGTCTACAAGCAACCAGTGGGTAGCTTCATTTCTCTTACCACCACTAGAACTAACATGAGCTATGCCGTCAACTATATTTCTCAATTTATATAAGCTCCAAAAATATAACATTGGACAAAAACAAAGGGGATGCTATGGTATGTAAAGGGAACATTTCATTTTGGTATTCTATATGGGAAAAACAAGGATCCTTAGTTGTGTGGCTATTCAAACTTGAATTGGGAAGGATCCATGTATGATAGAAAGTCTACAACGGGCTATGTATACAGTCTTGGCATAGGGATAGTTTCTTGGATCAATAAGAAACATCTAGTTTCATTTTCCTCTACAGAAGTAGAATACAAACATGCAGTTTCACTTTCCTCTATAGAAGCAGAATATAGAGCAATAGTAAAAGGGGTATGTGAAGTAGTTTTGCTTAAAATAATGCTTGTAGCTTTGCAACTCCATCAAGATGAGCCCATGGTACTTATTTGTGATATTAAGGAGTTCTCAAACTGGCAAAGAACCTTGTCTTCCATGAGAAAACAAAATATATTGATGTGCATTGTCATTTCATTTGATAACTTGTAGAAGATGGAGAAGTTGAGATGAAATATTGCATAACCTAGGACTAGAATAAAAACATTTTCACCAAGTTTCTTGGCTCAGATAAATTTATAAAATCCAAATATAACCTTATTGTGGTTTCTACAATGGCCATTAAGGGAGGATGTTAGATTTATTTAGTTCATAAAGGTCATCTAGACTATAGACTTAGTCATATTAAGAAAGTCACCTGATGACTTAGTCTAATGCATGCTTTAGTGTTATATTAATGACTTAGAGAGTATTCAATTCATTTTACGGTTTATATCATTTCTTTACTATAAAAGAATATGTGCTCTCTTCATTTCATGATCCAATAAGTATTTTCTCTCTTTCAAGTTCTTGGTTTCTTTGTGTGTTCAATTTCTTTTCTAATAATTACATTGTTGTTGGGATTTTTAAACCATATCTAGCTTACCTTTTTATCAAAAATATTTTTCATCTTCCTCAAACTATTATGTATTCACAATCAACTCTTTGACGTCATTTCTTCTAAAATTAGAATTTTGTCAACATTGATCAACATCGTGATTAGCTAAATTATCTGCTACCTTGTTTCTTTCTCTATAGATATAATGACAATTCCAAGATATTACCTCCAACAATAGATTTTTATTAATTAATTATATGGGATTAAAACAAGCTCCTCTTTATTATATCATGACCACAAAGTGGTATTAAAATAACTTGGTAATTATGCATGTATCATGCTTAGCAAGATTCAAACCTAGGTCTCCTTGAAAGTTGAGAAATCTAAATGAGCTTATGCCATTTGATTTGCTTATAACAATAGTTGATGGACATTAAAAAATATTTAATTTTTTATCCAACCTCATCCATTTTTTTAAAATAACATTAAGAATAATTTATGGATCCCCCTCAATGAAATTATATTTCTATTTTTTCAATGGTAATTTTGATCCCTATAAGAAGTTTGCTAAGCTTTGCATAGTTATTAGTTGACGTTCCACATGATTATGAGTGTAGATAGTTTTATTTTTTATTATTTAAAAAAATACCACCTCCACCAATGTTTTCCAAAGTTTCTTTAGAAGCACCATCATAATTAATTTTGACATACTCAACTTCTACACATTTCAATTTACCATAGATCAAAGCGAATCCTATGTGCTTGCTTCATTTTTGCATATGACCCTCCATGTATATTCAAATCCTATATCAAGCCAAAATTTATAGAATTTATGTGCTTGCTTCATTTTCGCATATGAACCATGACACCTTTTTTTTAACTTCCCACAATCCCAACATTGGGTATGGTTTTGATATTTGTTTGTTAAATTCTATTATTTTTTTCAAACCATATATTCCAACACATAAGGACAAATCCTCCATGGGATGCATTATACTTTAAAATTTTATTATTTAATGCAACATTTCATGAACTCTTTTAATGTTGATGGAACTACACAATATATTCTCATATTTCTGAAAAGGTAACCCCAAATGGTAAAAGCAAAGAGATAATGAAGAAGTAAATTATCTAATGTGTCCATGTCCTCACAAAAGACACACCTAAAAGGCCCATGATATCCTCTTCCTTACAAAATCTCACTTGTAAGAATATAACTATGGATTGTTAACCAAAGAAATGTTGAGGCCTTAATGAGGGCCTTAAGTGACCAAACATTCTTTCAATGGAAATCTTTGGGAGTAGGAAAATTTGATTGCTCTTAACCCTTGCATCCCTTGCATCCCAATTGGTTTGAGTATTTATCACCTTTTGATATATTCCAAACCAATTCATCCTTTCTCATAAAATAGGCAAATAGAACTCTTGAAGCATCCTTTGAAGCTCATTCACTATTTGTTTGAGGTCCTCTCCTTCAACCAAGTTGTTAATAGAAATCCATGAGCTCGAGTTCTTGCTTATATTAATATAAATTTTGACATTTGAACCCTTACAACCTAAACATGTTTGAGCCATGATGATTTGCTATTTTGGATTAAAAAATAAAATGAGGCTTCAACCAAGCACCCAACCAAAAATTTGCAAAATTCCCTCATTGAAGGACCATCTAATAGATTTCTTGATCAAATGTAACTTGTTTCAATGAAGTTCCATGTTTTCAAACCTCTAGATATAATTTATTACATAAATAATTTTATTGCATCAATAGAATACATATATATATATATATATTTGAAGTAACAAATTTTGACCAAATGAGTTATTACATTATTATCTCCCGTTAGTTGAGTTGTAAACAATTGAATAAGTATAGATTGTAATGATATTGATAGTAACTACATGTATAATATAAAGTGTTTCATCAATAATCTTCTAACAATTATATCAGAGCATTGCTGGCTGTAAAAAAGTATCCTCTTACTCGAGGTTAGGATTGACCTTCTGCTAATACATGATCATTAAGAAATACCATAGCCCTAAAAAAAACCACTGTGTAAGGTATCAGGTTCTGTCCGTCGTTGAGATCCATTTTTTTTTATCTAGAAACCTATAGTCTGGCCTTTGAATGGTCAGAACTAAAGAGATCATCTTAGCTTTGCCTTTGGCAAAAGCTTGACCTTTGGCTCAAAAGCAAAAAGACACTTAAGGAAGAGAGATCCAATCACACTTGGGAGAAGTTGGTGTTAAGGAATAGTTGCTTTCTTTGCAGACTTACGCTTGTTACATGTTTGTCATGATGAGAAAGAGGGCAACGACGATTCTTGTTCACGAGTCACTGTTTGATATCTAGACAACAACGTGAATCGAATACATCAAACTCCCAAGTTCGATGCCTATGCCCAATGTTATCACACATCTGGACGCATCGAGGAACCCACAACCGAAGTCCCTCCTAAGTCGACGTTAAATTCTTCCACCGATCCGAAGTCACGGAAGGCATCCATATCTGAAAGAAATTAAGCCGTTGTTTACCGGAGATCGCTCTTCAAATGAGTGATTCTCAGAAGTGGCTCGCGGGAGTGCGAGACTTGGGAGTCGCTCTAACAATGAGCGACTTTCAGAATTTGCCAAAAGAGTAGGAGAATAATAAAATCCCGTCAGTCGCTTCTCTTACAAGAGAGACTCGGGAATCGCTTCTCCTGAGTGCGAGACCCGGGAATCGCTCGCTGGGTGAGCGACTCTTGAGGTCGCTCTCAAACGGCAGCGACACTCGGAGCAAGAGGATTTACAACGACAACAACTTTAGGAGTAGACGACAGCGAGATAGAAGGGGGTTTGAAAATAAAACCTCGAAGTGAAGATTGGCAACAACAAACCAGGAAGAGTCTTACGTTTGAACACACTCACAGTGTTTAATTTGGAGGAAATACAAATGGAGCAAACTAAGAGTTCCTGGCAAAAAACAGCAAACTAAAATAAGTCACGATTTTATTTATATGAGTAGACGGGTTACAGTGCTTCCTCCATTGAGGATTACAGTCGTCTACAAACTGATTGCAGGATAAGCTCAAAAATATGAACACCCAAAACTGCAGTTCGGATTTGTTCTCCTACTGTCGCTTTTGGTGCTATCTTGCGGCTATTCTTCCACACACCTGGTTCTTCCCAGTCTTCTTCTCTTGCTATTGCAAAATACCGAATGCACCTGAATTTATAGTTGGGCATGGGAGACCAATCACCAAACCCGCATGTAAGAATTAACTTCGACGTCAAATCAGCTTCAGATGGTGGGAATTCTGTTTATCGCTGCTTTCCTAAGCGATTCCTAGAAATCGTTGCTTTCCTGGGTGATTCCAGGAATCGCCGTAACAGCGAGCGATAATCCGCTCTCGCTCCTCACTCGAGCGACTCACGAGCAACAGGAATAAAGTTTAATATTTTCAACACCCGCCTTTAAACCTGATTTCACAAGAACTTTGACGCCCAACTGCTCACGCAATCTGCCGAAGTCCTCCTCCTTCAAAGGCTTTGTGAAAATGTCAGCTACCTGCTCCATGGATCTGCAAAACTGTAGTTGAACTTCACCCAACTTCACCAGGTCTCTGATGAAGTGATACCGGATGTCGATGTGCTTCATTCGCCCATGAAACATTGGACCCTTCGACAATGCTATGGCGGAATCGTTGTCACAGAATATAGTTGTTGCGCCTTTCGGTGGATGGTTCAGTTCACCCAAAACCCTCTACAACCATACTGCCTGACATGCGGCTGATGTGGCAGCGACATACTCTGCCTCAGTAGTGGACAACACAACTATCGGTTGCTTCTTGGATGACCATGACACTGCTCTTGATCTAAGATGAAAAGCATAACCGAAAGTGCTCTTTCGATCATCAGTACTGCCAGCCCAATCGCTATCTGTGTAGCCCACCAGTTCCCACTGGTCTCGTCTGGCATAGAAAATTCCATGGTTCTGCGTCTCGTTGACATAGCGCAAGATCCTCTTGCCTGCTTGCCAGTGCATGTCCTTCGAAGTCTCCATAAATTAGCTGATCAAGCTGACTCCAAATATCAGATCTGGCTGAGTTGTAGTCAAATACATGAGACTACCAACTAGTCGCTTAAACAAAGTTGGATCAACATTCTTGCTAGAATCCAACTTACTCAGCTTCAGTCCTGTGGCAACAGGTGTGATGGTAGGTTTGTTGTCCTCCATATTGAACCACTTTAGGACATCCTTCGCATACTTACCCTGAGAAATGAAGATGCCATCTATTGATTGGTCAACTTCAATGTCAATAAAATACTTCATCAGCCCTAAGTCCGTCATCTTGAACTCCTTCATGGTTGTTTTGAATTGGTCAAACATAACATCATTGTTGCTAGTATAAATCAGATCATCCACATACAAGCAGACGATTATCATCTCCCTTGCTTCATTTGTCTTTAGGTACAGGGTGTGCTCATATGGGCATTTGATGAACCCATTCTCTTGAAAGTAGCCATAAATCCGGTTATACCATGCCTTGGGTGCCTACTTGCCAGTTGCCATGTCTCGTTCTTCTCAATGGCTTCTATTTCCTCATCCATCGCCTTCACCCACTTCTGATTTTGACTTACCTCTTAAAATAAAATTGGATCACACTCAATAAAGAAGGCAAAGTCAGAGTGTTCTTCGTCTTCATGATTTCGGGTTGCCTCGTACATATATTGCAAGTTCCTCGTCTTTGTGGGTGTCTTCAAGTTCAGGATTCAGCTTGCAAGTGGAGGCGACTAGGATAGTGAGGTTGTGCTACTGCTGGCACCACTGTTGCTGCTTGAGGCTACAAGTGGTTGCACAGTGTTCTCCGCCAAGTCCACACACTTAATAACTGCTGGCTCAAGCTAGCCAGTCTTCGATTATTAGTTCCAGGTTTCATCCTCGAGGAACTTCACGTCTCGGCTGATGACGAGCTTCTTCGTCACAGGATTATATAGCCGATATGCCTTTGCTTGCTCACTGTACCTTGTGAAGATACACTTCTTCGCATTGTCATCCAACTTTTGCCTCTTCTCTTCTGGAACATGTGCATATGCAATGCACCCGAAAACACGCAAGTGAGCCACACTTGGCTTCTGGTTGTTCTAGGCTTCCTCAGGAATTTTATCCTTCACACTCTTGGTGGGACATATTTTCAGCAGGTAAACTGCACAGACTACAACTTCTACCCAAAACTCATGTGGCAGATTCTTCGCCTTTAACAAGCTTCGTGCCATCACCATGAGGGTTCTGTTCTTCCTCTTAGCTACACCATTCTGCTGTGGTGTGTATCTGGCAGTGAGCTACTTTCGAATTCCATTTACCTTACAAAAATTTTGGAATTCGTTGGAGATGTATTCACCTTCATCGTCTGTCTTGAGGGTTTTCACTTGATAGCTGCTCTGTTTCTCCACTAGAGCCTTGAACTCCTTGAATTTGGCAAATGCTTTTAACTTCTGCTTGATGGGATATACCCATGTCTTCTGGCTAAAGTCATCAATGAAGGTCAGGAAGTATTTGTTACCGAAAAAGTATTGGTCCGCATCGGACCGCAAATGTTTGACTGCACCAGCTCCAATAGTTGTGAAGCCCTCCAATACTGACTTGTAGAGAATGCTTTCTTGTGCTGCTTCTCGACTAAGCAACCCTCACAAAATTGATTTGGTTGCTCAATAAGGGGTAAACCCTTCACCATCTGCTTCTTGTGCAGCAAGGTTAGGCCACTGAAACTCAGGTGGCCGAATCTGAGATGCCACAACCAAGTAACATCTTTCACAACTGCACTCAGAGACAACAAAGACTCATTCTGAATCTGCAGTGGAAACATTTTTTTTTTCATGGACACAATTGCAATTTGCCCATGCTCTCTGTCTCTGATGGTGCATACTCCGTATTTGAATTGAACAGTGTGCCCCTTCTACACGAGTTGTCCAACACTCAATAAGTTATGCTTCAGACCAAGAACATAGTATACATCGCAGATCTGCTTCCTCTCTCCATGCCTAGTGCAAATGGGTATTTTACCTTTCCCCATCACAAGAACCTTGTTGTTGTTCCCCATATTCACCTTAGACTGGATTGTTTCATCCAGTTGTGAGAACATCTCCTTGTTCCCCGTCATATGGTTGATGCACCCACTGTCAAGATACAAGACATTCTCTTGGCTCTTCTCCTCAATACTGCACGTCAACAACATGTTTCCACAGGCATCTCTACACCCCGCACTTTCAGCTTCAAGTGTGAAGTTTGCTTGCTGTTGGTTATCCTTGGACATCTTCTTCCTGCACTCGAAGATATAGTGGCTGAACTTCTTGCAGTAATAGCACTAGATCTTGGATTTTTCCTTCTTCTGACCAGATCCAGCTTGTTGATTTCTCCCATTGCCTCTTCCTCCTTGCTGATGGAAGTTGCAGTTGGTCTCTTCGTCATTAGGGTTTGACCTTCCTCCTTGCTTGTTGCCTTTCCCACGTCTGCCTCTGCCTCTTTCACCTTGAGAACTAGAGGTTCCATGGTGGGAATCTTGTCTTCCACTGTCTCGAAATGAGACCTGCGCCTTGAACACTTGCTCCAGAAGGACTGAGATGAACGGCTCAGCCTCTGCTCATGTGTCTACAGGGAACCCATGAGCTAATCCACCAAAAGGGTTATCAAATCCCTCGATTCTTCGATTGCTATCACAACCGAGTCAAATCTTGCGGGTAGGCTTCTTAGAATCTTCTCCATGATTCTCTGGTTCTATACGATCTCTCCATTCAATCGCATTTGGTTGATGACGTCCGTTGTCCGGGTGAAGAAATCGCTCATGGACTCTGACTCGCTCATCTGCAGGTTTTCGAACTCCCTCCTTAGCATATGCAGCTTCACCAATTTCACCTTGTTGGTTCCTTGATAAGAGCTCGCTAAAATTTCCCAAGTTTGCTTTGCCTTGGTTGCTATTGCAATCCGCGGGAAAATAATCTCCTCGACTGCCTGTATGATGTAGACCAGGGCCTTCTGGTCCTTCTTCGTGTTTTCCTTCAACATGTCCTTATCTGCTTGGGAGAGCACGACTAGTACTGCTGCATCTACCGGTTCCACATATCCGTTCTTGACCAACTCCCGAAGCTCCTACGACCCGAACATGATCTTCATCTGGATGCTCCAGTAGTCATAGTTCTTGTCGTTGAACCGCGGGATCTGCAACTGCAGGGAATTGTTTCCCGAAGCCATGCTTCAATCTTCCGTGTCACGACACTGAAGCTCTGATACAAATTTGAAAGAAATTAAGTCGTCGTTTACCGGAGATCGCTCTTCAAATGAGCGATTCTCAGAAGTCACTCACGGGGAGTGCGAGACTTGGAAGTCGCTCTAACAATGAGCGACTTTCAGAATTCGCCAAAAGGGCAGGAGAATAATAAAATCCCGTTAGTCGCTGCTCTTACAAGCAAGACTCAGGAATCGCTTCTCCTGAGTGCGAGACCCGAGAATCGCTCGTTGGGTGAGCAACTCTTGAGGTCACTCTCAAACGACAACGACACTCGGAGCAAGAGGATTTACAACGACAACGACTCTAGGAGTAGACGACAGCGAGATAGAAGGGGGTTTGAAAATAAAACCTCGAAGTGAAGATTGGCAGCAACAAACCAGGAAGAGTCTTACGTTTGAACACACTCACAGTGTTTAATTTGGAGGAAATACAAATGGAGCAAACTAAGAGTTCCTGGCAAAAAGCAGCAAACTAAAATAAGTCATGATTTTATTTATATGAGTAGATGGGTTACAGTGCTTCCTCCGCTGAGGATTACAGTCGTCTGCAAATTGATTGCAGGATAAGCTCAAAAATATGAACACCCGAAACTGGAGTTCAGATTTATTCTCCTACTGCCGCTTTCAGTTGTTGCTATCTTGCGACTATTCTTGCACACCTGATTCTTCCCAGTCTTCTTCTCTCGCCATTGCAAAATGCCGAATGCACCTGAATTTATAGTTGGGCATGGGAAACCAATCACCAAACCCGCACGTGAGAATTAACTCCGACGTCAAATCAGCTTCAGATGACGGGAATTCTGTTTATCGCTGCTTTCCTGAGCGATTCCCAGAAATCGCTGCTTTCTTGAACGATTCCCACGAATCGCCGCAGCAGCGAGCGATACTCCGCTCTCTCCTCACTCGAGCGACTCGCGAGCAATAGGAATGAGGTTTAATAGTTTCAACAATATCTCCATCCCTGCTGACGAAGATCGGTGGACAGAGAAAGCTTTCAAACATCGACTCCATGCAACGACTCCAGCTCCTGTTGTCGTCGCCTTAGCCTTTGATATCGATCGCACCCGTTTGCCTGCGCAGAATCGAACAAAAGGCCATGGAAAAGTTCTAAGAGAGCAGGCGAGTGCGGGGTCCAAACAGAGCCCCCCAATGCAGCGCCTCTTCAAAAATCGAGAGCACCCACTGTCGAGATCTGGAGAACGAGTGGGCACAAACCCACGTCTTTACGGGTTTGTGGTGCCTCTTTGTTGTCTCGAAAATGCAGGCCATAAATATAGAGCTAATCGACCTATTTTTTTTTGCAAAGGCACTTATTTGCAGCGAACGCTTGAAACAAGTAATTGTTCGCTACATTTAGCCTATCTTCTCTTTAAACGATTTCTTATATATTCATATCACATACCTTCCGTTCAATTGAAGAAGAGATATTAAAATCGGAAGAAATTTGAATATAGGAATATGTAATTAGAAATAAATAGTTTATGTGGGAATAGCATTACATTAACTAGTTAGAAAACAAAACCAGTTAAAAAACAAAAGGACCAACTACCCCACAAAAAGACTAACTATCCCACACATGCGTCGGCTGGATGTTAATAAAGATGAGAGTCTTGGTATGGCGTGCGGCAAAGATTGAAGGGTTGCAGTACTCGGAGGGTGCCTGAGCAGGAGTGAAGAAGCAGCGAAAACTCACGTTGCCGTAGAACTCATCCTAGACCTTGACGGCCATGTTGGGCGTAGTGAAAGAAGGGCATCAATGGCGTTGGTCATTTCTGAGAAGTAGCATTTTTTGACTTGCGATCTTGACCGGCCAGCTCCTAACCAGGGGTGAAATTGGCTGCCATAGGGCTGTGCAACAACCGGCGTGCAAGGTTTTCCGACTGGAGAGGTGAAGCAGGTGGTGGTCTTAGACAAAACGCCCTTGCAGGCGCTAGACATGGCACACAGTAGGGAGCTTGAACCTATTGAGCCCCCTTAAGATTGACTGGAGTTCCTTTTCAAACCCAAAAACGCCGGGTTCCCTGTCGGTTAGCCCATGAAAAGCCATAACTTTGTGGCTAGAAGTGCTCAAATTCGTTTCCCATCAGTTGCATTTTTCTTCATTTATTGAAGGGCACACTTTTTGAGTTAAAAAGAGAATGCACTTTATCTTTATCTCTTGCATAAAGAATAATTAGAGTTATTAGGGGGGTGTAATTATAAGATTATACTCAGTAAAATTATTTTTGTAAAGTTTAAAAATTTATATTTTGCAAGATTATATAAAGATTGTAATTGTAAAAATAGCAGTTTCAATGGAGTTTGATGCCTTCACTTTTCATATTTTGTATTTCATGCTTTGGATCATTTGTTCAAAATACAATCAATCTTATTATCAAACCTTAAGGTTTGAAGCAACGTATATACGATACTTCTTGCAGTCGTTTACGAGTAATGTTGTTGCAACTCATTATTGCACCTAATACTTAAAATAACTACAACAATGAATTTTGGGATCTATCCCTATAAATCGTCGAGATGTATCAAAGTAAACCCAATTTGTTTACACACCCCATCATTCACCCTATTTGACATTGTCACTCAACATAATACTTGAAATTAAGCCTCTCCAAGGAGCTTTTTTTAAGTAGGTGTCATAGACATGACAAATTTCTTTCTATAATGCTTAAGTACCACGTATTGTGCTCTTTCATGTACCTCAAGGTTTATCTATCTCACATACAACCACACATTTTTTTTAACTATAGAAACATTAGGAGTTAAAAAAAAGAATGCACTTTATCTTTTGCAAAAAGAATAATTAGACAGTTATTAAGGATGTAATTATAAGATTATACACATGCATTTGATTTAAGGGTTGTAAAATTATTTTTGCAAAGTTCAAAAATCTATATTTTGCAAAATTAAACAAGGATTGTAATTGTAAAAGGTGCAATTTCAACGGAGTCCAATACCTTCACTTTTCATGTTTTGCATTTCATGCTTTGTATCATTTGTTCAAAAAACAATCAACCCTTTCTCAAACCTTAAAGGTTTGAAGTAGCATTCGATATATATAATGCCTCTAGCGATCGTTTACAGGTAATGTTGTTGCGACTCATTACTACACTTAACGCCTAAAATAGCTGCAACAACGACGTATGGGGTCTATCCCTATAAATCATCGGGAGTAATAAGGCAAACCCAATTTGTTTACTCACTCCATCATTCACCCTATTCGCCATTGTCGCTCGACATAAAACTTGAAATTAAGACTCTCCAAGGAGATTTTTTTAAGTAGGTGTCATAGATAGGACGAATCCCTTTTCATATTGCCTAAGTACCACGTATCGTGCTCTTTCACGTACCTCAAGGTCTCTCTCACATACGATCGCGTATATCGAGAGGACTAGCTTCTTCCACGTATCGATAGGTATATTAGAAGGGTGGGTATATCGAAAGGTTCGATATATTGGACTAGTAGTATATTGAAAGGGGGACCATTTGGAGAAATAAGGAACCCTCACCATGTCCACCCCAAAAGTCTTTCTTATAGATTCACAGCTCCTAAAAGGTCCCAACTTTGGACCATGGAAGACAAAGATGAGAACCATCTTGCAAGTTGAAAAACTTTGGGATATTGTGACTAGCAAAGTTACATGACCTCAAGACCTCGACCAAGTAGAAAAATATGATGATGCAGATGCAAGAGCATTGATGCTCATCACCCTTGCTACAGTTGATGTGATCCAACCACATATTTGTCAAGTAGAGACATCCAAGCAAGCATGGGACACACTTACTACCATCTACGAAGGGAAGAATCAATCCACCATTCTTACCCTTCAATCACAACTCCACACATTGAGAGTGGCAGATGGAGAAAGTATAGAGGCATTTCTTTGTAGAGTCATAGAGTTGAAGGTAAGATTGAATGCCATGGGTGAACAAGTGGAAGACAAGCTCTTAGTCCCAATTATACTTTGAGCTTTACCAGATTCATTTAGAGTGCTCATAACCTCCTTACAAGTGTCAAATAGGATGGTTTCCTTTGAAGAGTTGGTCAATTTGTTGCAACAAGAAGAAGCAACCAACAAATTGAGGGATCAATTGTCAAACAGTGCACTCATCACTAAGAAATCTAGGAACAAGAAACCACAAAAGGGTTCTTCACATAAAGGTCCTTCATCCTCATCATCATCATCACAGAAGCAACCTCAGAAACAAAAGAGGTACTACCATATCTATGAAAAAGGACATGATACCAAGCATTGTTGGTATAATTCAACGACTCAAGGTGATAAAGTCTATCAACCTCAGAAGAAGAAGCAATACAAGCCACGTCCCAAACAGAAGCAACAAAAAGGGCATGTTGCAATTGAAGAATCAGATTTTGATTTTGAACAGGCACACAAGGTGCTAATGACAAAGGTCGTAACCAAACCCAAGGATGATGTTTGGTACATTGATTTTGGTGCTAGCAAGCACATGATAGGGGACAAAGAGTGGTTTGATTCCTTGGAAGCCAAAGAAGGGAAACCGATGACTATTGTCGATGATAAAACCTACAAGGTCAAAGGAGTAGGTGATGTTCCGCTTAATCTTCCAGATGGGAAATGCAAAATTAAAAAGGTACTATATGTACCAGGCCTAGCAAACAACTTGTTGTCTATGCCACAAATATTAGATCAAAACATGGTGGTTGAATTCAGAGTTGATAATGGCCACAAGAAGTGTTTCATCACCAAAAATGGTGAGAATGTAGCAACTAGTTCCTACAAAAATGGCTTGTTTGCCCTAGATGTCCTATCTTCTCCTAATGTAGCATTATCAACAGCCACAACAGATGCAACCTCCCTTTGGCATAGGAGATATGGGCATCTCAGTTTAGGATACTTACTTCAACTCAGTAAGCATCAAATGGTGATCGGTCTACCCAACCTTTCACCCACATTGCCAGTTTGCTTGGGTTGTTTAGCAGGGAAGCAACATCAAGTACCATTTGAATTAAGCACTCATAGAGCCAAAGGCCCATTGGATGTGATACACATCGATCTGTGTGGACCCATGACAACCAATTTTAGTGGCAAAAGATACTTCTAGTTGTTTGTTGATGACTACTCTAGGAAGATGTGGGTGTCCTTGCAACTAAAGTCTAAAGCATTCCAACATTTTCAACATTTTAAGTAACATGTGGAAAATGAAACTAGGCGTTCAATTAAAGTCCTCTACTCAGATCGAGGGGGAATATACATCCAATGAATTCTCAAGGTTTCTCGCATAGAATGGGATCAAGTGACAACTCACTACAGCCTATACTCCACAACAGAATGGGGTTGTTGAAAGAAGAAACCATTCCATCATGGAAATGGTTCATTGCATGCTCACAAGAGCCAATCTGGAGCAACAATATTGGGCTGAAGTTATCACCACTACAGTGTATCTTCTAAACAAAGCGCCCACAAAGGCACTACAAGGAGTTACACCTGAAGAAGCTTGGTCTGGGAGGAAGCCTTCAATCTCACATCTCAGAGTCTTCGGTAGCAAGGCATACATGCATGTGCCAAAGAAAAAGAGGACCAAGCTAGATGTGAAATCCCTACCATGCATATTTCTTGGGTACGATGATGAATCAAAAGGGTATCGATTGATAGACCCAATCACCAAGAAATTGCATATAAGTCGAGATGTGGTATTTGATGAAGCAATTGAACCTAAATCAGATACTGATGCCTTTAAGGAATCTCAAGATGCTACATCTCCCACTATGAGCATAGAGTTTTATGAGGAAGTCCAAGAAGATATTCCAGCTATTGTTGATGAACCTGAAGCAATTGCTCCTTCACAACAATGCAAAACTCCAAAATGGTTCACGAGTACCATCAGAGATTCCAAACTTGATGCACCTCTTGATCTCACTTCCACTCGCCCACATACTCGTAGTATGTCACGTCAAGAAGTAAATTTGGGATTGATGTCTTCAATAATGGAGAATTCAAAACCAACATCAATGAAGGATGCACTTAGCTCGCCCAAGTGGAAGGCAACTATGGAAGCAAAGTATAACTCTCTAATGAAAAATAAAACATGGGAGCTCATTGATCTACCTAAAGGAAAGAAGCCCATAGGCTGCAAGTGGGTCTTCAAGATCAAATACAAGGTAGATGGATCAATTGACAAATACAAGGCATGACTCATTGCAAAGGGCTATGCACAAAAGGAAGGAATTGACTATGAAGAAACTTTTGCACCCACAACAAAGATGACAACCATCTATGTTCTCTGTGCCATGGCAACGCAGTTTGGTTGGAAGCTGCATCAAATGGATGTCAAAAGTGCCTTCCTTAATGGTGATCTCCAAGAAGAGGTGTATATGACTCAACCCAAAGGCTTTGTTGTCAATGGGCAAGAACAAAAGGTATGCAGACTTATCAAGTCCTTGTATGGGTTGAAGCAGGCTCCTAGAGCCTGGTACATCAAAATTGATGAGCACCTATTATAGCATGGATTCACCAGAAGTCCTTTAGATGCAAATCTCTATCTCAAGAAAGTTGGATCTGAGATAGTGATACTTGTGTTATATGTCGACGATCTGATCATTATAGGCAGTACAGATGAATTGGTGGATGTTGTAAAGAATGACTTGAAAAAGTCTTTTGAGACTTCTACACTATTGTCTTGGCTTGGAGGTTTGGCAGAGGAAAAATCACATTGTGATCTCATAGACAAAATATGCCAAGACACTACTGGAAAAATATCGGATGATAGACTGTAAACCTAAGGCAACACCAATGGAGCAAGGGTTACAACTGTCCCGATATGACAAGTCTCCTCAGGTATCTGGCACTCTTTATCGTCAGCTGATTGGGAGTCTCATATACCTAACAAACACCAGGCCTGACATCAGTTTTGTTGTAAGTTATCTTTCAAGATTCATGCAGGATCCTAAAGTAAGTCATTGGAAAGCAGCAAAGAGGATACTGCATTATGTCCATGGTACAAAAAATAGAATATAAGAAGAATGATAAATTCTTCTTACAAGGATACATGGACTCTGATTATGCCAGATCTCTAGATGACAAAAAATCAATGTCTGGATATGTGTTTCATCTAGGATCTGGACCTGTCTCATGGCACAACAAGAAACAACAAGTAGTAGCATTATCATCCATAGAGGCAGAATATCGCGTTGCACGAGGAGTTGCGTGTGAAGCGATATGGTTACGTTGCATTCTATCAGATATGGGTGTATAGAGAAATCAACCAGCACTATTGAATTGCGACAATCAAGGTGTTCTGAAATTGGTTAAGAATCCAGTGTTTCATGAAAGAACAAAGCACATTGAAGCTCAATGCCACTTCATTCGAGAACAAGCTCAGAATCACCAGATTCAACTCTAGTACATTCCCACCGACAAACAGGTTGCGGATATTTTTACAAAGGCACTTGCATGTGTCAAGTTTGAATTGTTTCACAATTCTCTTTGTATACCAAATAATGTAATAAGGGGGGATGTTAGGATAAATAAGTTATTACATTATTATCTCACAATAGGTGAGATGAGTTGTAAACAACAAGGTAAGCATGGATTGTAATGATCATTGATCTTAACGATCATTAATCATAACGATGTAACATGTATTAATATGAAGTATTTCATCAATAATAGCAACCGATTGAATCTCCTTCATTTCCTTAAATTTTATATAACCTCCAACCAAGTTTTGCCCCTAATGTCAAACTCATAGGTGTGCAATTTTGCAAGCTTACCCCTCTAATATTCTTTTTTTGCAAACCCTATCCCACGTATAGAGAGAAAACTAAAATTTTTTGTCACATACTTTCAAAAGAAAATATTTTTGAAATTAATAAAATTTGGATGCTATAACTGTTGGTAATTTTGAAAGTAACATAATTTATAAGGATAGATTGCAATATAGTCTTTATGAGTTATAACCTTCCAATCATAGTTAATAACTTGCTTCCAACCTACCAAAAAAGATTTCGTGCCATCCAAAATTGAGTTCCAAAGATCCTTCTTATTTCCTTTATCAAACAAAGGAATAATTAGATAAGTTGATGGCAATTTTATAGCTTCAAACACTAAATATCCACAATAATCTATTGTAAATCTAGAAAGTCTTAATGAAAAAGTTCTCATACTTTGTAGTATTAACCAAGTGTTCAATAGCCATCTCATAGCATGATAGTATTGATTTAAAATTCCATGCCCTCACTAACTGAGGGATGACTCAAAAGAAAAATATCAACAACAAATTAGAAATGAGATTAAAAGGGACCATTTGTTGCAACCTAAAAAAAAATATTTTTTTCTTTTCATTTTTTCCTTTGAAAAATATATTTCCAATGCCTCAGTAAGAAAAATAAATAAATAAAGAAATAATAATGGATCAACCTAGCAAAGTCCATAGGATTATTTAAAGTATCCAACAAGGGAACCATTGATCAAAACAAAATATTTTGGAGTGTTATAACATCTAATCATTCACACCAACTTGATCAAAACAAATTTGAGAATGTCATGTAGAAAACTCTAGGAAACCCTATCATATGCTATGTTCATATCTAATTTTACAAACATACCAAGACTTTTTCATGGAAAAAAAGAGAACATATGACTTCCTATGTAATTTTTATGCCACAATGTTTACCTTGAAGAAACAATTTTTGCCTCACAAAAATAACACAATCTATAATGCTTTTTGATATTTTTATCATAATTTATTTAATTATCATATAAATCATGTTACAAAGGCTTTTTGCACAAAAACTATCAAAATATTTTGCCTCGTATTTTTTGGAAAACCAATGAAATATAGGTGGCATTGATCACACTTATTGAAGCTTTCTCTTTCCTAACCTCTTCAAATGTATCCATTATATCCCTCTTCAACTTATCCCAAAAATTTTGAATGAAAATTGCAATAAAACCATCAAAGTCGAGTGCCTTCTTAAGGTGGAATGAGAAAATTACCTTTTATAGCTCCTCCATAAATATCTTCGTTAAGCTTTCATTTTGTCTCTATGTGATAGTTGATGGATTTTTTTGCAAAAAGCTTACCTTGAACCTATTTATATTGCCTAACATATGATAAAATGTCATTGAAATAACTAATTGCTTCCTTCTTGATATCCTCTCCTTCCTCAATGTTTCTTCCATTTGGAGTTTACATATTTTTTATTCAATTAAAAAATATATTTATTTTGATCGTACTATAGAAAAATAAGTATTTCTATCTCCTTACTTAAGCTTTCTCTCCCTAGATTTTTGGAAGCAATATGATTATTTTTCCTATATATTATGATAATCATAAAGTAATTGTTTTTCTTCAACTCTCTTCTAAATTATTGAGCTTGAATTTAATTTCTTCCTTTGTTTTAAATATGTTACAAAAAATAATTAATTATTATTAGCACTGAGTGTGAGTGCAAGTCAGGAGTGAGTGCAGTCGAAAGCAAGTGCAAGTGCATGTTGGGAGTGAGTGTAGCCAAAGGCAAGTGTAAATGTGAGTCGAGAGTGAGTGCAAATGGAAGAAAGTGCGAGTGGGAGTGCAAGCCAAGAGTAAGTGCAATCGAAAATGAGTGCGAGCTTGAGTTGGGAGTAAGTGTAGCTAAAAGCGAGTGTGAGTGGGAGCCGAGAGTGAGTGTAGCCAAAAGCAAGTGTGAGCATGAGATGGGAGTGAGGATGAAGTAGAAAGCAAAGTGTGATTCAATTGAATAAAATCCAATGCGAGTCAAGAGGAAGTGTAAGCTAATAGGGAGTGCAAGCCAAGATTTAATCATGGTAGAAGAGCAGTAGGTCCATTCGGAGTGCATCAATGCTTCAAACCGTGAAACATTATTTCCAAATAATTACTAAAGAAAAGGAATTCCAAGAAAAAGAAGAGACAAGGGCTATTGTAATCCAAGAGAGAGTGCAAGCCGAAAGTGAGTGCGAGGTAGGAGAGATTGCAATATGGCAGTGAATGTAAGCCAAGAGGAAATATGATCCAAGAGCGAGTGCAAGCCAAGAGCAAGCCCCATTAGCAAGTATGGAAGGAAGTTCATATTTGAAAGCCCTAATGGGAAGTCAGGATGCCTTAGTTGGAAGTATGGAGGCCTAAGTTGGACATAAGCAAAAGAGAGAATACATGGCATGTTCAATCCAAGTAGCAGATGTTACACTAGAAGTGAGTATCGATGATGAGATGATTGAGCATGATATAATGGTTCTTGAAAGTAGATGGTTAACATGTATGTTCCACCTATCAAGGTTAGGATTTTTGGA
Organism: Wollemia nobilis; assembly: GCA_028583015.1. NCBI lineage: Eukaryota > Viridiplantae > Streptophyta > Pinopsida > Araucariales > Araucariaceae > Wollemia > Wollemia nobilis. The sequence goes on from JAQPPZ010015100.1 coordinate 2,112,292, forward strand.
TATTCAAAATTGTATCAAGTAGAAGTGGTGATTAAATTCAAATTACTCTGACTTTTCTTTCGAACGGTTTTTTTCCCATAATCTTTTCTAGTTCAAAAATTAGGGATAAAATAATGGTTGGTGGCCCATGGTTTAGGGGAAGAGATGCACTTTATTTGAGAGCATGGAATGGAATTTTTTCCCTTGAGATAGACACTATAAAGAAGCTTCCAATATGGGTTAGGCTTTTTGGACTTTTATATCTGCTTATAAATAAGGATGTTCTAAAAAATATTAGAAATAACCTAGGGAAATTCATCAAGGAAGGACTAACTACTAAGGAGCAAAAACATGCTATATATATTGAAATATGTGTTGTGGATATTTCAAAACCTTTGCCACAATCTATTAAGATAATATTTGAATCAAGATAATGGTATCAACAAGTGGATTATGAAAATATTGTATTCCATTACTTATGATATTGGATGCATGGTAAGAGTTTTCAAAGTAAAAACTATGAAGAAAGAGACAAAAAAATCTAGCCATGAGATAAACTTCAAGAGAAAGCAGGCAAATCATACAATAAAAGTAGCTAGATAATATCAAGGATATTCCCCTTTAAAACAAAAGACAAAGAACACCTATCTCCAGTCTCATTTGGCATATTTAGAAGGAATTAAAGGTGCAAAAGAAAACACGGAGAGAATTCCTAAAACAAATATAGCAAAATAGGTCAAGTTTATTATGGGTAAATCATATTTACTTTTTTCAAGTAGTATAGAACCCTCTCCAAGTAATAAGAGTGAAAGGGATGAAGATGATATCCATTGCACTTTAAGGTTTCAAGAGCAGCATAATAAAGAAATGATGATGGATGAAACCCATAACAATTTAGGTTTTTTAGAGCAGAATAAGAATGTAATTGCTACAAAAGAGCATCTTTGCACTTTAGGGTTTCTAGCATATCATAAAGAAGAAAATAATTTTGAGGTTATTCCTTGCACTTCAGTTCCTTTAGAACAAGTCAAAGGTAAATATGACAAGTCTTATTATGAGCAGTGTGAGAAGATTAAAGAGATTGATGAAGATGAAAGTATTGCCAAGAATAAAAAAAGAGAGGAAGATCCAAGAAGAAAAATCAAAGAGAAAAAGAAACCTAGAGGGATATTGTTATGGGAAAATAAAAATAAATATCACAAGTGCTAACAAGAAGTGCGGTTAAGCTCGCAAATAAAATAAAAAATAACAATGAAAATAATATTTTGGAATATTGGGGGAATGAATAATAACCTTAAAAAAATGTATTAATAAATTGTGAGGTTATAGATAAGATATTTATAGATATAGAGGTTGAGAAACAAATATTTTAGCTATTTGCAATGTTGAATTTCTTCTTGATATGATTTAAATTTTGAAAGGCATCTAATATAAAAGGAGTTCATTGTGGAAACTTAGTGGTTTAAGGAAGATGGAGAATAGCTTTGATATAAAGGTAAATTTGGATATGCTTTAACTAACTTGTTAGAAATATAATGAGAGCAATGCAATATTTTGTTTTTGTAATGAGAGTGGCCCTAGGTAGAAGCCACACATAGCTTATTAAAAAATAGATGTTACAAAAAAAATTAGTATTTCAAACCACTTTAGATATTTCATCTTTTGAATAATCTTATACATATATGTTCCTTTAAACCTTGCTTCATCCCACTACAACATAACCATTTGGAAGAAATTAAGCTTCCAATGTGGGTTACACTTTTTGGACTTTATATTAGGTAATAAAGTGATTTTAGGGGAATTCATCCAAGAGAGACCAACTATGAAGCAACGAATCATGTTGTATATACCATAAAAATTTGCCATGGATATTTCAAAACCTTTGTGACAACGCATTACAATTAAATTTGAATCAAGAAATAACATCAAGTAGATTATGAAAACATTACATTTTGAGGCTACAAATGTTATAAGATTGGGCACATGGCAAGAGATGACAAAGTAAAAATCATGGAGAAAGAGACATAATATTTTTGTCAAGACGAAGCAAGGAGATCATACTATAGAAGAAGTTGGACTAAATCAAGGATTTTGACTCCCAAAAAAGTTGCAAAGAAATTCCCCCATCATCAGATTACAAAGGCCATTGCATTTCACTTTGATCAACCCATTAAAAGAAACAAAGTACACAAGGGATAATAAAGTACAAGGTGCAAGTTCCAATGAGAAAGGAATTAAAGGTGTGAAGGAATATGTGGAGGAAAATTTTAATATAAAGGAGGTGAAATATGTCAAAGTTTAATCCAGGTAAATCGTCTTCATTTTCCTCTAGTAGCATAAAATCCTATCCTTGCAATAAAAATAGAATTAGTGTTGAGTTTATACCTTTCACTTTAAGGTTTCAACAACATAATAAAGAAATGAGCATGGAGGATATCCATGACAATTTAGGATTTTCAACACATCATAAAAAAGTATTTACTATGGAGGACCTTCTTGCACTTTAGGGTTTCTAGTGTAACATAAAGGGAGTGTTTTTAGGCTATTCCTAGTACTTTGGATTATCCAAGTCAAAAAACATATAGATGATAAGTCTCATTATGAATACTCTCCAAAATCAAAGTGATTAGCAAAGATAGAAATGTTGATGGGAATGGAAAAAAGGATGGGAAGAAATTTAAAGCAAACACAAAGAGACAAGGAAACCCAAAGGGATATCGATATGGAAAAACAAAAATAAATATTGCAAATGTTAACAAGGAGTGGGGCTAAGGCCACTAATAAAAATAAAAATTGATGCCAAAAATAGTATCTCAAAATATTATAGGTATGACTAAAAAAAAGAGTTATAAAGGAATTCATAATTTGGTATAGTCTTGAGTTTGTTTTAATATAAGAAATAAAAGTAGAGAGGAATGTAAGAATGCATTTAAAAATATTTGGAAGCTAGGGGATTGTATGGTAGTTTTTGCTATAGAAGCTTCAAGAGGTAATGCAACAATAAGGGACAATATGGGATGCATAATTATTAGAAGCAAAATGTAATTGGGTTGTTGGTCTTCTTTTTAATCAAGAAAGAGAAAAATATTAAATTTGGGGTTATAAATGTATATTCTCCAACCATAGTTACTCTCAATAAAAATGTTGGAAGGACCTCAAATTGTTCTTGTCAAAATCAATGGTGATTCGTAATTGTGATCTATGGATTCTTTTTGTAGGTCAAAGGACTTTAACATAGTTCTAGTCCCTTTAGAAAAGAAGGGTGGTACTCCCAGGTGGTCGAAATCAATGGAGGATTTCACTTTGTTTGTTAATTCAAATGGCATTTTAGATGTTACTTCTTTAAGATTTCAATATGCATAGAATAATAAATGTATTGGGTAAACTTATATTAGTACAAAGATAGGATAATTTTTGTTATCTAATACATGTTTACAAACAAAATATGCAAATATCTTCAAACATTTTATTGTGAGTACGATCATATCGTAAACACATGCTCTTGAAATGTAACCTACTCAATAATGATCCTCCAAAGCCATTTCAAATTTAGTTTGTGGTTTCAAGATCCTGATTTCTTCCAAATGGTTATTTTATGGTGAGATTAAAAAATATTTGAAGGGTCTTGTGTGCATAGGTTTGTTGGGAAGATAAAATATCTTAAGAGACAAAAGAAACTTTGGAATATATATTTTTTTGGTAATATATTAAAACAAAATAATAAATCAAATTCAAGCTCAATAATTTACAAGAGATAGTATAAATATAATGAACAAAGATACTTACATGCAAAAAAAGTAGTTACGGTTTATTATCATGATATATTGAAAAAGAGTCATGTTGGTCTCAAAAATCTAGAAAAATGACTTATGACAAGGGACAAAAATACCAATATTTTTCATGCTACAACTATAATATATTTGTCTTTTAATTGAATCAAATATATTTCAACTCTAGATGGAAGGATTGAGGAAGAAAATATTAGGAAATAGGCAATTTATTATTTCAATTTTTTTTTGTCAAAAGTTAGGCAAGATAAGGAGCTCAAAGTAAGCTTTTTGCAAATTACTCCATCAATCAACACAAAAGGACATAATACAATTTTTATGATGAAGATCTCTATAGAGGAGCTACATGAGGGAATTTTCCCTTTCTACCCTAATAAGGCACCTAGCTTGATGTATTTCCTACAACTTTCTTTAAAAAAATAGGATTTGTTAAAGAGCAACATGTTGGTTGTTGTTGAAGAGACCACGAAAATACTACTATAATAAGTAATATCAAAGGATTTTTCACTCCTTAAAAAGTGACAAATAAAGACGTTTTATCTCATTAGATGGTAAATTCCATCAAAGTTCATTCAAAGCAAACTTTTAAAGGAATCAAGGAAGCATCATTGAATAATCAATTAGTGTGGAAGTTCAAATTTCATAAGGTCTAAAGTTGTTAAAAAAAATAGAATCAAGTTTTGAAGGACAAAAGGTAGAGGAACTTGACTCTAAGTTGAGCAAATCATCTCCATTCTTTTTAAATAGTAGAAAATCATCTTCTTTCATGGAAAATAAAACAATATGAATGGTGTCCTTGCATGTTAAAAACTCTGGAGCAACATAAACCTATAGATAATAAGTAAAATGAAAAATAATCAAGAAAAATATAAGAATTTGAGATTGAGAAGGAAAATAGTTTCTTAAGTCCACAAGGTTATAGGTTGTATGGAACAATCCTCATGTAGGATGTGTTTATCAAACCATGCTCCACTTAGCTTGAATATCATCATGGAAACATGGTGTACAACCTTACCCTCTTCTTGATTCGACCCTTGGAGCCCCTATTTGATGTTCCAAATATTCACCATCAAGCCCAATTTCAAGACATTCAAAAAGATTCAAAATACCAAGGAGTACTTGGTAGCTTCTCCAATGGGAGCATATAGAGGTATTGCAACTATGTGAGAGAATTGCAAATGACATGGAGCATTGCTAGATGCAAATATTAAATGGGTGGTTGGTTTCTTTTGTGAAAAGGTGAAATTTTAAGAATTGAAGTCACTGGTGTATAGGCTTTAAATATGGTTAATTTTGGGGGTAGATGTTGGAAAGATCTTAATTCGTTCATACCAAACTCTATGTTGATTCATAATTGCAAGATATAAATTCTTGGTATACTTCAAGATAGTGATGTTTTCCTTGTAAAGACAAGTACTAACCTATGCGGGACAAAATTAAAGAGAACTTTACTTTCTTCAATGATATTTAAATTGTTATCCCTTCAAGCTCTCAATATATAACAAGCTAACCCGGTGTTGTAGGTGAGTTGGAGAGGAGAGGGAAATCCTCCAAGAGAGGTCCCAAGTTCAAATCTCCACCCTACCAAAAAGCTGAATTGGGTATCCAAAATCCAATTGATAATGTTGGTGCGGGTAGGGTCGGGTGTGACTCCCGGGTGACTTTGACGGTGTAGAACCCCCTGTTCATGGTCTTTCAGACCAAGGCGGCCCCGCAAGGGGTTTTTCGCTTAAAATATATATATATATATATATATATATATATATATATATATATATATATATATATATATATATATATATAACAAGCTAATTAGATTTCATGTGGCAAAAATATTATTGAGATTTTTGTTGTACAATAGTAATTGGTTAGACTATATAATCTCTTTAGATATTATGTTGCAAATGAGATCAAATTGCAAACCGATCATCTTGAGATTTTACCTCTCCTCCATTATCAATTTGATTCTCAATCCATGTGACTTTAGAACCCATATTTTTCCCAAATCGATAGGTTCTGAGATAAAGCAAAATTTGAAAGCTCATCTATACAAGTTTATCCAAAGGCTTAAATACTTGAAAAAGGCAAGTAAAATAATGAATAATCAAATACTTTGGTAACATTTTAAAAAGAAATAAGAAAAATATATCTAAGCTCAAGAATTTACAAGAGATGGCAATAAAAAATGAAATATCAAATCCTTTCGTAACATTTTTTTTAAACAAGGAAATAAAAAAATAAGCTCAAAATGTTTCTAAAAATTTGTAACTTCAAAGGAACGATAGAGAGAACATATATACAATAAATACAACTAGTTATCAATTGGCATTATTTCAACCAGTTAAATTCTTCAACTTTTAAGGAGGAGATCCCTAGTTCAAATCTTGCCATGCAATATATGCATAGTTTCCAAGTTGAGAATATGACAAATCCAATTCATTAATACTACCCTTTGTTTGCAATATATTATTATGAATATTCTAGGGTTTAATTGAAAATATTACCATCAACATGTCTAGGTATTCTACACATTTTCTATGGCATATTCCTATGATGGAAATTTGTTCCACTCTAATACCTACTTCTAGTTTTCATCCAGTAAAAGGAAAGAGCTTTAGGATTTAGTTTTGAATAAAATAAGATCTTTTTTATTTAGTTACCATCAACATGTCTAAGTATTCTACAAGTTGTTTTTTATGGCATATTATTACGTTGGAATTTTGTAAAATAAGTTCTATCAATCACTGAAAAACTCCAACTCTATAGGGCTACACCTAAATTGATCTCAAGAGATATGATGTCATTCTTGTCATGCCATTACCAGTGGATATAGCCTTCATATTTAGATAAAAAAAATTAAAAATAGGAATTTTGTTCCACTTTAGTACCTAGTTCTAGTTCTCATCTAATAAAAATGAGCTATAGGAGTTAGTTTTGGATAGAATAAGATCCTGATGGAAATATAAGTTCTAACCATGGCTAGAAAACTCCAACTCATTAAGGCTACACCAAAATCCATACCAAGAGATGTGATATTTTCACAATGCCATTGCCAACGTATATAGCATTCGAATTTAGACAAAATTTAAAAAGTTTTGCTTTTGGAAGGATGTGAAAAGAAGTTTAGGTTTTTGTAAAGAAAATAATATCAATACGAATCGCTTAAGAAACAATATATCTAATTATTGAAAGATCAAAGGAAGATTTGGACAAACATATTACATCATATATAGAGAGAGGCTCTATCAATGCAAAAAAATTGTTTAGCATATATATCCTCTTTTAACGAAAATAAATATTTATCAAAACAAACTCTAAGGAATCCACAACACTCGAATTTTTTTTTTTTAAATCGATTACATGTGGTTGAAACATGCCCCACCCATACTACATCATAACTATAAAGTAGTATTACAACTTGGCATTTATGCATGTATCATTAGGCAAGATTCAAACTTGTGTCTTCTCCTTAAAATTCAAGGAGATATATTCAATTGAACTCATGCCAATCGGTATCAAACTCAAAATTTACATCATATAATTTACACATATTAGGTGATATGTCAATGAAGTAGATCTAACAAACCTTTGGACCAATGCTTGGTTGAAGCATCTCCTATATCTGATACAAAAATACAACCATCGACCCAAGCCTCCTTAGCTTGTCAAGGTTTGAAAGCGAATAATTCTAGCTATATAGTTATGAACAACTCCAAATATTAGATTTAAAAAGAAAGAAAAAAGACATTCTTGAACTCTATTTACTAGTGTTAGTGTTCCACAAGGACGCATCCCCTGTCCCCTGTGTCCCCGATATGGGGGACAACATCGAGACATTTTCTCGCCATCCTCTTTTTAGGGGATTACGAGGGGTCGTATTTAGGAAAACGCCTCACAAGCGGTCGTCCCCAAAGACGTTCAGTTATTTCTGCCAACTGAGTGTCTCTGCTCCAATTTAAAAAAAAAAAACTAATCGAGGCAGAGACACCCTCTCAATTAAAAAAAAAAAAACCTAATCGAGGCAGAGATCATCTCTGCCTCAATTATTAAAAAAAAAAACTACAAAAATGTTCTTCTGGACTTTCAAATATATCACCAAAATATATTTTTTAAATTTCAAAAGTATGTTCTTTTGGACTTTCTTGAGACTTTTAGAATTGATTTTTTAAAATTTCAAAGTATGTTCTTCTGGACTACTTTCTTGAGACTTTTAGAATTGATTTTTTTTTTATATATATTATATATATATATATATATATATATATATATATATATATATATATATATATATATATATATAAGTCTCTAAAATAAAATAATAAAAAATAGGTTGATTATTCTTTTTTGATTAGGTAGTAGAAGGGGTTTTGAAAGGGTCTCCTAACCTTTACAAAGGGGTTTTGGAAGGGACCCCAAACCATTACAAATCCAGAGAGTATTCAATGAGCTCAAAGGAAGTACATCAAATAGATTGAATCTAGATTCCAACAAGAGGGTCAGACATCAAATAAAAATGGATCCAAAAATCCCGCCTTATCTCCACTTTAAAATTCAAATTTGAAAAAGAGCACCAAAAGAGAAAAACATCGTGAATTCCGAGGCACTCGAGAAAGACTAGGCAAAAACCAACAATATTTTCAACCGAAAATGAAGTCGAAACAATCCCGCCCAACAAGAACCTTACTAACCAGCAAACCGTGACCAGCCATTCACAGACAACAACCATTGAACAAGATGAAACAGTCAAAAAACAAGGGTATGACGTTGACATAAACCAGTAAGAGAAAAGAAACATAATTTTTTGCTTTAAATTTGAACACCCTCAAATCACCCAGTGGAAAGAACAACAGAAGGATTTAAACAAAAAAATCCCACTTGCTTCAAAGCCCTCAGGGCTCACCCAATAAACCAAATGAAAGAAACTTGAATGCTCAAAATTTAAAACTATGAAGTCCAAGGAGTGCTCAAAAAATAAAATAATCCTACCCCGCAGGAGAATCCAGCCAAGGAACCCAACCTTCCTTTGACATGTGGCCCAACCAACAATTGGAACCCTGTCAAGGGGTGAACAACAAAAACAAAACAATTGGTAAAAGGAGATATGCAACTGAGGACACCGATGACTAAAAAACCCTCCAACTTGGGAGCAAGCATCCGACGAAGGCTTACACCATAAAACCATAGATCCCACTGGAGTCCAACCAACCTCGAGGTCATTTGAGGAGAATAATCAGGATAAATTGACCCAAAACAACATCTAAATAAAAATAAAAGAAATATCCCATCAAAAAATTGAAACTTTGGAACCTTAGGATCCGACACAACCAAAGAAGCTGGATCTATTAGCTGGTCCACCCTCTGCAACCCATCGGAGCTAGGGGACCCCACCAAACGAAGGGGCCATCAACAAATTCCATCCTCAATGATCATTGAGCCCAAGGTATCCCCTTGGAATCTAGATCAAGGAAGGGGAAATACCCGAAAGAATCGCAAGGAAAGAACCCCAAATGACACCCACATCCAACAACAGTCCCTAACAATTGTTAGAAAAAAAAACACGCACCAAATGAAGTGACCTGGCAGCACAAGTATGACTCAACAAACGTTGAAGGCACAAGGTCTTCCCCTATTTTTGAATCAAAAAGTACAAGACCAAAGAATTCCTCAGAGAGACACCCGACTGACCAACACAGGCAACTAACAACAAGATATCAGAGGGAAAAACCTAGCAAGAAGGACAGGGAGACCTCCCACTTAGAGAGAGGTTTGAGAGCATAGGATTGGGAGGCCCTCCACCACACCATGCAGGCTTGCAAACCCTCTCTGCCATGGTGAGGATCATGCCCATGCAGACCCTCTACCATGGTGAGGCTCATGCCCTCGTAGACGATACTATAATTATTATGATTATGATTATTATACTTTATGATTCTTATTCGATGGTCACATTTTATTATATGATTATTATGATCTAACAAAACTTTTTCCCAATGCTTAGTTGAAGCCTCTCCTATCTTTGATCCAAAAAAGGCAACCATCAACCCGAGCCTCCTTGGCTTGTCAAGGTTTGAAAGCGAATAATTCTAGTTATATAGTGATGAACTCCTCCTCCAAATCTTAGATTTAAAAAGAGGAAAAAAGACATTCTTGAACTTTATTTACTAGTGTTCCACAAGGACACGTCCCTCGTTCCCGTTATGGGGGGACGACATCAGGATGTTTTCTCGTTGTCCCCTTTTTAGGGGACTGCGAGGGGTAATATTTAGGATGACAGCGCCTCACAAGCGATCATCCCCGAGATGTCCCCTCAATTGTCCCCAATTATCTCCAAAGATGTGATCGTCCCTGAGACGTCCCCTCAATTATCCCCAATTGTCTCCAAAGACGTGATCATCCCCGAGACGTCCCCTTAATTGTCCCCAATTGTCTCCAAAGATGTGACGGTTGAGTGTCTTTGCTTCAATTTTACAATTAAAAAAAAAACTAATTGTGGTACAATATATATTAAAAAAAAAACTAATCGAGGCAAAGATCAAAATATTTTTAAAAAATACTACAAGAGTCTTCTTCTGGACTTTCAAATATATCACCAAAATATATATTTTTTTATTTCAAAAATATGTTCTTCTGAACTTTCTTGAATTTTTGAAAATTCTAATAAAAAGTAAAAATGCCTTATTTGAGAAATAGAGATTTTTCTTGTGAGAAGAAACCGAGGGTTTTCTGCTAGAGATCGAAGCCGTATTGCGGCAGAAGGGAGAAGATCGAGAAACTGGGGGTTTTCTGCTAGAGATCGAAGTTGTATTGCGGCAGAAGGGAGAAAACCGACTTGTTTTTTCTGGTATGGTCTGTTACTGTATTTTGCTGAAACTCGTGTTTCTGAAGTTTTAATCTGGCTTTAGAGTTTGTTTTTGCCTTATTTTGTGTAATTTAAGGGTTACAATAGAAAACCCTAATAGAAGGCTTGAAAAAATAGAGAACGCTTGAAATTGAAAAATTAGGGTTTACAAGGGGGGAGAATTCAATGGGAGAATCCTCGGTAGGAGGGTTCACACAGGGGACTTCTGAGGGAAGGACTCAGAGTCCCAAGGGACCTAATACGCAATCCTTTGCGGAAGCGGTCAGAGGCAGTAATGGAAAGAGAGATGATACAGGAGAACAGGCCCAAAAAATCCTACAAGCCATGGGTAAAAGAAAGGAGACTGAAGCTGAACAAGCCAAAAGAAATGGATGTTTACCTCAGACAGAAACAATCCCAGTGCTAGAAATTGTAGAAGAACTCATAGCAGATGAGATTGTGTATAAATCCAAGCATGCCTTAATATGCAAGTTTGTGGGACTCCGACCTTCTGCAAGGTTCTTGTACTCCTGGGCCAGAAAGCATTGGGCACCACAAGGGGAATTGGATATCTTCACATTATCGAATGGATACTTCGTAGTTGAATTCACAATGATATCTGACAAGGACAGAGCTTTTGAGGGAGGTCCGTATAACATAGGCCCTGCAGGTCTATTCATGCAACCATGGCGACCCGCTTTTGATCCTAGAACTGAACCCTCGGTAGCTCCAATTTGGCTAAAATTATTTGCACTTCCTTTAGAATACTGGAAAGAGGAAATTTTGGAGTTGATAGGTAATCTCTTGGGAAAATACATAGGTAGATCAAGAGAATCAATGGAAGGAGGATCAACAACGTATGCCAAAATTTGTGTGGAGATGGACTTGGGAAAACCATTGCCAATGGAAATTGACCTCAAAGTCGGAAGGAATATATGGAGACAACAAATAGACTATGAATATGTGCCTTTCAGATGTAGAGCATGTCATGAATACGGACATTTGGTGAGAGGCTACCCCAAACTAGCCAAAGGAGAGATAAATCCAATGAATCCAAACCCAGGAAACCAACCTCAACAAAAAGAAAATGAACAAGGATTTCAGACGGTTATGAGAAAAGGAACAAAAAATAATAACCAGGAAAGAGGAAGAAATCAGCAGAAGGGAGGAAATACAAATCAACGCCAAGAAGGAAGGGCTCCATCCAACAAATATGAGATCCTCAAGCTAGATGATCCAATGGAAGGAGAGGAACTACCACACTCAAATCAAACAGAAAATCTAGAGAAACCGGTAGCAGAAGAGGTTCATCATCCACAACATACAGATACAAAAAACAACAATACCTAAAAGTAATGAGAGGGGTAGAAGAAGGACAATCCATACAGGTACAATTTGCATCAACCAAAGAACAACAGATAGAATATAAAGAGCAGCCACAACCAGATACAGAAGGAGCTCTAGTACTGTATAATAAAGAGCCACATACATCTAAGGAGGTAATTATGGGAATAGCAGAGAAAAATAGAGAAAAGCCAACCCTTGGGATAAGCCAAATGGAGAAAAGGCTAAAAAATGCAAACTCTCAAGGAGTAGGTAGAAAGACAAACAAAGAAAAATACAAGGACAACAATTGAGAGAGGCAAGCATGGTTAAACCCATAGCCAACTTCTACAACATGGGTTCCCAATGATTATACACACATGGAATGTAAGGGGATTAAATCATCCCCCAGACAATTGGTTGTTAAACGTATGATAGAAGATAACCACCCAGATGTGGTTTTATTACAGGAAACTAGAGCATCACTAGAAGCAATGCAAACAATATCCAAGAGATGTTGGAGGAATGGAGACTATGAGGCCCAAGCTTCCCATGGTTTCTCTGGGGGAATGGCCACTTTGTGGAATAGAGACACTTTTCAGTAGGTAGGAGCAACATCAGCTAGAGGGATCTTGATGACCAGATTGAGAGATAGAGAATCAGACTCAGTTTGGCTGATTATTAACTTTTATGGGATGAAGGAAGTGCAGGAACAAAAAACCCAATGGAAGTCAATCCAAGCTATTAGAGAAGCTTACCCAGAAGATAGGTTCCTGGTGGGTGGAGACTTCAATGCCAAGATGTCAGTGAATGACCAAGAGGGAGGCCTAAATCATCTCAGTGAGAAGGACAAACTCCTGATTGTCCAAGCTAATAATCTAAATCTGATTGACATTCCACCTCCAAGATGTGGTACTACTTGGACCAATAAAAGGAAAGGAGACCAAGCAATAAAATCAAGATTAGATAGGATATTGATAGAGGAAGAAATTCACCAGTTATGGAGTTGTCATTCAGAAATCATAAACCTGTTATCTTCCGACCATTTCCTGGTACGTCTAAATATCACAAACAGAATACCCCAATCCAAAAACCGCCCCTTCAGATTTGAGAACTTTTGGCTTCTAAACCAGGAATTACCAGAGTTAGTTCAACAATGGTGGCAACAAGGGAAACCAACATTTGGAAAGGCACAATTTCAGCTACACTCCAGATTGAAATATATCAAATATAAATTGAAAAACTGGAGCAAATTCCAAAGATCAGATTTTCAGCAACAAAGAGCAGAGCTAGTTGAGAGAATGCAAGGAGTTGCAGAAAGAATTCATTCGAAACCCCTTTCAGAGGAATTACTCTCCCATGAAAAGATCTTAATGCAGGAGGAAGAGGAGCTAGATAAGAAAGAAGAAACCTATTGGAAGCAGAGATCTAGAATTACTTGGCTTCAAGAAGGAGATAGGAATACAAAGTTCTTTCACCAGTCAACCACAACTAGAAAACACTATAACCGGATTGATGCTTTAACAAATGCAGAAGGACTCCTAGAAACCACCACTTCAGGTATGCAAAAAGTAGCTAATGAGTATTTCTCCACTTTGTTTACTGCAGATTCACATCTGTCAAAACAATCCCAAGAGGAAATCTTGGGAAGTATCCCCAGATTAGTCTCTCAAGAGCAGAATGAGGAGCTTATGAAAGAGATCAAAGAAGAAGAGGTGAAAGAAACAATCTTCTCCATGCAATCAGGAAAGGCCCCAGGTCCTGATGGATTACCAATAGAATTCTATAAAGCTTTTTGGGATATTATAGGAGAAGATATAACTAGAGCAGTAGAAGAAGCCAGATCCAATGGTAGGATTCTCAAATCCCTCAACCATACTTTTCTAGCTTTGATTCCAAAGGGAGGAGAGATGGAGAATCTAACCAATTACAGACCAATAGCCCTCTGCAATGTGATCTACAAGATCATCACCAAGGTAATAGCCAACAGACTAAAAGCTATATTACCAAATATCATATCTCCTGAACAAGGGGGATTTGTGCAGGGCAGACAAATATTAGATGGGATTGTAATAGCACAAGAAACTATACATCATATGGGCCAAAGAAAGAACAAAGGAATGTTCCTAAAGTTAGATCTATCCAAGGCCTATGACAGAGTGAGTTGGGAATTTTTGGATCAAATTTTGCAAAGATTTGGATTCCAAAAATATTGGATCAACTGGATACTTGAATGCATCTCCACAGTCTCCTTTTCAGTGCTCATCAATGGAACCCCCTCCCCATTGTTCAAGGCCAGTAGAGGAATTAGACAAGGAGATCCTCTCTCTCCATATTTGTTCATTATTTTTGTAGAAGGACTGGGAAGACTCATACAGAAGAAAAAAGTAGAGAACAACATTACAAGAATTCAAATAAATAGAGATATAGCTATCACTCATCTACAATTCGTAGATGATACAAGATTATGGGGGGAAGCAACAATAAAAGAAGCAACCAGTATCAGAGAAATATTAGACTGCTACACTACAGCCATTGGCCAACTTCTAAATGAAGAAAAATCTAAAGTTGTCTTCTTTAATGTACATAAGAGAATCAGAGATCGGATAGCAAACATTCTTAGGTTCTCAATGGCCTCGTGTCCATTAGATTACTTGGGAATTCCCTTAACAGAAAAAATCCTAAAAAAGAAAGATTGGAAATCCATAAAAGATAAAATTTTCTCAAAGTTGTCACACTGGTCTCATAGATGGTTAAGCTTTGGAGGTAGAGTCACACTTTTGAAGTCAGTGTTACAAGCAATGCCAGTTTACAAATTTTCCATTTTAGCAGCCCCAAAGAGCATACTCAAAGATTTGGATAAACTGATGAGAAAATTCTTATGGTCAGGAGCACAAGAAAATAAAAAAATGCTTTGGTAAGTTGGGAGAAAGTCTATCAACCAAAGGAAGAGGGAGGTCTTGGAATCAGAGTTGCATCAACAAACAACCTAGCACTAATAGGGAAGTTATACTGGCGGTGGATCACAAACCCAGATCAGTTATGGAGTCAAGTTCTAAAAGCTAAATATTACCCTGCACACGAAATGGAGGATGTCCCACGGTTTCCAGTTACAGGTGTGGGATCAGAGATATGGAAAACACTCAAAAGAGGGGCCTCACTGATTAAGGAAGACTTACATTGGAAAGTAGGTGATGGGAGAAAAGTCAGTTTGTGGGATGATTCTTGGGAATTTTCCCCCCCATTATCAAACAATACCCTCATCTTAGTGGCATCAGAGAGACTCTTCATAATCATGGCCAAACTCTTATATCTCAGTATCTCATCCCCCAAGCCAACAACTAGCAGCTTCAGGAAGATGGCAAAATTTGGACCAGTGGTTAGGTGAAGAATGGGAAGCCAAAAAACGTGAACTGAAAGAAATCCTAGAAAAAAGAACATGGCTATGGAAAGATGGACCTGACCAACTAGCATGGGGATATGGGAAACAAGGCACTTACATAGTGAAAGCAGGCTACCGAAAGGCTCACCAAAGTAGCAAGAACCAACCCCAACAACAACATCCCTGGAAAGAAATATGGCAACCAAAAGGTTGGCCGAAGGTTAATTGTTTTATATGGCAGGTTGCTCACAAAAGCATTATGACTCAGGATAATATGAGGAGAAAGGGGTTCATTGGACCCAGTAGATGTGTAATGTGCTTCCAAGAGGTAGAAACTATAAACCACCTCCTTTTTTATTGCTCCTATGCTTACACAATCTGGAATTGGTGGTACTCCATATTTAGCCAAACAAAATGGTATCCTCCTAATGGTAGTAATTTTTGGGACTATTGGTCACATAACACCTTCAAATCCAAAACACTAAGCACAACTTGGAATTTAGGGATTGGCTTCATCTACTGGCAAATATGGTTGGAACGGAACAACAAAATTTTTAAAGAGGAATTCGGCTCAGAAGAGAGGACCTGGGGGATTATGTTAAGGAAGTTATTAGAAACAGTGCAGACCAAAGTACAGGAAGAATCTCCGATGACAGAGGTAGAACAAGACATTTGGGCACAACTATGGAATCAAATGCAACATGAAAGCTATCAGGAATAGAAAAAAGAACAAAGAGGGCTTCAGTAATATTTGTTGGAAGAGGACATATACAGTTAAGAAGGAGGTAAAGTTTAAAGAACAGGGGATTCAGAGATCCTGGGCAGATAAAAGAAAACAGAAAAACTGCATTTTGAGCCTTGCCAAGAAAGGCAGGATATCAAAATGGATTTGTATAAGCTGATCAATTTTTTTGAATAAAATTTTTACCTTTTACTCAAAAAAATTAAGCATGAAATAACAACTTTAAAATCAATTTGCATCTTTCTAACGTGTGAAAGTGATGATTGTTAAATGTTGGATGCTTTCTCATGATGATAAGTTGTGTATTTTATGTGTCTTTAAAAACCTTCAATAACCGAGCATGTTTTGGTGGAAAGGAAACCCGATCCGAAAGATATGGATAATGGGCTTCAATTTGCCTTGTGTGTCTTCGAAACCCGGATTTGGTTTTGGAGTGGGGAGATGTAGTACAATTTTTTAGACAGTGGGTATCGATACTTTACTCTTATCTTGTTGATGGCTATAGATTCCACACACATTCTCCACATACCTTATTTTTGAGTGAGTAGAGCCAGTGTGGTGCAAGGTCTCATGCTTTCCCTTATGAACCTTTTCCTAACTATTCGTCGATATGCCTTCTCATTTCGTCATTGTATTTAGGAGATAATTTATATGCAACTTGGTTAGGAAGCTTTGATCCTCTCACCAAATCAATATGGTGTATTACCTCATGAGGGAGGTAATCCGACTGATAGTTCTGCTGGAGTTATATTAGAATACTTTGCCAACAATTTCTACACTTTTGGTGGAGGTCAAATCCCTCTAGTTTCCCGTGCTTATCTCAAGCATAAAAGATAAGCTACATCTTTGGTTTCTTTGTAAAATTTTCTAACCGATTTATACAAGTGACAAGGCTGACATTTTAGTGGCTCCTTTAGCTTTCCAAGGTTTTAGAAGATGTCTCCTTCCCTCATGTTGTACTCCATAAGTATTATGTCTACCATAATGGATTACTTTTTGATCATATTACCAGGGCCTACCCAATAGAAAATGACAAGCATCCATCAACACCACGTCACATAGCACTTCATCTTCATAAGGACCAATTTTGAAAGCAACAAGACAAGATTTATCCACAAGTACACTATGATCCTTCTTCAACCAAGAAATATTGTAAGGGTTAGATTTTGGAATGCAAGCAAGTTGCAATTTGTCTACCATTTCTATACTTACCAGATTGTTGGTAGATCCACCATCTACAATCAGCCTACACTCTTTGTTATTACACTTGCATTTTTTTTGGAAGATGCTCTTTCTCTTCCAATTAGATTTTGGGGCCTTTTTGTTCCTAGATATTAGGGTTCTTTGCAACATCAAGTTATCTCTCATTTTTGTTTCTACTTCTATTGGAGGTTCTTCTTTTTCTTGGTCTACCATCACCCTTTTATATTTTTTAGGGCAGACTATGGCCTTATAGGTTTCATTACATATGAAACATCTTAGGGGCTTCAATTCTCCAAAATATTGTTGTCCTTGTCCCCTACCTACAAAACCTCCCCTTCCTCTTAAGTCGGGCTTCATACTTCCCTTGGGCTCTTCTTCTTTGGAAGGTTTGAAGGAAATTCCTCTTCCTCTATTTTGGTTGTTATCACCCCTTTTACTCGCCATTTTTCTATTTTGATTAAGTTTTTCCTCTACTTTTAAGGCATATTTGTACGTCAAATACACAATAGGTACCTTGATTAAGGTGAGCTCATCTTGGAGCTGAAACCTTAGCCCATTAACATACCTAGTTATCACTTGTTCTTCAACCTCTTGTATATCAGTTCAAATTTGAAGCCTCATAAACTGCTCGGTATAAGCTTGTACAAACTGATCCCTTTGCCTTAGGTTTTGGAATTCTCTAAATATTTTTTGTTTAAAATCAAAAGGCAAGAATTGAGCTCAAAGATGTTTCAACATCTTGGGCCACAATTTGATTTTGTCCTTTCCTTGTCTCTTCTTGGAACTCTACAAATTCTCCCACCATAGAGCAATATGAGACTTCAATTTGGATGCTACAATTTTCCCCCTTTTATGGTCATCTTCATCAATGTCTTCCATCTCAAAATACCTTTCCAAATCTAGGAATAAGTTTGCATTGAGTTCACCTTTAAAGTCTGAGATATCAACCTTCACCTTGGATATTTGTCTAGAAACGACTTCAATGAGCCTCTCCATAGGATCTATTGCCCTGGCTGCATTTCCCAAGTTCTCTTCTTCCTCTTCAAAATCATCCAAATGTAGTCTAGCTTCAATGGCTTCTAATATTTTGAGTCATTCATCAACATTATTTCTCCGAGGACCTGCATTCCTCCTACCCCTTCCTCCCTAGTTTAGATAGATTCTCCTTTGGACCATCTTGGTTTGCTCTGATACCAAAATTGATGCAGATCTACAATGATTACCTGTAGTTGTAGCTGGAATTGGAGATAATGAATAACAAGCACAAGTCCATTAATAGACAATTATGCATCAAAATTCCCTCAAGATTTGAGGAATTGTAGCTCCTTCTAAATCTATGGTACATTTGGCTACGTTGTAGGGAGCAACATTGGTCTCATCATCGAGCTTACTGATTGATGATGGCAATGGCAAGAGTGAACTCAAGAATGTCATAGTAGGAAATAAGAATGTGATAGCAGTTCCAAAGAAGTACGACTCAAATTCAATAGGCTAAATTATATAAATTAGAAAGAAGTTATGGGACCTATGCTTATATAATTGTAGCATTAAAAAATTGTGAATTCCATACCATACACTTGAAACTCCATGTCCATCCCAAAACTAGCACCATTTATTACATGCTCTTCTTAGCATGTTCTACTTACCAAGTGTGCTCTGTTCAACATTGGTGCTTCTAACAATTGATGGTCATTTTTACCATCTTCCACACAAGTAGAAGAGCAAATATAATTCTCTCCAAATAGTGCCAAATGATGGGGGCAATGTTCTCTCAAATATTTTTAAAGCTTACAATAGTAGATTTCAATATCGTATAGTAGTATCACACTAGTATGTTGTGTGTTTAGTTGAAATTCTTCAATAACGGTGATTTGGTGTGAGTTCTCTTCAAGATTTCTCATGCTTAAACCAGTAGTCTAGGGTACGCTCTCTTGAAGATTGTATCAACTAATTTCAAAAATTGAGTCAGAAGTTCGTAGGAAGACAATTGAGGGCTCTCCAAATTTTTAAAATCAGATCTGAGACATGCTTAAAAACATTTCAGCTTGTAGCAGGATTTGGTGTTGAGATTAATAACACCTTCTGGAAGAGGTGACAATTCCTCAAAATTCTCAGTCGGTCATCAGGTGCGAGTTCTCTCAAAGTTGAGCAAGACCTTTGCCTGAATACAGCTTAAGGTTCGCCAACTTTATCACATGAGGTATAATGGAGAGTTTCAGCAGTAACAACATCTAACTTTAAGATTTGTAAGACTTCTGGAAAAATTGACAGTTCCTCAAGTCGGTCACAACAGTGCGGTTTGAGTCCTTTTAAGGATTACATGTAGTACAATTACAGTAATTGAGTAAGACTTCCAAGAATTCGATTCAAGTGTCTCCAAATATCTCATATGAGACGTACTGAAGAATTTTTTAAAGTCTGTAGCCGTACCTAACATTGAGATGAGTGATTCCTTGCTAACATTGAAATGAATGAAACCTTCTGGACAAGTGAGCAATACCTCAAGTTTGTCAATGAAGTCTAATTTGAAGATTTTTAGAAGACTGCAACAGGCCCAATTGTAAAGATAGATCAAGTGTTTCCACCTTTCTCATATCAAACATACAGATTTTATATGGTCTGTAGAAGCCTCTATCACTTAATAAGATCCTCTGGAAGAGTAGATAATTCCTCACCTATTCACAGTAGTCCAGGGAAGGATTTCATTAAGTCCAACCATGAGAGTTTAGACCTGTGCATGAAGATAGAGCATGGGTCTCTAATTTTTTTATATGATACATACTTGAAACGATTTGCAGTTTGTTGCAACTCTAAATATTTAGATTAATTACACGTGTTGGAAAAGATCAGACATTGCTGCAGGCTACTCATAGCAGCCTGGAGCAGTTTTTCTGAAAGACTGGATCACGTCCAATCGTGGAGTTGGAGTTGGGTAAGAAGAAAACAAAAAGAGCAAATTTTTTATATGATACATTGTCAAGATTTTTTCCATTTTTGTAGCAGCCATTAAAACTAATAAAATCTTTTTGGAAGGAGGTTGTTCATCAAGTTCTCCATTCTTATTTTCTTTTTGTAGACACCTAAAACGCGTCATGTCGAGGTGACTACTCATATGGGACATGCTAGAAGACCATATGGAAGACCTTGGACAAATACCAAGGTATAGCAGTGGTTCTAACCACTCATTTAGGCAGTTTGGCCTAATCAGTGTTAGCCATGGTTGACACCCATGGTTAGCAGTGCTGACCGTGCCTCAGAGCCATGGCTAGCAGTCAAAATCAGTTGGACCTTGGCCGATCCAAAATCGGTTGCAACGGCCAATTGGTTGCAGATCCGAGCGGTTTAGGGGTGGAAAGATCCAGAAGTTTCCCTCCAACTGCTCTAGCTATCCATTCTTGATCTTGGCTTCCTCAAGAAGCTAGGACATAGCCCTCCTAGGTGCTATAAGAACCCCATCCAAAATGGGAGAAAGAGAGATGCATAGGAGAATTTGAGTAGTGAAGCCCTATCGAATTCAACACTCACCTAATTGCATTGTGATATTGCTTTCTTACCCCTAATTGAGAGATCAAAATGGCAATTCAAGCCATGGAGGTCCTAGGAGGCTAGGAGAGCCAAGAAACTCAATTACGCCAACTTCACGTGCAATCTGAGCAATCCAACCACCAAACTAGTCAGAGGACACAGAGGCGACCCTTGACCATCAATTTGGTAGAGAGATTCAGAGATTCAACCCCTGAATTGGAGGGCAAACATATCTCAGGCTCATGGCTAATAGTGCTCACCACGGGACAGAGCCGTGATCAGGGTATTATCTCTGATTTCTCTATTTTCTAGCCATAGGATCTTTTTAACTTCATTATATTAAGCATAATTCATGTTTATTTGCTTTAATAGAGACTTTGACCGATAGAATTAGGTTTTTTAGTCACTTTTATTTCATTATTGCAATCAAGATACTAATGATATTTTCCATGCTTTCATGCTTTCAAATTCATAATTAGGGCATTAGATAGATTAATTGATGTTTCCTTTACATTATTAATGGTAGAATTATCATGTTTAATGTAGTTTAACATATTTCTTGCACTTTCTTGATTTCATGTTGCTATGACATATTTTGTACAATCTTCCTCCAAAAGCCTCATCAAGAGAGGCCTCCTTTATTACTGATATGCCTCTTGTTGTTTATTGCATGTAGGACTAACAAGGTTTTGACATGCAAGGCAACAAATGCCTCTAATCATGGAGAAGAAGGTCATCTACACCTTGGAGCAGTTCGTGTCATTGTAGAAGGCATTGAAAGACACCTACCCTTGCGAGGGATATTTCCTACTATAATTGTTGTATCAAATGGGTATCCCTAAGAGGGATGGATTTGTAACATGGATTGATTAAATTAATGGAAGATACATTTCTTGTTATGTGTTATTTTTTATCAATTTGTGTATGAATGCTCATTTTTATATGATTTACAACCATTACAACATTAGGTGTTAGCCTTTTACAATGTTACAGAAGGTGATCACGATGGGAAATCTACATTAAATGCCATAGATCACTAATATTTATGTTTTGTGATGATAGGTGCTAGCCGTTATTGATAGCCATAGTCAATAGTTGTAGCCATGATTGACACCCATGGGTAACAATTGTAGCCATGCCACAGAGCCATGGTCAGCAGCAGATAGGTCGTACAATAGAGAACCAAATCTTAATCGGATGTGGATCTGAGGTAGGACCCATATCTCACTGGTTTTCCTATGTTATCTATCTATGTTTTTCTAGAATGTGTAAAATGCTAGCATAATTAGGGAATGCAATGAAAAAGATAAAATGCATTGAGTCCCTAGGTCCTTTTTCTTAGGTTCCACTAGTCGTTGCTAGGAACAACGGACCTCTGAGTGCAGTCCACCCTAGTCTCCAGTGGTCTAGGCCCTTTTTGTATGTTGGTTTGCTTGTGTGAGGCCCAATCTAGTGGCCATATCGTCATCATCATTAGTGTGCATTTTATTTGAAAGTCATATAGTTTAATCATGCATACTTTCTAAAATTAAACGTTCCTTTTTGCATAGCATATAGAAGAATCATTTGAGTGTTGTTTTATGCATTTAATTTTCATGCAAAATAAAAGGAACCCCACACACCATGACACATTGTAAATGCTAGTGAGTTGGAAGTCACATCCAACCACTAGTAGGGTTCAATGATGATGGTAGTGATTTCCATCCATTGGCCCAACTCCCTCGAACCTTTTGTTACTAGACCAATACCAGATCCAAGATCCATCCTAGCCTGCAAAATTGCATGTACTTCTCTTCAGAGGGTATAACACTAACTGGGTGAGATTGGGTGAGGATCGGTAGGACCTATGCTCCCTGCCCAGGTGTGGGTTTCATCTCCACATTTTAGGGGGATTACATGACCTAGAGTTCATATCCAGGTTGTCGAGCTATGAGTATACAGGTGAAAGCCCTTTAACAATTGAGTATATCATCAACATATTGAAAACATGATGAGAGTTACTTATTGATACAACAAATTGCAAAACACATCAAATAGTTTAGGGTTCACATTAAAGCTTTAAAAGAGATAATCACCATTGTATTCTTTGTGTGCTAATAAAATTTGAATCTAGACATAGGATACATACTATGGTGGTTACACGGAGAGGCCGACCCGAGCGTAGATCCGAGGTCGAGGCCGAAGCTCCACCCAATGCACAACAAGATGTGCAACGCCCTCAATCACAGAATCCTCCCAAACATCATTCAACGAGTATTAGAGGGGACAATTCTATGCATGGGGATCTTGTTGAGAATACCCCAATATGAGGAGCTACTAGACACTCCTCGAGACATAGATCAGAGCATGGAGCTTCCCAACATGGGGGTTCCAAACATGTTAGCATTTACCATGACCGCATTCCACGTGCATCCATAGGATCTACTAAAGAGTTTGTCATTGAGGGATCCAGATTGGTACCCCTTCATCCTATAGCTAAGGGAGGCTTGAGGCCCCCAACATCTGAGTATAGATGAGTTCAAGATCCACCCATCCAGGGGCAAATAGAGAGGGCCACTTTCGAGCATAGGCCCACTCAAACTCCCAACAAAGGTGAGCCTTGTAGGATCACCATAGACGTATCTAAAGTGGGAGCCAATGGTATGCCACCTCATGAGCCATGGCATAGTAGATAGTTGGATGGTTTGGGTAAAGTTCTAGGGCAACTAGGTTACAAGCCTACTCCTACGCCTTCTCACTCCATGAGTGTGCATAGTGGTAGTACTATTAGGACTATCAGAGAACCTAGAGAGTGCTCCAAGTATTCTTGAGATATGTATACCCCTACATCTCATGTAGGCACAGAGTGTAGGCAATAGCTAGATGTGAATGTCATCTTCATAGACAAGGGCAAGAGCATAGCAGATCAGTCCATTGGGGGACACACCCACAAAGCCGCTCGAATAGAGCGCACACACCAGAGGCCTCATACGGCTGATCACATAGATAGATCTCACAAGTTGGTGTTAGAGCAGAGATGTCAGATCCTCCAAGACCAATTGGAGGATGTTCACGTAGAGCAAGAATACCTCAAAAATGAGAACACTCAGAGGCAAAGGTTCATAAGACAATACTTATATGAACAATGAATGCATGAGCAATGCATCCTTGATCAAAAGGAGCATGTTGAGAGGGAGGATCGACTAGCTAGTGTCATTTTACATCCCCATAGTGAGCATAGGGAGCGCATTGATAGATGAGTTGCTTCACAACCTGATTTGCACCCTGAGTATATAGATACCCATACTCGCTACATGACCCAACATAGAGATGGGTGCCCTCCACCCGAGCATCATGGGCATAGGCAGTACGAAGAAGAAGTGGGAGATGAATTAGATCAAGAATATCCTAAAATATCCCAAGTCGAGGAGGAGGATGAGCCTATTCCTTCACCTCGATCGAAGAGGAACGTGCCTCCAAAGGTGCCTCCAAGGCAATCCATAGAAGAGGAGTTCTTATCTTCGTAAGCTTATAAAGTCATGGTAGAAAAGGTCAAAGCTATAGAAAAGCAAGGAACAACTTATCAAAAGCCAACCTTGAATAAAATTCATAATGAACCTTTATGTCCATTAGTGCCTATTCTAGCTTATCCTGAGCATTTTGAAATGCCTAAGCTAGAAAATTTTAGAGGAGAGGAGGATGCTCAAGAGCACGTCATGAGTTTTTTAGACATGTGCTTTCAGATTGGAAGCAATGATGCCCTACTCCTATGGAATTTCATCATGACCCTCTCAGGCCTAGCCTGAGAGTGGTTTAATCAACTCAAGAGGTACAATATCACCAATTTTGAGCAATTGGTTGATGCATTTCTTGAACGCTTCTCCTTTGGCATCAAGAAGAAGGTGAACTTATCCGAGATGGCTGCTTTAATGCAACATGATGATGAGCCAATTATGGATTATGAGAAATGATGGAGAAATATGATGGTAAAGCTACCATTTTCCATCCCTACTACTGAATTAACTAGGATGTTTATGAAAAGTTGTGCAAAGCACATTTCATTATTATTATAGTTGCAGCAATATCAAACATTTGAAGAGGCTTTGGTGCAAGCCAAAGTGATTGAGGATATCAAGTTACAGGAGGGTAACTTGAAACTCAAAAATAAGAAGGAATGGAACAAGAAAAGCATCGAGAAACAATAGGCCAAGCCGGCCCATATCAATCAGGTGGTTCTAAACCTTCAGAAAGGAGATAAGGGGTAGCAACAATGAAATTATCAAGCCCAACCTCCCCTACGCAATATGAGCAACGCAACAACCAGAGGGGTAAGGACAAAGAAAGATGCCCTCCTCGCATATTCACACAATTATCAAAATCGTTGACAGTGATTTTCCATCAGTTATGTGAGGCAAAGGCAATAAACTTACCAGAAGTCAAAATGGTAGACCCTAGTCAACCCAAGCCTAAGGGGTATAAAGATGATCAATATTGCATATTTCATCGAATGAAAGGTCATGACATAGAGGTATGTTGGTCTTTCAAACATTTAGTGCAGAACATGATTGAAAGAGGTACGCTTCTTGTGGATAATCCACAAGCACCAGATAATCAGAATATGGGGATTTACAAGAATCCTCTACCCAACCATGAGGTACCAAGGAACAATGTTGGCCAAGTCAATCAAGTACGAATCGAACCACCAACCCATGGGTTCATCGGAATGGTCAATGTCATCACAAGACATGTGAGGTATGAGAGACCAAATCAACCTCCAACTCCTATTAGAGTCCATGTTGTACCTCCTCCAAGGCCAGCCCAACATGTACCAGGCCCACCAACTAGACCGGTGGTGACAATCAAGAGTAGGTTAGTCCAAAACCTATAGATAACTCCAACAAAGTTGTTGATTTATGAGTTGATTCAATAGTCTCCCAAGCATAGGGAGATGCTTATGGATATTCTAAGGTCCATAGAAGTGTAGTCCTAGGATCTTGAAGCATTCACACACTTCGTGGGACATGTGCAATAGTGTCAGGAGCCGGTCATACAATTTTATGATCATGAAATCAAGATGGTTTCCACTATCATGATGGACCCGCCGCTCCACATCATTGCATGTGTGAATCACATACCCTTCAAATAGGTTTTGATTGATACAAGATCATCAATAAATATTATCATGACCAAGGCATTAACATACCTAAAGTTACCAAAGATGCATATCATACCTTCCACCTTCACATTGAGAGCTTTTAATGATGCATTATGCTCAACTATCGGTACGATAGTCTTACCTATTCAGGTGGGGCTGAAGACCATCCCCATGATGTGTCATGTGATTGAAGGTGCTATGCAATATAATATACTTCTAGGATGGCCTTGGATAAGAGAAATGTATTGTGTCCCCTCTATTCTCCATCAATGTATCAAATACATGCATGAGGGATAGGTTCACATGGTACCTTCAGATGAAGAACCATTCAAATACATGAATCTAGAAGATTTATCAAGGGATTTCATGCTCCCCTCAATGCACCTAGACATACGGCCAATATCACCGATCAAAGAGCCAGGAGGTAAAATGAAGGAAGTGTGTGCCAAACCTACAACATCCATATCTCAATGATCAGAGTACACAATAGTTGCTTCTACCAGACCATCTGCATCTATATGCGTTGAGATGATGGGAAGATAAAATCCAAAATGGAAAAAAAGGAGATAAAGTGAGCACCTAAACTAGTGGTTATCGAGGTCCCTATTCCCATGGAAGTAGAGGATGCTCAAGGAGAAGTCGAAGAGGCACCTCAGCCTGCTTTACCTGCATCTTCAGCAGGGTCATCTGCACCATAGGTGATAGTTCATTTGGTTAATCCTAGATTGGGGGAGTATATCATGCAGAATGTGATATTTACACCGATCATCGAGACTGCACAGGATATGGGCCGACCGCGAGCCCATCACCTTCCCATAGGGATGGTGGTACCATTGGGGGTGCCTCCTAACCAAACCAATTTCATCTATGGAGGGCTCGACCAGATTGCATCTCGCACCCCCATGGATGAAGATGATGATGAGCCATTCACTATGAATGTTCATTATCTCTCTAACCTAGAGTATGCCTTACGATATTTTGAATGCTACCATTGGCATGGTTACGGTCTCAGATTATCTGAGTAGGGGCGTAGGAGGCCTTATGAACCATAATATCAGTTGCCTACAGATAGGTTCAGGTTAGGATATCATATTAGAGGATAGGATGAACTCCTCATGATATATTTGGACCACCTATACCTCAGTCTAGGGGAGGAAGTCGATATTAATCCTTATCACCCCAATCCTTCTATATTTCATTGGGATAACCGGATAGTGTCTTATGTCACTATAGAACCACCTAAGACATATCACGAAGATATATTGGTGGAGACCGGTCCAGAGCATATCCCAAGAGATAACTTGGATGAAAAAATCTATGCAGCAATCGATGACATAGGCCTACAAGTTCACAATGCTAGCATAGCAGAAGACTCCGAGTCAGAATATCATTCTGATGAGGACATAGTAGAGTCCATATCTGAGAGAGGGGGACCTAGTTACATGTATGACATTGATGATGATGGTGAGTCCTCAAACAATGAGCAATATGAGGATGACACTAAGTTGGCTTATTTAGGCCCTCTTAACTTACATCATCTGATTCCCTTGGAGACAGTCATCGAGGATGAGCAATCCTCTATCGATGATGATGAGTACCGAGTGTGGGCTTACATGGGGCCCCATCTCCCTAATCCCCCAGTTCTAGTAGGTAGTGATGAAGGCTTTTATTATGATAGTGATGATGAAGATGAAATAGAGAGAGCCTATTTAGGACCTCCTTACTTGCATCATCATAATGCACCATACACTACAGAGGATATGTACAGAGATATCAATATTCATCCTCACCTCAGAGGAAGACCACCTAATTTGGATAGGATTTATCATATGGTCTTCCCTAATCCATCAACATTCAAAGAACTCCTTGAGCCTAGCGATCCTATTTTTGAGTCTATCCATAGACCAGATCCAGAGATCCCCATACCCCTAGAACCACATCTCGAGGATGGAAGTTATACAAATGTAGAGTCACATGCATGTGGTCCTAGAGACATGATCCATTCCATCAATATGATCTCCATTGATTTGACCACTCCACTTCACAATCCATCCGATCCTTCCAAACCATTGTATCTGAATGTAGATGCTATTGATTGGGATCACATTGACTCACCACTAGAGCCTAAAGATTTCTTCCCTAACAAAGAAATATTGCAACCTTTTCATTTTGTGCTAGGTTATGCACATGATGTTTATCATGTTGAGGATGCTTCCAATGTAGAACCCATAAACCCAATAGATGACATCCACTTGATCCCTACGCCTCATCAGCTTGAGGAGGGATCCCACATGTCAATAGAGGAAACCTTTGAAGTGGATATCAATAATGATCCCACCAATCCAAGGAAGGTTAAATTTGGAGAAATTTTATCTCCTGATGAGCATGCCAACCTCATCCCTCTACTGAAAGAGAGACCTGATCTCTTTGCTTGGACTTATAAGGACATGCCAGGTCTAGATCCAAAATTGGTTACTCATAACCTTTCGCTAGATCTATCAAAGAAGCCAGTCAAGCAGAAACTCAGGAAGATGCATCCGAAAGTAGCCTTAATGGTTAAATATGAATTGCAGAAGCTATTGGATGTAGAGTTTGTCATTTCCATCGACTATCCAGAATGGGTATCAAACATGGTGCCTGTAGGAAAACCTGATGGAAGGATCCATATTTGTAAGGATTTTAGAGACCTCAATAAGGCAACACCAAAGGATTCATTCCCATTTCCGAACATAGATGCTCTCGTAGATGCAACTATGGGTCATGAAATGCTCTCCCTAATGGATGGTTTTTTTAGTTACAACCAAATTTAGATTAAGCCCGAAGACCAACATAAAACCATGTTCATAATGCCATGGGGGACATTTTGCTATAAGGTTATGCCATTCGGTCTTAAAAATGTTGGTGCCACATATCAATGGGCTATGACATATATCTTTCATGACTATATGCATAAGATCTTAGAATATTACATCGATGACTTATTGGTGAAGTCATTGCTACATTCAGAGCATGTTGAGGTCCTGAGAAAGGTCTTCGATCACCTGATAGAGCATAATGTCAGGTTGAATCCTAAGAAGTGTGTATTTGGTATAACTTCAAGAAAACTCTTAGGATTCATCATTTCAAAGTGAGGCATCAAAGTTGATCCAAAGAAGGTCAAGGTAATTTTAGAAATGTATCCTCCCATGAATATCAAGGAATTAAGAAGCCTATAGGGCAAAGTAGCATCCATAAAGTGATTTATCACATAATTATCAGATAAATGTCGACCCATGAATCGACTACTACACAAGGGGGTCCCATTCAATTGGGATGAGGACTATCAAGCAGCCTTTGCTGAGATTAAGCAATACCTAGCAACGCCACCAGTGCTAGCTCCACCAAGACCAGATGAGCCATTTTTGCTATATATATCAATAACTGAATTTGCATTAGGGACCATGTTAGCCCAAAATAATGTGCAAGACAAAGAGCAAGCCATATATTACATTAGTCAAACCTTGGTGAGTTATGAGATAGGATATGCATATGTGGAAAAACTATGTTTAGCAGTAGTGTTCACTACAAAGAAATTATGATATTATATGTTAAGTCATACGATGTATGTCATATCAAAACAAAATCCTTTGTAGTATATGATGAGCAAGACATATCATAATACATGTACTACAAAGTGGATCATGCTATTGATAGAATTTGATCTAGAATTCATTAGCCAAAATTCCATTAAGGGATAAGTCATAGCTGATCAACTGGCTGAGGTACCTCTTGAAAATAGTAGGCCCCTCACCATTGAGCTTCTTGATGATGTAGTTTTTGCCTTATCAGAAGCACCCAAACCTGAAGAACCAGATAACAAAGCTGATATGACCTTGTTCTTCGATGGTTCGAAGTGTGAGCAAGGGGGTGGTGCAGGAATAGTGTTGTTCACACCACAAGGTGCTCCTATGCCCTTGTCATTCAAGTTGGACTTTCCTTGCACTAACAATAATGTTGAATACGAAGCCCTAATTTTGGGCCTCCAAACAACTATCGCCATGAAGATTAAAAGGTTAAATATCTTTGGTGATTCCCTTCTCATTATTAACCAAGTGAAGGGACTTTTTCAGTGTCGATGTCCTATCCTGAAGTCTTACAAAGATCTTGTTGATACATATTTAGCTCAGTTGGAATGGTATGACATCGAGGCAATCCCTCATTCATCAAATAGATTCGTAGACACTATGGCATATTTGGGATCCTTAATCCCTCAGAATCCATCTACCGATTTTACTACCATCCATGTAAAAATATTGTCACACTCTATTGTGCAATGTGAAGCTTTGGATAACAAAGAGTCAATCAACATGATTCAGGTAGAACCAAACCATGAGTGGTTCTACAGAGCCAGAGACTTTCTCAAGGGAGCATCCTGGGGGTCTTTGATCTCGTAGGATCCTAC
Source organism: Wollemia nobilis (assembly GCA_028583015.1). NCBI lineage: Eukaryota > Viridiplantae > Streptophyta > Pinopsida > Araucariales > Araucariaceae > Wollemia > Wollemia nobilis. Next base: position 2,142,647 of record JAQPPZ010015100.1, read on the forward strand.
AGGGAGTGGTACTACCATCCACCATAAGGTTATTTCCAATCTACATTTGTGAATGTTAAACCATAGGGGGAACATGTTGTCTTGTCAGTTGAGGCTGAGAGCTATCAGAACTGGATGTCATAGATATATGACTTCCTTAAGCTTGGTGTAATCCCTCAGGGATTATTGCATGTCATGAAGTGCACATTTAAATAGAAAGTGACAAAGTATGTCTTGTTAGGAGATATTTTGTATCATCGAAGCTATGATGGAGTTCTCCTTCATTGTCTTGAGCCCCAAGAATCATCTTGGGTAATTTTGCAAGCTCACGATGGTACGTGTGATGGCCATTTCAGTGGCATGGCTATCATCAAGTGCATCCTTTGCATGGGTTATTATTGGCCCACTATGGAGAAGGATTGCAATGTGTATGTCAGGAAATGCGTTAAATGCCAGCATCATGCTAATCTTGTGCACCTACCATCATAGGCCTTACAGCCCATTCAAGCGGCTTGGCCATTTGCTCAATGGGGTTTGGATCTCATCGGTAAGATCTCTCCTCCATCATCGAGTCGACATACATTCATTATTATGGCTACTGAGTACTTTACTAAGTGGGTGGAAGCAATCCCATTAACAATGACAACTAGAGCATGTATTTCTGAGTTCATACTCACCAATATCATAAGTCATTTTGGGATACCATCCAAGATAATTTTGGATAATGGAACGTCATTCAAAAACAAAACTGTGAGAGCTTTGACATTCAAGTACAAGATCAAACATAGTTTTGTGACTCCATATTATCCATAGGCAAATGGGTAGGCTGAAGCTTCAAACAAGATAGTGGTATCCATATTGAAAAATATGGTACAAGAACATCATAAATATTGGCACATCCAGCTACCCCTTGCATTATGGGCTTACAGGACTAGTATTCGGACACCCACTAGGGCAACTCCATTTTCACTAGTATATGGTACTGAGGCCATTATGCCCTTAGAGTTGGAAATTCCAATGTTGTGCATCGCATTGAAAGAGTTCATCGATGATGACACTACGTGACAAGCTCACCTAGATCAATTGATGCTACTTGATGAACATCACGTGAATGCCCTTGAGCATCTTCACATTTATCAAGAGCACTTAAAATGAGCTTACAATGACAAAGTCCATCTGAGAGACTTTGAGGTTGGTGATCTTGTGCTGAAAGAGAACCAACAGAACTCAAATCTACCACCAAAAATGTGAGACAAATTTATGGCTAATTGGTTAGGTCCTTATATCATCTCTGAGAATATTGGACCTGGGACATATCGCTTGACATCGTTGGAAGGGGTTGAAGAGCCTGAACCTCTCAACATCCTTCACCTTAAATCATTTTATGCCTAAAACCATAAAAAGGCCCCAAAGGCATCTGTAAGCCCTTTGGTCATTCAGTAAAAGGCTCCAAAGGCATCTGTAAGCCCTTTGGTCAAATTAAAAAGTAATAAAATCTAAAAAAATTGGAAAATATCAAAATTTCAAAAACAATTGCACATTGCATTTCATTTGCATCATCACATTCTAGTTACCGCATGCATTTCATGTTGCATTGCATTAGGCATATCCATCCATCGCACTTGCATTAGGATAGTTTGTGTTTACAATCTTACAAATGACACCACATTTGTATTTCAATCATGCATCTTTGCACTATCATCATCATTCATCACCCATGTGAGTAATTATGTTTTTCAACACAACCCTTCTTATTGCTATGAAGAATATACTAAGGTTTTTCAGTCATTCAACCATACCTAGTGGTCTTCTCAAGAGTTTGGTAGAAAGCTTGCTTTGCTTTTGTAGATGAGGTCTAGTTTTGATAGCCCTTAGCATATCAGAATCCTATCACTAATATCCAAACTAAACAATCCTAATTAGGACTAGGGAAAGATGAATGCTACGAAGTGAGACCAGGTATCCTGAGGTGAAAATTTTATTCTTGCTTATCCCCCTATGCGAACGGTCTAGAAATATTGGCAATTGGCAAAAGGACAAGCTTACCCCCTACCCGAATAAATCCCTTGCTTACAAATGAAGGAGCAAAATCCTAGAATGAAATCCTCGAGTGAAATTCCAAAGTTAAATCCTCAAAAATCAAATCAAATCAAGATCAAATTCAAAGTGAAATCCTATCAGTATCAAATCCCTTGCTCAAAGAAAAAAAAAGTACAAAATAAATAGTGGTTTTTATCACTAAAAAAGTACAAAATAAATAATGATTCTTATCACTTTACATGAGCAAGTATCCCAATAAATTAAAGAAAATAAGGGGGTGAGCTTGAATCCCTAGAATTATCAACACTACCATACCTTACGCATGATGATATATCTGATACATTAGCATTTCACTTTTGTGCAGACCAATGTTTGAATGTGGAAGAGCTAGCTTCAGGTGTCCTGTATCGCCTAGTAGTCTACATCCAACTAAAATCTAAACCTAGGATTGGATAGACATTTGAGGATCCCCAATCTTAGCAATGGGCTGAAAGAATCCCGCCTGACATCGGGGTATGCTTATGCCTTATCTAAATATACTCATTTGCACACACAAGGATAATGAATAGTTAGGGTCTATCCTAGCGAAAGCCTTATATTTTAGAAGTCTAGTATGGTCAGTATACAACTTTTGATAAGTCAACTAAGGTGTTTGAGTTTCATGGAAAACCTCAAAAATTCCCAAATAGCAACAACCAATTTTCAATGCAATCATCAAAAATCAATTTCTTTTATGAGAGTTTGTTTATTAGAATTATTTATAATATAGGATAGATACCGGATGGATGTCAGAAATGATATTTAAATGGCCACTGACTATATTATCCATATTATTTTAATTTACAAAAGCTTATGAATAGAAACCATATATAATTGCATCTCACATATGGGTGCACAATTTATCAATTTTCATAAAAAGATATAGCAATTACATTTCATGATTGTTATACATTATGTGGTGTCATCCATTAGATTGTTAAACTCATATTGCATTCATACATTATGTTTTAAGTGATTAAAGCATACATGTCCATTTACATAAATCATCATCAAAAAAATATATGCAATACATACATGGCATAGATTATGTCATAACAACATAAATTAAATGCATACAAGTACAATAAATTAAACATGCATTTAACAACAAACATTGCATTCATATACATTCATCATAAGTAGTCCATCTACACATATATATCATTGCATCTAAAATCATACATCCATCATCTATCTAGTGCATGTCATCCATACATCACATCATATAGCATAAAATAAACATCACATCTAAGCATTGCATCCATATGCATCTCATAAAATCTAAAAACAATAAAACAAATAAACTGCACATATAATGAGTCTCAAAGTCAGATCATATATATATATATTTTTTTATAAAAATATATAATAAGTAGTACATCAACATATGTCAAAAATACCCATAGGCTACAATTATGTAGGTCCTCGACCTTACACACAAAAATGGTACAAGCATCTAGCATAGATCTATACTAAGTAGCCTACACCCCTAGTCTGTGAGGCTCCACCCTCACCTCCACCATCCCTACATCTAGAGCTAGCACCAAAAGTCCTCTCTGATCTGTGACTCCTATGGCTGGAGCGAGATGAAGACTGGCCTATCTCCCGAGTGTGAGTCCTCTGAGAGCCTGAAGCCATGGGCATCTCTAGAACCTCACCCCCAAGTAGCTGAATCGATCCTCTCAAGGAAGTGATGTAGGCAGAATCTCATGCTCTATCATCGATGTGCTACTACACTAGAGCCCAGAGTCTCCTGATCTCTACCCCCTGATCCAGCCCTACTAATCCCTATACTACCTGAGCTATTGGAGCAACTAGTGGTGCTAGAGCAACCTATGAAGTAGAGGGATCTCCCCTCTCAACCCTGAGTGCATCATGTTGTGCCCTAAGAGCATCTAGCTGAGACTATAGGAGGATGCACTGGCCTGTAACCCATTGTATCTCTATATCTACTAAGGCAATCCTAGCCTGTAGAGTGGTCTTCTCCTCCTCATAGCCACACCACTAAGACTACCCTACTATGAGTCAAGACTGTAGATCCCCAACCTTTGCCTATAAGGTGGCAATGGTGGTATCTCGATGTAGAAGTTGTGTCTACAGAGAGCCTACCTGAGTCTATAGGCTAGCAACCTAGGCCCTGAGCTACCCAACCTCACTATCAGGTGTGGCCTCACCCTCCTCAAGAGCATCACCCTCCTCAACTAGAGGTGCATCCTCTATAGCTCCCTCACCCCATCCACCCTCAATCCTCTAATAGACTCGATGATCATGAGGATCGACCTCTAACTCCCTCTACACCCTCGACTACATCATCTACTATCCTACCCAAGGGGCCCTCAAAGCCTCACCATACCCTGAGTGTCCACCAAGTGTCATAATCAAGAGTAGTCCCTACATCTATCAACCTTGACTCCTAAAATTCATCATCCTCATCACCTAATGGAGTCACCCTAGGCCATGCCAAGTCCCTCTCTAGAGTGAGGTGATGGTAGATGGTAGGCAGCTCTAGAATGTCCTACCTAATCCTAAACTATCTAGTGACACGAGAGAAGTAAAAGAACTCTTATACCTCAAACTTACATCCGAGGAGCCATTTGTCTCTGCATGCCCGACGTAGCTGATCATCAACCTCCATCCATGGAGGGTAGTCTAGGTATGGGTGCCAGTCCACCTCATCCACATACAATCATGAGAACTATCCAATGTAGTGAGCCAGGTCCCCTACGTGAGACCTACTCAGAAGCCCTCCTACTCATGAGGCTAGCATGTTGCATAACACTGGTGCACCTCCTCAATGGTGCCAATCTCGAGTGGTAAACTAGTGGGGTGCTCAATATTAATATGCTACCACCCCAGATCTGAAGTAGTAAGCTACAATCGATGCCTACTCTACTCCTCTACATAATCTGATACAACTCATTATAGAGCTACGCTAGTAGGGCACTCCCCAAGATAGGATCAGTGATCAATGCTGCTCACTAGGACATCCTGCATCCTAGCCAAGAGGTTCCAAGGGAACCTCACTCCAAAAGAGTCAAGCAGGACAATCTGCATGATCAGGTGCATGAAAATAGTTGCTCACTGGGAGAAGACCCATTGGGTGTACCAATGCTCAATGTGGACCCCTCCATGGTCCGAGTGTCATTATGTTGCCTCACTACGAGCACCAAATATCATCATGAATACTACATCCTTCACCTCCATCGATGAATATGTGATGGCCTCACCATCCAGAGGGAGTCAAAAGATGTGGTAGACATCCTCCAAAGTAATAGTCATCTCACCTATCGATAGGTGAAAGGTATTGGTCCACGTATCCCAACATCGAGCCAATGTAATCATGTAGGCCTGATCAGCCCTAATGGTGGGGAGGCACAAGACATAGCCAAATCCCATAGCCCCAAACCAATACTGCTCCACCTAAGTTAGGGCACCACGTAGGTTATGAAGGATCTATGATTCCCTCGCCCTCACAGTCAGAGTCTGGTCGATAGCAAGATAATAAGGCAAAAAATTATAAAATCAACCAAAAAACATAAAAAGTGACTTAAAAATGACAAACAAAATTATAAAATCATCAACACATAAAAATAAAAAATGCACTCAAAAATTAAAAAAATCATTAAAATTAAAAAAAAAATTCTAATGGTATCGAACCATGGCTCAGACCCACGGTCGGGATGGCGGTCAATTTTATGACCATTGGGATTTAAATCCCTGATCTAGACCCCCAATTTTACCAATTGGGGACCATCCTCCCCGATAGGAGGGAAGGCCTTTTCAAGGTCCTTCCTCATCCCGAGACCCCCAAAAAATAAAAAAATAATAAAACAAAAAAAAAAACAAAAAATTTAACCCTCCCCTTAAGCTAACCTAAGCTAAACCTAACTAGGGTGAGGTTCATTACCAACGGTTTAATGATGTTCATTTGACCCATTACTTAATGAGGTTAATTTTAAACCGGTAAAAATAAATAATGGTCAAGGGTTTTGTGTGCTTCTACCTTAGTAGCACCGACTCCTCCAGGTTGGGCTGCCATCAATGCAATTGGTAGTGAGGTCGAGTTGCAGTAGCGCTTCACATCAGAATTGTTCAAACACCTCTCAGAGCACTCAAGATTTGCAAGCTATCAAGTTGAAAATGACATCAAAAATGATAACAAATTTTTTAAATATTTCCTATTTTTTGCCTGATCATGGTTGACACCCATGGGCGCAGAACTAGGGTTTGTCGATCATGGATGTCAGCCATGGCTAGAAAAATTTGAAAACCTAGCTACTTTTGACAAACATGGCTAGAAAACTATAATAAATGCTCAAAAATCCCACCATGAGGAGCTGTAAAATGTCAAATTAAAAATACCCATCTGACCAGAATTGTCAAAAACATTAAAAATAACAAAAAAATTAGATAAACTAAAAATCCAAATGTGCCTTGTACCTAGTAATTTACCCTATACACTTGGTGGTTGTAGTGACTTGCGCTCCATGCAATCTGACAAGATGAGTAAATTACCATAAGGACATTTGGGGTAAATTCATCATCATGGAATTGATATGCTTCATTTCAATCCCTAAGAAGGCCTAGATCGGACTGCTCCATGGGAATGAAGCAATCATATCAATTCTTCTATGACATTTTTAGTAGATCATCAAACAATATGATTCAACACATGCCTAATTGGAATTGCTATCATCTTGATTCCCTAAGAAGGCCATTGAGGTTGGACCGCTCCATGGGATAGAGATGTACAATTACTATTAATAGTTGCAATCATAGCTGATTAGGCCTAATCAATTATCAAATGCTAAATCTTATTTTGTTCAAAGTCATTCATAGTGGTCAAGTGACTTGTCGCTTCATTCAATTGTCATTACCCTCATCGACTCATCGCTTGAGGGGGTAGTCATAATATCATAATCATAATCAAAGTCAACAAAAGATCCCTTGATCGTAGATCCCTTGATCTTGTCAAAATTATGTTCATCTTACGAATCATTGCCAATGACTATCATAAGCTTACCCTCTGCTGGGGCAAAAAGCAAATATGATAGTTCAGTTAGTAGCTCTCCTCCTTTCGGATCTATATGGTGCAGAAGCCTATAGTAGCACTGAAGCTACCCGATCGTCACTGGAGCTTGCCAAAGCTTTGCAAATTTAAGCCTTCCATCCAGTTGGAAGCAATGATTCTAGGATGTGCATCCTTTTGTTGGACCTTGAGCATCTAATGTTGATCAGACTAATGATCATCATCCAACCTACGACATCATTTTAGGAGGTCTATTTTTGCTCAGCATTGTTCGATCTCACAATGCATCTCAAAAGGGGCATCTGTAGACACCTAAAATGTGTCATGTCGAGGTGACTACTCATATGGGACATGCTAGAAGACCATATGGAAGACCTTGGACAAATACCAAGGTATAGCAATGGTTCTAACCACTCATTTAGGCAGTTTGGCCTAATCAGTGTTAGTCATGGTTGACACCCATGGTTAGCAATGTTGACCGTGCCTCAGAGCCGTGACTAGCAATCAAAATCAGTTGGACCTTGGCCGATCCAAAATCGGTTGCAATGGCCAATTGGTTGCAGATCCGAGTGGTTTAGGGGTGGAAAGATCCAGAAGTTTCCCTCCAACTGCTCCAGCTGTCCATTCTTGATCTTGGCTTCCTCAAGAAGCTAAGACATAGCCCTCCTAGGTGCTATAAGACCCCCATCCAAAATGGGAAATGAGAGAGATGCATAGGAGAATTTGAGCGGCGAAGCCCTGTCGAGTTCATTACTCACCTATTTGCATTGAGAGAAAGCTTGGTCATAAGCATTGAGAGATCAAAATGGTAATTCAAGCCATGGAGGTCCTAGGAGGCTAGGAGAGCCAAGAAACTCAATTACGCCAACTTCACGTGCAATCTGAGCAATCCAACCACCAAACTAGTCAGAGGACACAGAGGTGACCCTTGACCATCAATTTGGTAGAGAGATTCAGAGATTCAACCCCTGAATTGGAGGGCAAACATATCTCAGGCTCAGCCACGGCTAACAGTGCTCACCGCATGACAGAGCCGCGGTCAGGGTATTATCTCTGATTTCCCTATTTTCTAGTCGTAGGATCTTTTTAACTTCATTAGATTAAGCATATTTCATGTTTATTTGCTTTAATAGAGACTCTGACCGATAGAATTAGGGTTTTTAGTCACTTTTCTTTCATTCTTGCAATCAAGATACTAATGGTCTTTTCTATGCTTTCATGCTTTCAAATTCATAATTGAGGCATTAGATAGATTGATTGATGTTTCCTTTACAGTCTTAATGGTAGAATTATCATGTTTAATGTAGTTTAACATGTTTCTTGCACTTTCTTGATTTCATGTTGCTATGACATCTTTTGTACAATCTTCCTCCAAAAGCCTCATCAAGAGAGGCCTCCTTTATTACTGATATGCCTCTTGTTGTTTATTGCACGCAGGACTAACAGGGTTTTGACATGCAAGGCAACAAATGCCTCTAATCATGGAGAAGAAGGTCATCTACACCTTGGAGCAGTTCGTGTCATTGTAGAAGGCATTGAAATACACCTACCCTTGCGAGGGATCTTTCCTACTGTAATTGTTGTATCGAATGGGTATCCCTAAGAGGGATGGATTTGTAACATGGATTGATTCAAATTAATGGAAGATACATTTCTTGTTATGTGTTATTTCTTGTCAATTTGTGTATGAATGCTCATTTTCATATGATTTACAACCATTACAACATTAGGTGTTAGCCTTTTACAATGTTACACCTCTATATCTACCAAGGATTTTAATTGACTGAAATTTGCTGGCTAACTCAATAACAAATTATTACTGATGGGATTTTTTTTTGAAAAGTGACTTTATATTACTTTAAAAGAAAATGAAGAGTACACTATTCACAACAAAAAGGGGGTGTTATGGTAGCACACCCCGAAAAGCCTATGCTATGGGCCTAACCTTGAGTTTAGGAAACTACAAGCTGGAAACAAAAAACAGTAAAGAGCAATAACCCAGCCCCTAAACACAGAGTTCGGGGAACTATAAACTGAAAATAGAAAGCAATAAAGAGCAAGAACCTAGCCCAAGAACAAACTGTGTTTAGGGAACTATAAACTGAAAACAGTAAAGAGCAAGAATCCAACCCAAGAAGAAACTGAGTTTAGGGAACTACAAACTCAAAACAAAAAACAGTAAATAAAAGTGGGAACCCGCTAGAAATCCATATTCCTCCTTTGGTTCCTCAATCCTACTACTTGTTGCTGGGAGATGCATGGTTGCAAGCCTGTTCTTGACCCTTTGGAGAAGGTTGGCTCCTCTGTGAGAGAGGGGAGGGCACAATTCGAGCCTTACTGCAGGGGGCATTTTCCCAATGATCCAATCGAGACTACAAATGCTGAACTTTGAGACTTACTTTATTGGCCTAAGCTTGGATTTGCAATAATACATTCGAGCATATCATAGCCTTAGCATATGTAGAAAATTCTACAGATACATTTACATTAGAACAAGTACTATTTTTTCTATTTTTTTCATATATCAAACAAAATCTATACTTGAAAAATATGCCAAATCTATTTTTTTCATATATCAAACAAAATCTCTACTTGAAAAATATGCCAAATCTAATCAATGGTTGCAAGTAAGCTAGTCCTATCCCCTAGAAGAATCATGTGCCAAGAAAATGGCCTAGGCCTAAAAGATTTGAACAAGTCATGAATCCATGCCCATGCTATTTAGGCTCTAGGACATAACCAAAACAGGTGCTTAATGGATTCCCGACAATGACAAAAAGGATATCTAGGGTTAGTCCACCCCAGGTGGACCAAGCGTTCCCCAATGGGCAGACCTTGGTACAAAAGACACTAGATAAAATGAGCTACTTTGTGCTCCACAATTGCATCCCATACTGTGTGAAACCTGTGCTACCAAACTATACTAGAAGACAAGTCCCCACCTTGCATTAAGCATTGGTAACATGTGAAGGTGGGGAGATAGCCAAGAGTACCCTTTGCAAGGTTTATAACTCCTAAACAGGGTGTTTGTAAGTCATTTCCCGTCTTTCCACCATAGTTGAATGCTCCTGACCCTAATTTTGTAGAGCATGTCATGGGAAACTGAATCCATGACCACCTGAAAGGTTTCCTTGTCCTTCTCTATAAGGTTGAATTGAGTCTTAGCTTCTGGCCATGAGAGCCAAATTTCTGGTACGCCTGGAAAAAAGATCAAAAACGACCTTTATGCCTTCGTGGAAGAACTGTAAGGTATGTATCCATGGGACTTTAGCTAGTGGCTGGTCTTGATAAGTAAAAATGGGAGACCATCGAATAGATTGTTGGTTGATGGACAACCCATTATTCAGTGGGTTACCATTCCATAGAAGCCGTATGCTTTTGGCCACAAAAGTGCCCTAACAATGCACTGGCACTTTCATAACCAAAACTGAGTGCAAACCAAGTCCGTTCCAAGCTTTCCACCCATAGGGTGTTCCAAAGGCAATATAGTTGTGGAGCAATATTTTCCAAGCCTCGTTACCTTGTTGGACTCTAATGACCTATTTGGCATAGAGAGCAATCCCTTGTCACGTTGGCAAGATTTGTAAAAACTCTGGAGAAGCTTGTGCTTATATAGTAGTAATTAAATGACTCTTCTAGATAAGATTCTCCAACTTCATTAGGAAGATATGTAAGTTTAGTGCTACTCATATGAAGATAATAGTAAGTTGGTTTGCTGATTTAGACGCTGAAGGAAACTTCACAAATTAAAAAGCAAATGATTCATCATCTCTCTTTCAAACATATGGAAGACCAAACATATTTGGCAGAAAAAGCATTACAATGTTTTACTCTGATTAAAAACTATGCACTGATTTTTACAAGACAAAAGTTATATCTGTTGATTTGCAAACAACCCTTTTTTCCCTCTTTAATTCCAAGTAAATAAAATTACCTGTAAAAATGGTTTGAACTACAATTCACATTCAAACACAAGCAAATATCTTACACTTGTGAATTATATCCCTTTTAAGATATAGATACCAACCAAAAAAATTCAAAGTATGCATTGATGCCCCAGAATCTACTTGGTGACGCTTCCAAGATTCAAGTCCCCTTTCACATTCCTTCTTGGACACTCGGCATTTTCCTGATTATAAGAAAGAAACTTATTTGTACAATACACATTCTTTTATGTTAAATTTTCTTTCAAATCAATTAAATAAATAAAAACCTATGAGAGAGGTGGCCTTTGCCAAAGTTATTAGACTAGTTATATGCTCTTGACACCACAGCTTACCATTCTTACCTGGGTTCTGCCAGGATTGAAAGGTTTTTCAGGATGATTCTTTTATGTTAAATTTCCTTTCAATCTGATTAAATAAATAAAAAAAACCTAAAAGCCTATGAGAGAGGTGAGTAGACTGTCTTTGCCCAAGTTATTACACTAATTATATGCTCTTGACACCACAGCTTACCATGCTTACCTGGCTTCTGCCAAGATTGAAAGGTTTTTCAGGATTATTCTACTTCCAAGATCCCCTAAATGTTCATGCATCCAAAAATAGCAAAATACTGATCAACTTTGTCATCTTGTATTCATTCTTTGTAACCTACGTATTCACCCCTACGCCAACCCTACTTCCAATTCCAAACTATATATATGTATAGGTAATTATGTACTAGCTGTGTTAAATAAGTTTTAAACAAGTAGTGGGACGCAAAGAAATTTTTAAACCAAGGTTTCAATCCTCTGGATAGATATGTTGTAGAGGCTTGAAAATACCTGAAAATAGAGGTCGAACTTATAGCAATGTATCAACCTATTGTGGAGTGGCCATAAACCTAAGGTCAGCATGTGCCCATGTTATTGTTTCAAGCCCACCCTTATGTTTTCTATAGGTTTTCATGCCCAATCCTTAAGATTTTTGCCAGGGCATCACACTAATATCTCTAATATCTGTGGTCTTTTTTTCCGAGATAGGTGTTCATAAGCATTTACATAACTCTGTCATATATTCATAGACTTCTGGGTTGGCCTCTTGAAAGACATTCCTGGTAAATAACTCCACTCTTTCATTTTGTTCAAATTGTTTCATATGATAGGTATATCAGTTTGTCTACACTCCACTAGCTGCATTTGCTAGGTTGTATAATTGATTCAGTGAGCTGCTTCATGTCAATCACCATTAAGAGCATCTAGCTGTTTTTCTCTTCAATACCATGGTCTAAATAAACAATGCTGTTATACATGCCAAATGATTTTTTTTGTTCAAACTTTACATATGTCAGACCTTGACAATCTGTATTTGTAAAATATTCCCGTCAGGGCTCAAACAATGAATAGATACTTTAAACAAAAAAAAATGGTCTCACCACCACCCCATAACCCAAATGCCAACAATCAGACAGCTGTCATCTATTTCCAGAAACGTGATTGCCTACTCAATTCAACCTTTTAAGGACATTTGAAAACACTAACAATTCAATATGCCGACAAGATCTGTAACACTGTAGTTGGTAAGCATTTATTCATCCTGCACAATAGCACAATAACAGATTAAATAAATATAATTGTACTTATAATCTCCTTTCAATTGAGAATTTTCATAACATCGGTACTCTATAGAATCTACTGAGTTAAAAGAAGCAAGAGAGAAAGAAAGATGATATTGTTTTCAACACCACTCAGAAGGTAAAAGTCTATAGAGAAGGGTGAATGGACAGGAGTTACCACTGCAATTTTTAAAGTCTCAAATGGGGTCCCAATGAAAGGTGACAAGAAAGAGAGAACACAAAAATAGGATATCTCCCAAAAAGACATGGGAGATCTGGTTATAGGTATACAGTTGTAGTGTACCATTTTTTAATTTAAATATTTGACTGCTGCTGCTGAAAACAATAACGGATAGACGGAAGTTAAGATAATGATCCTAAAAGCAATTCCACTATGAGTAACGCTTTAGGCCTCAAGATGGTAGAATTTTTTTGCAAATTATAATTAATCTAAGAAAACTCTTCTCTTCAACTCGTTAACTTTCCACTCCAGTAGCATGGCCTCCTCTATCTCTCCAGATAGATTAGCATGTAGATTAAAATAGGTGAGGCTCAGTGCAAGTCCAAGACCACTTTGGCACAACAACTAAAATTCTAGTATGATGCAATGCAGAAAACAAAAGTTCTAAAAAGCTTTGAATCAAAATAAAATTGCGCACAAATACCTCGCGAGGACTCAAAAAGAAAATATAAGAGAACAGCAGCATTTAACCAACAGCCATTTCTGTAACGGATCAGCCACGGACAAAAGAAACTTGATAGAAAGCACTCTTCTAGGAAGCAATATTTCTTAATTGCTTATTACTTTTCAATAATGTGCCAAGAGCACAAATAAGAGAGAGTTCCTTAGAGCACCAGACTGAACTGGCATAACCAATACAAGATCAGCTCCTTCAGGTACCAACTACCTTGCTAAACTGACATAATCACTACAAAATATTAGGTATGTGAACTGCAGAGTTTTCAATGGCTTCTTCCAGTTGAAGAAGACATAAATACATGCTATTAAGAAGGATTGATAGAGCTGACCAACCAGAGACTTTTCTTGCATAGAGGTCTTCAATCATATAACAAGCTGACAGACTGAGAAGCTACAGAAATAAGATTCCCCAGCCCAATCCCACAAGAGGGGTTTAGTGTCTGACTATTTTCACAGTTCGATACCTTTTTTTCACCAACTCATAGTTCGATAGGAGGCTTGTGACCAACTCTCCTATAACTGGGGAAAAAAAAATTTAAGAAAGGTTGAAAGACCTTATTGACCTATCCAGCATTCCTAGTCAACAATGGAAAGATTGGGCTAACTTATTAAATTTGTTTTGAGTTTTTGCAAAGCCCTGGTATTTTGTTATCTTTATTCATAGTATTGTGGAAGATGTGCTAATTCTTAAACTTTCCAATTCCTTGCTCGGCAATTTCCTTGAGTAGCCTGACAAAAGTAGGTATCAAACAAATTATTCCTACCTCACTTTTCTGATGCCTTCAAACAAAAAAAAAATCTAAAAGTGCAATTTCCTATGAGCCTTGACAACAAAATCTAAGGTTTACAATTTGAAGCTCTAAAGCTGAGTTCTCCTCCAAAGTTTTGGCTTGGAAATTTTTACATCATAAACCCCCTTGTAGGGTACTGTAGGAGGTCTGAAACCATCAAAGATACCTTTTGGTCTCACATATCTGCTGCATATGTTTGGAAACTTAACCAAGGCATTTGTCCTGCAATGTTTCTTAAAGAAATTTCCTAGAATAAGTGGGGCTGGAAATTTGAGACTTCAACATCTTTGTACAAATGACTGCTCTTTCCACAGAACTAAGTGCAGAGACAGTCCAAGGGTTAACCTTTACTCTCAAGTGGAATTCCAGCACATTAGAAGAAAGTACAATGTGGATGGAGGCGGATAGAATGACAAATTTGGGGGCCACGCTTCAGATTGGAACCTTACAACTGTGTTGCATGTAGCACCCAGCCAACATGGAGTGCTACATTTTTTTAACGTTGTTGGTTATACTAAAAATGTATAAACTGAGCACAATAAGAGTATATGACATTTATGATTCAGTCTTGCCTAGAATAAGGCTCTAAATGGTGAGTATGAATCGTTCGAAGTTAGTAAGATATGTCCAAGTCGTCATAGGGACTGTAAACGTTCCTGAGAAAGCGTAATTTGTTTGCTCTCTTCACGTCTTCCAGTTTTGTAATCCCTGTATTTTATTAAATAATATACTTATTTTTATAAAAAAAAAGTGTAGAGATAGTAAGGAATTCATAGTTAAATCATCAAGTTGTAAAATTCCAGACCCAGATGAGTACCTTTCTGAAGGATCAAATAGCAATGACGAACTAGATTGAAGAATTTAACAGCACATCAAGGTCCTCATCAAATATTAGGGATGCAGTGGTTTGCACCACTTAGCAGAAATGAGAGAATCTTGCCTATGACAAATTTATCAAAGAACACATCTTAGAAAATGGTGAAAAAATAAGATTGGCTCCATTGGGTACTCCCATCACTAAAAGCCTTTGCAATTATTCAGTTTAGATCTTGTGTTGATTTGGACCTTTTTTTCCAGTCAGGAAATTTGTTATATAATCAAAATGATAATTGCCTATTTTTGTCGCCCTGTTTCCCAATACTGGGGAATTGTTACTTGGTTGAAAAAATCCAGTTTCAGACTAGTGAAGACCACAACTTGGCACAATCTTGATGGCATAGTTAACTTTTTATATATGCTATACTTTTTCTTTTCCTAAAAATATATAATATGAAAAAAAAATGATGACATCCTTTCTCAAATTGGGATTTAAGTGTCTTTGATATGCTATACTTTTCCCTTTCCTACGCATAAACAATATTAAAAAATAAGAAAATGAGAATGAATGATTTCGGGATACAAGGTTTTGAATGAAAGACACTTCAAAAATCCATAGAAAGCGTAATTTGTTTGCTCTCTTCACGTCTTCCACTTTTGTAATCCCTGTATTTTATTAAATAATATACTTATTTTTATAAATAAAAAAAGTCTAGAGATAGTAAGGAATTCATAGTTAAATCATCAAGTTGTAAAATTCCAGACCCAGATGAGTACCTTTCTGAAGGATCAAAAAGCAATGACAAACTAGATTGAAGAATTTAACAGCACATCAAGGTCCTCATCAAATATTAGGGATGCAGTGGTTTGCACCACTTAGCAGACATGAGAGAATCTTGCCTATGACAAATTTATCAAAGAACACATCTTAGAAAATGGTGAAAAAATGAGATTGGCTCCATTGGGTACTCCCATCATTAAAAGCCTTTGCAATTATTCAGTTCAGATCTTGTGTTGATTTGGACCTTTTTTTCCAGTCAGGAAATTTGTTATATAATCAAAATGATACTTGCCTATTTTTGTCGCCCTGTTTCCCAATACTGGGGAATTGTTACTTAGTTGTGATTAGCCGGTTTCAGACTAGTGAAGGTCACAACTTGGCACAATCTTGATGGCATAGTTAACTTTTTATATATATATGCTATACTTTTTCTTTTCCTAAAAATATATAATATGAAAAAAAAAATGATGACATGCTTTCTCAAATTGGGATTTAAGTGTCTTTGATATGCTATACTTTTCCCTTTCCTACGCATAAAAAATATTAAAAAATGAGAAAATGAGAATGAATGCTTTCGGGATATAAGGTTTTAAATGAAAGACACTTAAAAAATCCATAGATGCTATTATTTGTTGGAATATCTGGTTATAGAGGAACAATAGAATCTTAAACAACAAATCATGAGGTCATATGCATGATTGGGTCCATAGTGCTGCCTCTCTTGCAGAGTGTTTATAGGCATGTCAGGCATGGTGCTCAATGCTCATCATGGGAAGTCTCCAATATGGAAATATATGCTGACATGGTCTCAAGTGAACTGTTGAGCTCTTTCCTTTACAATTTCAACTACACCCCTCATATGGGCCACTTTCAGGAGTTGTTACACTACTACATAAATAATCAAATATGAACATGATATTTGCATGGCTTCCAGCAGACAAATACCATATGCAAGTGATAGTTGAAAAGAAATTTGCATTAAGTAATCACTAGTAGATGTGCAATTGCAAGTTGAAATTATAAAAAAATGAGCTGAACAATTCACATTGTTTTGGCACATTCCAAAAAAGAAACCATAGGGAAGGTGATCTTTAAATCTTTAAAACATTCCAAGCTCCACATTCTAAAGAACATGTCCAACTACAATGACAAATTGTTCAGTTACCTGCTTCTATGTTTACATATACATCAATACACATTGAGCTGTACCATACTAGATGTTTTATTCATGCATGGAAGGATGTTGAGGCATGCAACTCAAAGTTTAGGAAACAAAACAAAAACATCAATGTTATAGCACTTCTGAAAATTCTGATTTCAGATTTTCTCAAAGGAATGTAAATGTACAAAGAGAAGTTTGTGTATGTGGACTAAGAGAAGTATAACAGTTGGTGAATCATTTTGAGAAAACATCAATTGCCTCTTGATATACACCATGGCAAAGAGAGAGACTCAACATCCTGTATTAGTATAAAAATTGGGATGAATATCATTTGCCTATGATCATAAATTTTGGGTGATAACAAGGTATGACATATTACTTGTCAGGTACTAGGAAAAATGGTGTCTGTTTTGAAATCGTATTCAGTTCTTTTGTTTTGTTTCTCTTCCTACGCTTTTTAACATTGCTACATTGCTACGAGGCTGAATCACTTTTACTCTATCCTGCACACAAAAAAAAATAACAATTACAAAGGAGATCCTAAATTTGGAGAAAAACATGTGAAAATGAATGAAAAAATTCATCATAGGAAATAAATTGCCTCTTGATATACACCATGGCAAAGAGAGACTCAACATCCTATGTAGGTATATTTTCCTGTCGTTTCTTGTCAACCAAATGATTTGAAACCAAGAAACAAAGACATATATACCCTAGAATGCCTGGCTTCAAAACAAATCCATGGTATTCATTGTATTCATGAATCAGTCATGTTATTACAGAACCATAACATAGTAGTACACTTTGTTTGACTAATTTAGTGAACATGGTATTCATGTCTAGAGTGCTACTATAATTCCACTGTTAACACTTGCTATCTTAACCAAAGGGGAAAATATAACATGTTTCATGCATTTGGATGCAGAAAATGTTTTTAATACTTAAAACTTTCAATCAAATAAAAACTAAACTTACAAATATTTAAAAAAATGACACTAATAATTATCAAAATGGCATTAGTTTAACCAGTCAACATTCAAGGAGGAGACCCAGGTTTGAATCTTGCCAAATTTGGGGAATACCATTACGTGGTGATGATTTAATAAGGGTGGGTCGTTTGAATCCCATAAAACCAATTCATAAAAAAATAAATAAAACAATAATAAAAAATTCATCATTTATGAGTCACTGAATTTTAACAATTAATTGGACAAAACAGCCCTGGCCAGTTTGTGTAGCACATGGTGACCTCTGTAACCCTCTGATTTTAAAATTTCAATCCACAAGTGCAGGTTGCAAATTTAGAAATTATGAAGTTCACCACAGGAGTCTGTGTCATGCAAATTAAATAAAAATTGCCATATACTTGAAATAGCCTTGCAAATGTCAAGAATTAAATCAGATCAGAGGACAAGTCTGTCTTCAGGTCAAAGCCCTTGACTATAGTATACTCTAATTCTCAGGCGTTTGGTCAACTAAAAGTTCATAACCCTGACCCTGTAAAAAAATCAGAACGGCAACCTCAATTCAAAGGCAGCTCATAATTTAAAACCCTCGAAGAACCGAAAGAACTCAGAAACACAATTAAACCAAAGCCGTTGGAACAACCACAGGTTCATTAAGAAAAAATTCTGATGCCAACCCCTCGGAACAAAAACAACAAAACTCTTGCGGGCGATTTCTCCAGCTGACCGAAACCCTAGAAATCAAAACCCTGAAAAATTGCTTGGCAAATACAAAAAGTCCGCAACCAATAAAATAGCTTTCCGACAACTTACAGGGTCTAGTGGTGGACGCAGCAGTGGCCGCCGCCGTTCCCGCTGGATTCCCCACGGTCACATGGCGCACGATTCGCCGTGTCTTTTCCGCCGTTCTCGTCGTCGCTGTCGTCTTCGTCGAAGGGCTTGTCCTTGTGGAAGATGCAGCATTTCTTCGAGCTCTTCTTGTTCATGAACTCGTTATCCACTGTACCTTCCTTCCATGTGACCTTCTTCTTCTTGCGCCGGGGGGCCAAAGGCAGCCTCAGGATCTCCTGCGGCTGCTGACTCGAGGTCGAGGGGCCCTCCTCCAATGTGACTGTGGAGGAGCCTCCCCTCCCTCCGCCTGCAATTTGCTCCATCACCGTTGTAATTAGTGGACAAGTTCGTCGAGTATGCTCTGCAATTTCGAAGCTCAGACAAGAATTTGAGCTTTAATGTACAAATACGAATATATATTTATAGTGTATATTACGGCTATTACCGATCGAGACTCGCACAAATTCTGAGTGTAGAAAACTCTACTCACGTCGGCTAAAAATCGTAATCATAAATAAAATAAATAAAATTATTGGTTGCCAGTGGGTTATTTGAAGGGCAAAATGGCACAAAATACTTTGAGCGTCTTATTCTAATATTCGAAAGGTATTTAGGATTGTTTTAGTTAAATTTAGCAATTGGATTGTGTTAATTAGATTTTTGGAAGATAATAATCTCATTGAGTATAATAATAATGTTCGTCTCAATAAAATTGAGAAAAAATATTAAAACAAAATAAATGAAGGTGGTTGATTTCTAGGCATGCAGCTTATGGCGAGCACTCCAAAGATCATATCATTTGGGGAAAATTCCTAATGGATCCAATGTTCTTTCAACACTTTGTTAAAGGCCATAAGGGAAGGAGTCAACTAAAACAATTGGAATGTTATTAAGGATGACCTTGTTAAAGGGAGGTGTACAAGTTAAGTCAATCTTTATTAAAGGAGTTTTACATAACTTTTTTAAAGAGTTCCTTCGGAATAAAAGAATTAATAAAAGAATTAAACTGTTTTTTATTGAAATAATTGAAAATAAATTTAAAGTTAAAATAATTAAAATTTAGGAGTGGTTTTGTTTATAGGTTAAAAATAAATTTTAATAATTTGATTGTAAAAGTATATATAATTTTTCATAAAAGAAAAATAATGTTTATATGATTTTTATTGTGAAGTGTTAATTCTTTTATAATTTTGTTGTAAAAATATATATTGTTTTTTTTAGTGTTGAAATTTTTAATTTTTATATTATCTTGAGTAATTGTATTTTTATGAATAAGGGTGAGTGCATAGTCGAGTTGGTATGAGGCGGATAGTTGAGGAATGTGATTCATACGATACGAAATCATGTAACTCCGGTTCAAATCACACTGGTATACCATAAACCCTTTTGTTTGGTGGAAGCAGTCCCTATGGTTTGAATCTGGCACTTGTCAGTTACTAAAAATAGTGTGGTTGTGACCAACTTTTCTATGTAACCCAAAAAAATTGTATTTTTATGAATTGGTTATATATATATATATATATATATATATATATATATATATATATATATATATTATTTGGTTAGTGTGAGAAAAAGGTTGGGCAGTCTCCTCCCAACCATGACCTTTGTAAAGTTGAAAGCTATGCTTATTAATAGGGAATTAAAATTTTATAAAGGAGTATTGTATTTGAATTTTGAGGACGTATTTAAGGTTGAATAGAAAACCTTATATGAGAATGCTGCCCCAAGAAGGCCCAATGGGGGCATCTCCAAATCCCTTTTCAGATAGACAGATTTTGTTTACAATTTTGTTGAAGGAGAAACCTTAAATAGAGATTGGAGAAGTACAAAAAACAACACTAAAAATGCTCTTTGCAACTACTAGAAAAATATTAATGAGCAAGGAGGTACCTCAAAGAGTAAATGGATGTTTGTCACAATCTAAATCAAAACCAGAGATTGTCATTGAATAGAGTCTAGTAGAATAAATAGACGTATTTAGAGTCAAGCATGACCTAATCTGTAAATGCATAGGTACTCATCCTACCTTGAACTTCTTACATTTGTGAATTCAACAGAACTGGGAGCCTCTTCGTGAGTATTCCTTGTGATTTATTAGTAATGGATATTTTATTGCTAGCTTTTCTTCATTAGCAAACAAAAATAAGTCATTTGAATCAAAGAATAGAAACCATAGTCCAACATAATCATTTATCCAGCCTTGGAGAGTGGGATTTGATCCCTAAATTGAACCCACTACTATCTCAGTTTGGATCTGATCGTATACACTTCCAATGGAGTTATGGAGTAAGTATTAGAAATCATAGGTAACTTCCTTGGAAGGTATGTGTCTCTAAAAATACAATGGAAGGAAACACATTCGTCTATGTTAGATTATGTGTTGAAATTGATCTCATCTAGCCTCTCTTGATAGAGGTGGAACTTGAAATTGTAAGACTACGATGGATTCAATAATTGGATTATGAGGCATTATCCTTCACATGTAGAGTTTGTGTAGAGGGGGAAAATTGCCCTACCAAGTACGATTTTTGATTGGATCTGTTGGGAGACAAGGTGACCATGGGGGTGTGTTATATTCTCTACACTCAAGGGTTTGGGGATCAAGGGGTTCACTAGGAACGGTTTTAGGACTTGCTCCAAGTTTGGGGATGGAGATATTTATGTGTATATTGAGCAGACACCTATGTTTGGCCTTTCTAAATCTAAGTTATGAAGATGCAATGCAAGACAAACCAGAAAGCAACCAAACAACCTAAAATCTTATTAGAACACTTATATGATCTAGTGGTTGATCCTAGCTTTAACTTACATCCAAGATATCCAAACAACTTCAAACCTACAAAACAACTTCACAAAAACCCTAAAAATATTAATCAATATTTGGGGCCCTGCTTAGGTTGTTATATGATTGAGCTTGGGGGCACAGTAGTCAAGCCCCCTTGGTCCTTTTAGATGACCATTCAAAAATGAAATGATCTTTGACCTTTGGAAAAAATGTAGCGAAATATGACAACATGAAACAGTGAACTAGCTGCAAACAAAAATGAACATAATTGAATAAGAATATGCTTTTAAAATTTAGGGTTTTGAGGACAAATAATTGCCCCTACGCTAATATGATTTTGAATGCAAGTCAAACAAAATGTCAAAATTTTAAAATAGACTACTAATAGAATGGAAATAATGTAGAACAGAAAGGTAAGGTAGATCCTAGGGTTTTGGGGATGAATAGCTGCCCCAAGTCTATTTGGGTTGAATCCACACCCTGTAAATTATCGAGCGTGGATTTGGTGAACAAGTAGAAAAGGAACAATAGAATGTGTGATAGATAAAAATAAAGTTTTCATCAAATTCATGCCCTGTAGTAGATGGGGTGTGGATTCACACAAGGATGCCTAAAATAGAGAACATATGCAAGAATGCAACTTTAACTCTTAGACAAAATTATCGAAAGTTAAAATAATGCAAGGAAGCTACCTGATAAGCTTATAGATGAAGCAAGAGCAAAGGTAGAAGACCTCTCCTCCTCAAGAAGATAAGTTTATTGTCAAGGCTCCTCCACTTGCAAATCACAAAGAGCACACCAAAAGTAGAACACCAAAGCACCAGATGAAAATTGTGCAAGAGATCACTTAAAATGCAGATGTGTCATAAAAGTCTCCTTTCAAAAAGGGATCCAATCCCTCCTATTTATAGAGGATTTGGAGGGCTAAAAAGGTGAGAAGAAAAAATTTAACCTTGGCCAAGTTGATGCCTCAAAGAGTTTAACCCAAAATTTAGAATTTTTTAAGGAAAAAACCTAAATTTTCTAAATCCATGCCCTATAATTTATCGGATGTGAATTTGGTCAAGGTTAAGAAAAACAAAGCAAAACATAAAACAAAAATGTCCAAACTTACACTTAGCAATTTTGAGAGCCTCTTAAAGGATTCTAAGAAAAAATGACTCATTTGGGTGGGTCAATTTTATGTCTATATTTTACCCTCTCTTTGATGTATTTATGGCCTAATAAATGCGTTAAAGAAAGATATAGACACCTATGGTAAAAAAAATGGCAAATGCAAAGAAAAAATGGGTGGCTAGTTTAGAATAAAGGGATGGTGCAAAAATGATGTCATTTCGAACACTTTTAATATTTTACATGCAAAATGAGGTGTTAGGGATATTAATGCCTCTTAGGCCAGGGTGCCCCCTTGAGTTTCAAAATGAATGCCAAATTATTAAAGGAAACTTGAAATGATTGACTCAGAAGAAAATAGAACAACAATAGCGAAAAAGGTGAAAAACACCAAAAGGAAGAAATAAGAGAGAGAAAAGGACAAAAAAGAGAAATAAAAAGCAAAAGGGGTGAAAACCCTAATTCATTTTCACTGCATGAAGAAGCAAAAAGAGCTCTAGAGAAAACGGAAGAATGATGCTTCCCACACATCGAGCAGTTGTTGCAAGGGGTAAGGCTGGTGTAGAAACACAATAGGCACAGGTAAGTAGGAAAAGAAAACCCTAACTTTCGAATTTCATCATTTTTTTACAAATTTTCAAAAAAAAGTTTTTTGGGGTTTTAAGAGGAAATCATCACATAGGGCACCCGGACACAAATTCGACGATCATTTATATATTCGGCTATCCCTAGCGGTGATTGAATATGTGCCCCTTGCCATATGGGATACGAATTCATAAATCTATGCCCTAGAGGATATGAGGCACAGATTCAAAGAAGAGAGAAAAGAAAACAAAAAAAAAAAGGAAAAAAGAGAGAAAGGAGAGAAGAAAGCAAGAGGGACATAGAGTGCTTTAGTGTGCAAGATTCTAGAATTTTAATGTTTATGCTTATTTTTTTATTTATGATGAAAAGTAATAAGAAAATTTTATTTTGTTGTTTTGATTATTGCAACATGATGTCCTTAAGAGCAAGGATTGGTGGTTGAGCACTTTAGAAGAGGTATTACAGTAGCTCACACCAACAAAAAGATGCACTCTAGAGGTAGTGGGGCTACTACACTTGGCAGAGATACCTTGTGTGGAAGCGAATAGAGCGCTACTGATAGTGTTGGTAGAGCGATGGTACCCAAAGTCATCCACATTCTTGTTACCAATGGGAGAGATGACCATCACACTAGAGGACGTGTGGCGTATCTTAAAGATCCCTATTAGGGGAGGATGGTTTATAGGGCACAAGTGCCTCAAGAGATAGCGTAGAGACTAACGGGTGATCCATCACATGAGATCTGCGAGAGTGGGTTTCATATCGATGACATGCCACATCAACATAGAATTGGATTATTGATGGTCATGCTTTATGGAGCAGTGGTGATATTGCTAGTGTGTCATACAAGTCGACAACGCCTACCATAGGCACTGGTGGGAGTAGTAGTAGACATGCAAGATCAATAGACATAGTTCACATGGAAGACTTATGTGTTGGCTCATTTGTATAGGATGTTGTACAACATTATGTATAAATGGCACATAGGAATAATATGCACAACGTTGCTCTAGGTGTGGTGCTGGGAGCACATAGCCATCAGGAGGCTAGAGGTACTACCAAGGCCACTACTCGACTTAGAGTAGCTAGCAGGATACAGGTGGTCCTGAGACTAGGAGCATACACATAAGCCATACACAGGTATTTTACCATTGGGAAGGCAGGTAGTAGATGAGATACGGGATCACCAGATCATATGACGATCGTGGCATCTACACCCTGGATGGGATGAGGATGCAAAGGAACTAGCTCGAGTGAGGAGGGTTTTATGGGTCACTACGAAGAATGACAAGTTGAAGCTTTACTAGTTTGATCGAGTGTGATGACAACTCAAGATTCTCTAGGAGATACGAGATCTTCAAGACTACTGGTTTAGGAGGGTGAGGTAAGATCCATCAAGAGTTAGAGGGGACCCTGATGTGGCTAGGTTATATAGGAGGACCTGGATGATCCTCTCTACATCGATCCTAGGGTGGATGATATTGGGGTAGCCTTAGGATACAAGAGATGGTATAGGGGTATCATACCTTTAAGGATATCCCCATAGGTGCTAAGTCATGGACCAACGGGTGCAACTGGCACTCCAACAGGCTAATTGACATGTAATAGAGCAATGAGAGAGGAGGCTAGAGCCTCCTAGGAAAATGAGGGTACAGGTTAGGGTGGATATGGTGACAACCATGAGGATGACCATCACTCTCTTTGGATCAAGGATAGGGGGGATAGTAGAAGGTGCCCCACGATGATATAAATGGGACCAAGTGGGACCATAGGTTAGAGGGACCCGACGAGGAAACCAAAGGGACTACCAAATACTTTTCGAGCATAACTAAGCTATATCATGGTAGAGCAAAACATGATGAGGGCAAAGGTTGACCGCCTTAGGGGGGAGATGGGTTGGCTAGAGTAGAAGCGACAATAGTCCTAGGTAGAGGGGATGGCTATCGTTACGAACAACTAGCTAGACAAGGGGATCCACCTTCTACATGAGCAGTTGTGGAGGGTAGAGGAGAGGTGAGAGGTGGCAGTATGAAGGGAGACCTTTTACCAAGCCCTATACTTTTAGGTGGTGCCGAAAGAGCAGAGGGTACCTCCACCATCCTCCCTTTATACGTAGAGTCAATCTCAATCTAGATTATGGATGGCTACATGATCTGTGAACATACCTCCACTAGGAATATCTCTAGAAAGCAGAGCAAATAAGATAGGCTCACGAATCTAGGGCTAGGATCATGGTGACATACCAATTTTTGATGGTGGCATGCATCCCTGGGGAGGGTCAAATACATTGGGCTTGGATTGTGGTGCATCGACCCAACTAACATGTACTCTCTACTATTAATTAATACCATGCTATTGTTTTTATGTATTTATGGTGTGAAAATGTGTGTGCATTATGTGAACTATTTTTAAGTTTTAAGTGATTTTTGTTATGCATGATGATTACAAACATAATGAATGCAATGCATAATGGGTGTAACTAAATGAATGCATCTAATTAATGCGGTATCTAAATGCAATATAAACGAATGCTATATGAAATGCATGGATGAATGGATGGAAAGAAGAAATTAAGCAAAGAGAAGAGAAGAAGAAGAACAAAAAATGGTGAGAATGAAAAGGAGAAGAGAAGAAGAAAGAAAAAAATAAACTCCAAAGGGGTGAAAGCTAAAAGAAAAGAAAAGGGAGCGGAATCCTATAAGGATGTATGCTCGCAAATGATTGAATGGAGGTTTCCCCTCACCTATAGCCATAAAGCAATCTTGTAAGGGTATTATTCTCATGAAATATGGACAACTATGGAGAGATACCCGCTATGGGTGTAGTGCTCTTTGATAGCAAAAAATGAAGAGATACCCGTTAGGATGTATGCTCATAAATGGTTGAATGGAGGTTACCCCTTGCTTGTGACCATGAAGTTATCATGTACGGGGTGCTAATATGTTATTGATGTTGCCAAAGTGAGTACTGCTTGATAGGGGTGTGGTATATGCAAAAAAAGATGAATGATCAAAGCAAAACACGATAAAAGTAGTGTGTGTGTGTTAGAAGAATAAAGACAAAAGAGATAAGTACGAAGTGAAAGATAGTGTGTGTGCACATCCCTACTGGAATTTTAAGGGCTAAGAGGTGTGTGTAAGATAGTCAATGGTCGTATGATATCCATGTGGTATCTACCCTATCTCACGAGGATCACTTAACACTCAAAATACCAATAGGTGTGAAAATAGAAGAAGGAACATATATCCTTTATCTTGGGGAGGATAATAAATGATTAAAAATTTCAAGGATAAAGGACATACAAGAGAAGAAGAACTATATCCTTTGACTTGGAGAGAGATTGATGATTATTTTAAACTTTCAAGTTCAAGGAATATAAGAGAAAAAAAATAGAAGAAGAAGAGATGGAAAAAATGCACAGATATGGGCCCTAGGTTGGGGATTCACTAGGCATCAAAGATCTAGTATGAGTGCAATGCATGTGAGATAAAACCTAACTAGGTTTCATCACTTGCCATCCTCACGAAATCCTCAAAAATCTATATGATCAAGCAATCATGTAAATATGGTCAAGCATCAATGTAATTATATGACAAGAAGAATGTAAAATGGAATAGAATGTTAGGCAAACCATGAAATATATGACATGTAGTCATGCAGTATGAACAAGCAAACAATATGAAACTAATCTAAGTGTAATATAAAAATGTAAAGTGCCAAATTATGCAAAGTATCTCTTTAGAAGCATTATGTTCATTGGTTCTTTAAGTTTTTTATCATCTAAAGAAGCTAAAAAATAGGTCCCTGAGCCAAACTTGGTTGTTATGACAAAGGAACCTAACCAATTGGGCTAAAATTTACCTTTCAAATCAAAATGAGCATTGGTGTTCTTTTGGTTTTCCTTGAGGACTAGGTCACCAACCTTAAAATAACGATTACGAACTCTCTTGGAATAAGATCGATTGAGCCTATTCTGATAGGCTCACAAATTCTCTAAGGCATGAATGCAATTTTCATCAAATAACTTCAATTGATTCAAATGATCTTAGGCGATACTCATCATCGACCAAGGTATCTTGTAACAAGATGCGCAATGAAGGGACCTCTAACTCGAAAGGAAAAATGACCTCAATCTTATAAACCAAGACATATGGAGAAACACCTATAGGAGTTTGCACACTCGTATGATAGGCCCACAAGGTTGGATAAAGCTGGATATGCCAGTATTAATTGGTCTTACTAACCAACTTCTTAAGGACCTTAATCAAAGACTTGTTGGATGCTTCGACTTATCCATTACCTTGAGGGTAATATGGAGTTGACCACTTGTTTTGAATCTTGTACTTAGCATAAATTTTATGGATATCCTTATTCTTGAAAGGAGTTCCATTACAAAAAACAATCATCAAAGGAATCCCAAACCTACAAATTATTTGGTTAAAGATGAACTTGGATACGTGAGTTCCAGTCACCATGACCAGGGGTATGGATTCGACCCATTTAGTGAAGTACTCAGTCATTATTATGATAAACTTGTGACCATCAAATGATGTTGGGTTAATATTTCCTATGATATCCAATCCCCATATGGAAAATGGCCAAGGAGAAGAAATAACCTGAAGGTTTTGAGAAGGAGCATGAACAAGGTTGTCATGGCATTGACACTTGTTGCAACATCAAACATGATCACATGCATATTTATCCATGGAAGACCAATAATACCCCATCCAAAGGAGCTTTTTGGAAATGCCATTACCACTAAAATGGCCTCCACATGATCCTTCGTGAGCCTCACTAAGAGCTAGTCAGGCTTCATTGGAGTTAAGATATTGCAAGAGGATGCCTTCAAAATAACGTCAATACAAAGTATTGCCAATTATGACAAATCACCACTTTCTTTTGCACAAAATATGATTTTGATTACGATCTAAACCACTAGGAATCAAACCATCCTTAAGGAAATTAATTATGTCGGTATACCATGGCTCAGATGAGGAAGATTTGATGGTGAAAACATCTAATGGAATAAGATAAGAACCAAGTGATGTGGGCTCCCAAAGTTATCTAATTATAATCTATGCTTGATCATATTCTAAATCTAAGGGAAACAAGGATGTAGTAGCGACCATGGTATCCGCATGGTAGTTGGAGCATTTAGGAACATATCAATGGTTACACGATTGAACATAGATAATAGTTTGGTGATAATCTCTTTGTAAGGCTTTAGCTTATCATCTCAAGACTGATAAACATCATTAATTTTATTGAACACAAGTTGAGAGTCACAAAAGACTAAAAGAACACTAACCTTCAAGGCTAAGGCTACTCTAAGACCAAGAATCAATATTTCATACTTAGTAGTGTTATTTGTGCAAGAGAAACAAAGCTTGAAGGACAAGGGAATGGGCTATTTTTGTGGGGTGACTATAACGATTCCAGCACTAGCACCCTTCATGCATTGGGATCCATAAAAAAACAAAATCCAAGACTCTATCACTTTAGCCTCTATGCCAAAGAACTCATCGAGAAACTCAACAACCAAAGGATGGACAACTTCTAGGGGAGCGGCGACTAGTTGATCTGCAATCACTTGACCCTTGATAGCCTTCTGACCTATGAAGGTTAAGTAAAATTCACTAAGGGCTAAAACCCACTTAAAAACTCGACCTAAAAGGTGGGGCTTAAACATTAATTAACACAAAGGATCAAAATTTGCAACCACCAATATCTTATGGTTGAGCATGTAGTGTCTTAACTTCTGGGAAGCAAACACCACGGTAAGGCAAAGCTTCTCTAAGGGAGTGTACCAGGTTTCATAGCTGACCAAGGTTCTACTGATATAGTATATAGCTTGCTCTTTATTTTGATCATCATGTTGAGCTAGCAAGGCTCCCAAAGTGTGATCTATGACTGTTATGTAAAGCATCGAATGCTTATCTGGTCTAGGTGACACTAAGATAGACAGATAAGTGAGATACCTTTTGAGTTCATCAAAATCTTGTTGACACTAAGAATCCCATTGGAACACTATATCTTTATTAAGAAGCTTAAAAAAGAGCTAATACTTATCAGCTAATTGAGCTATGAATCAAAGAATAGCTTGAAGTCTACCTTGCAAGCTACGCAACTCGGTTAGGGTGTAGTGAGGAGGCATGCCAATAGCCACTATCTTAGCAGGGCCCACCTCAATACCTCACTTAGAAATTATGAAACCTAGAAACTTGCTAGATGTGACTCCAAACACACACTTGAGGGCTTAAGATGAACCCTATATTGTCGAAGCCTTTCAAAATCCATCTTAGATTATGAAAATGATCTTGTTGATGTATGGAACGACCCAAAATATTGTCCACATAGTCCTTTAGAATATCATGCATCATGTCATAAAAAATATAAGTCATAGCCCTCTGATATGTGGTACCATTGTTCTTCAATCCAAAAGTCATGACTTTATAATAGCAGGTACTTCATTATGTGATGAAAGTTGTCTTAGCATGATATTCAGGAGTAACCATGATTTGGTTGTATTCTAAAAAATCATCCATGAGCGAAAGCATGCCACATTTGGTGGTGAAGTCTATGATCATATCTATGTTGGGGAGAGAAAAATTGTCCTTGGGACATGCTAAGTTAATATTCCTAATGTTGGTACATATCTTGATTGTTCCTATCTTCTTAACTATAGGAACAATGTTGGAGATCCAATTAGAATAGTCGATAGATTTTATAAAACCAATGTCAAGGAGTTGTTGGAGCTCCTCCTTAACCAAAAGGGTGACCTTGGGATGCATCTTCCTAAGTTTCTATTTAATAGGCTTAGCACTAGGCTTCACTACCAAATGATGCATAACAAGGGAGGGATCAAGCCCTGGCATGTTAGCATATGACCAAGCAAAAATATCATGAAACTCCTTCAACAAATTGGTCAACTACTCTTGCTCATCCATGGAAAAGGCTTTGCCTAACTTAAGGATTCTAGGGCTCTCCTCAGAACCTATGTTAATATCTATGGTCTCCTCAATGAGAATTTGATACTCATACTCATAAGGAGGTAACGTAAGGATCACTTCTAGTTGCTTAAGATCCTTGGGAGACATAGAACCAAAGTTCTCTTGAGAACTAGAAGATTCAACCTATGCAATGCAAGTGACTTACCCATCAAAGAAGAAGTTATTATGAAGGATATCCTCGTGATCCATATCACGAATAATATCCCCTTAAACACACTCCCCTAGGATCACAAATAACTTAGGATGCAACGAAGTTACCACATTGTAAAATAGAATGCTAGCGAGAAAGGCAGTCCTTCATCCTCATCCTCATCACTTTAATCCAAGCCTTGATGATCTAAATATTTAGCATAAGTAATAAGGTTATCATCATTATCAAAGGGTAAAAGTTGGTTTTTATTAGGGATGTAGCCTACACCACATCTTCTAGGCCAAAGCTCAACTTCCAAAGGCTCTTAAATACCTTTTTGTTGTGGCCCAAAACCTTTACCTATATATCCCATGCCAGATAGGATTTGATTGGGAAGTGGATAATCATTGGACAGGTAATAATGGGTAAAATAATGCTTTACAAGAAGAGGGTTGCTACCATGGATCTTTTTTTGAGGGAGACTCCTATGCAGATAAATGTACACATGCCAATGTGTATGACTTAACCCTTCTTATAGGGTAAACCCATAGTCCTCGATGAAGATGATAGCTTGGCAAGATCTAGAAGAGGCTCTTCAAGAAAAGAATTGACTTGATCCTATGATGAAACTTTGATTAACGTTTTCTCACTCACCTTTAAATTTACAATTTATTTGGTAAATTGAGATGAATAAGAAGAATAAGAAGAAGAAAGATAGATCGAAGGACATAAATTGGGATCTTATTGAGCTTGCTCAACCATTGAACAATATTGGAATGGATGAGGGTTGCCCATATTAGTGATAAGTTGATATTTGAATTTGAACTTCAAAAATTGATTAAAAGTATAAGGTATAGCCCTCATCACATGAACCCAAGGGCATCCAAGGAGATTAAAAGATGTAGGATAAGACACCACATAAAACAAGATATCTAAGATCTTTAGTTCGACCCTAAGGGGAGAGATATAACTCTACAAGCTTCTTGGAACTTGTTGTTGAAAGCTTTGATGATGATATCAAATTTAGTTAAATCTTCCTCTTTTAATCCAAAATTTTGGAAGAATCGATAAGTACATAGATTAAAGGAAGAACCATTGATCAAAGTTCTCTTGATAAATATTTCCCCAATAAATGTAGTGATGTAAAGGGAAGATTTCCCTCACAAGTCTAAGGAAGGAATATCATCATCTGAAAATGAGATATGATACATCCCAAGAGAACCTACAATAGTAGCTATAGTGCTAGGGGAAATGTCTTGAGAGATAGATTGTTGTTTTAGAAGCTTCAGCAAGGCTTCCCTATGAATATAAGTTTTCAAAAGTTCTAAGAGAGAGATTTGAGTCAGGATACTAGCTAACTATTGTTGAATGTTGAAGGAGATTTTAGGTTGTGGAATCAACCCTAAAGGCGGTCTTTCTACTCTTGTGCTCATTTTATGGGTATTCTTCAAAACTAAGGGTGGTTTCAAAGGTGGGTTGGATGTAGAACTTATCTCCTGTTGAGATTGTTGAGTTGATTGAGCTTGAGTTTGTTGCCTTGTAGTTATTGCTACCATACCAACCATATTGTTGTAGGGAGGTGGCACATTACAATATGACACTTGATTAACTACGTGTTGCCCATGATTAGGTAGGGGATCTTTATTAACATTTCTTACCGAAGCTAAGAGTGGAAAATTATTTTTTAAGTAGTTAAGGTTTTGAATTTCTGTCAAGAAACTTAAGTTTAGACAATCCTTTATCCAAAAGGATAGGCCTTGGTAATAGAGTCAGGTTTATAGGAGCTAAGATTTATAACTATAATATTTGTTACAATTTTTTTACGTATTAAAAAAAAAAAAATTATAATAATTTTTTAATTTGAGTTTTCAATAGATTTGAAGTAAGCCGAATGACATTTGGTGTAATGGCAGTTGCTTAGTTATTATCATCTATGTGGTTGTGAGGTCGATTCCTCTTGTGTTTGCTCGAACCATCGCTGATATTTGTAAATATTTGTAAACCGATGTTCAATATAAAAAATAGATTTGAAGTAATCTGGCTTGAATATCTAACATAACCTTTAAATTTCTTTTGAACCTTTTCATATTTTGTGTTTGCTCGAACCATCGCTGATATTTGTAACCTTTAAATTTCTTTTGAACCTTTTCATATTTTGTGTTTGCTCCATCGGTGATATTTGTAAATATTTGTAAACCCATGTTCAATATAAAAAATAGATTTGAAGTAATCTGGCTTGAATATTTAACATAACCTTTAAATTTCTTTTGAACCTTTTCATTGGAAATATGGGTTACAAAAAATTATTTTATTAAAAATGAAAATATTAAAAAAAAAATAATAATAATATTAATATTTAAGTTTCTTTTGAGTTTTTTATTGGAAATATGGGTTACAAAAAAATATTTTATTTAAGATGAAAATATTAAATAAATAATAATTTAACAATTTTTTTTTAACAATTATTAACCTTTAAGTTTCTTTTGAGACTTTTCATTGGAAATATGGGTTACAAGAAGTTATTTTAATAATTTTTTTTTTTTTTTATATATATATATATATATATATATATATATATATATATAATATTATATATTTATTTTGAGTAATATTTTTTTTTTGGATTTGGTTATTGTGAGAATTGATTTATAGGATTGAGTATGACCCCTCTCAACCATGACCCTTCTTAAATTCAAGAGCTATATTTATCGTTAGGGAATTTAACACAAAACCATCACACACCCACTCCTCACACACCCACTCCTCACACATTCGCCCATGTCACGGTTTAAACCTTCGACCTCTCGAAGAAGATTGAGTAATATATTTTATTTAAAATAAAAATATTAAATAAATAATAATTTAAGAATTATTTTTTTTTATAATATTATATATATTTTTATTTGGTTAATGCGAGAAACCTCTACAAAGAACACACCCCTACGATGAACACACAAGGTTAATGCGAGAAACCTTTACGATGAATTTAACACAACCACCACACACCCACCCTTTGAGCAATCTCCTCCCAACCAACCCCTCGTAAAGAATTTAACACAACCACCACACACTCACCCAGGTGACGAACACTTAAGTAATAGAACTTTTATGAGAGTTATATAACTATTTTTAAAATAAAAGATAATAATGTAAAGGTTGTTTGAGTAAGAGACCTCTTATGAGAGTTATATAATTTTTTAAAATAAAATAAAATAAAATAATGTAAATATATTTGAATATATGTTTGCAATATGTGCGCTTTTTTAAATTTTAAATATAAAAAATAAAATTTTAATGTTATTAATGTTAAATTAAATGGTAAACGTTTAATTGGTTAAATATGTTGATTTTCGTCTATCTTTGTTGCGTAAGTGGAGAAGGCGAGCATGAGCCTGGCCTGCTGAACAAGAGGTCCACGGTTAGAACCTTTGCGATGCAAAGGAGGACACAAAGGCTATGTGTTAAATTCTCTATTGATAAGCATAAATCTCAGCTTTACGAGGGGTAATGGTTGGGAGGAGACTGCTCGGCCTTGTGCATTTGTTATAGCAGTTTCTCACACTAATATAGGGGTCATGGTTGGGAGAAGACTGCTCAGGCCCTGTGCGTTGCTCGTAGGGGTTTTTTACACTAATATAAAATTATAAAGAAACAAATACATAAAAAACCCTAGCTAGCTAAGGGTTATACCCATATGGAATAGGCCCCATAGAACTAAAAGTCCTAACCCTAACAGATACGAGGAATTGTTTTCTTTAATATAAGGTTTGCTTCTTCGAGAGGTCCAAGGTTCAAACCATAGTGTGGGTGAGTGTGTGAGGGTGTGGGTGTGTGTTAAATTCCCTACTGATATGCATAGCTCTCGACTTTAGAAGGGGTCATGGTTGGGGGAAGCCTGCTTAGCCCTGCGCGTTGGTTGTAGGGATTTCTCACATTAACCAGATAAAAAAAATATGTTGATTTTTAAGGCAGTGTAAATTTTGTTAGTATATATATATAAAATTATTAATGTGTTTGTAATATCATTAATATTATTAAAAAACTCATCTTAACATTTGCAGCTAAGCAATAAATGCAAGATAAAAGTGAATAGTGAATGTAAGCAAAGAGTGAACATGCAAGGCAAAGGCAAAAGT
The DNA here is from genome assembly GCA_028583015.1 of Wollemia nobilis. NCBI lineage: Eukaryota > Viridiplantae > Streptophyta > Pinopsida > Araucariales > Araucariaceae > Wollemia > Wollemia nobilis. Next base: position 2,177,077 of record JAQPPZ010015100.1, read on the forward strand.
GAATAGTGAATGTAAGCAAAGAGTGAACATGCAAGGCAAAGGCAAAGGTGAATAGTGAATGTAAGCAAAGAGTGAACATGCAAGGCAAAGGAAAAGGTGAATAGTGAATGTAAGCAAAGAGTGAACATGCAAGGTAAAAGTGAATAGTGAATGTAAGCAAAAGTGAACAATGAATGTAAGCAGAGTGAAATAAACCTCACTTTTAGCCTTTGAAATTTGGCTCTAAATATTATGAAGCTAAAATAAAGTAGATTTTAACATCCATGAACCCATGGGCCATATGAGATGATGTGTTTTACCATAAGATTATAATAATATTTAACATAATGTCATACATAAAATTATAATAATAATTAACATAATGTCATATTATAATATTATGCACTTTGTAACTCACGGAAGGTGAACCACCCATGACCTTGTAACTCATGGAAGGTGAAACATCACATTCTTGAATAAAGATAGATGTACCTCCATTGTAAAAGAAGTCATAAATGATGTATTCTTGTAGAAATATTGGCACGTGGACCTAGAGATATTATGGAATAACTTCCTTCCAATAAGGAGTATTGTACAGTGTTACCCTACCTCAAAGGTATTGTATTTATTTTATTGTGTTGATTGTTATTGTGCAATTTATTTATGGATGCATGTTGAATATTTTTCATATTGGTGAATGATTTATGGTAATGAGAAGAAAGGTTCACAACAACAATTTTCAAATCACTTGCATCACAAGTTATATCTTCCCTTTAGACAAGAACAAATGTATTACAACAACAAATTACCATCATGGGCCTCAAATATCACAATTGAAATATGTCCTTTGAAGAAGATCACTTGCATCACAACAAATATCTTTCATCATGGGATTATCCTTCAACTTGTAAATTATTTATATTTGCTTTCTATATTGCACCTCAAGAATGTCAAGGGTGAGTAGTGCCATTCACATTCTTCTCATTGCACCAATAGATATTGTCACACCGTTTAAAGTATCCTTCAAGTTTTAGAATGTCAAGGGTGAATAGTGTTATGCACATTCTTCTCATTGCACCAATAGATATTGTTGCACCATTTTTAAAGTATCCTTCAAGTTTTTTAAGTATTGCTTGTAAACAAGATCTTAGTTTTGCAAACTCTTCATCTTCACTATATTTTTATGGCGCACACGTTTGAATTTCACCTTGTTTCTTGGCTTGTGTACTACCTTTTGTATTTCTTAATTTTGGTACTTCCTTGGCCATGAGGACCTTATGTGTTGTTCTATATTCTTCTTCATAATTTGGTTATGATTCACCGTAAGCAATATAACCTTGTTGTTGTGGATTTTTTTGAGATTTTCCTCTTTAACTTTGCCATTGTCCTTTTTTATATTATGACTATTGCTTCTCTTGAGGAGGTATTTGAAATTTATTTCTTTTATTCAATGAATTATATTTACAAAACTTGGTGTCATATTCTTTTTCATAAAAATGGCAATAACTCCTCCTTTGAGGTTGATTTTATGATGAAGGTGGGGTAGAAGGACCCTTTGAACCTTTTTGAGATTTCTCTAATGAGATAAGGGTATTGTTGGACCCTTTTAAACTTTTTGAATTTGATCTCCCACATTGTAACTATTCATTTTGTGTGTCTCTTTTGGGTTCTTAAAGTTTTTACTAGATGAATAGTAATGACCTTTTATATTTGATGAGATACGGATTATTTATTTTCCATATTTCTAGGACTAAAAATACTTTGGTCTAATTCATCATCTATTGCTATTTGATACCCTTGCTTCAACTCTAGGCTTTTCTCATTGCCAATATTTTTTGCATATATATCTAAAAATAACTTTCACTCCATGGTCTTTAATACAAGCTAGTCCACCACCCATAAGTTCATCCCTATATTTCAAACTAGGGAAGATTATTAAAAACTATTTATATCATCCTTTGGAACGGACCCTACGATTAAGACTTTGAAACTCCAAATATGAGGTCCAAGGTTTGAACTTGGTAGGAGGTAGAATTATACACCATTCTCTCGTAACTAAAATTTGATTGGATAAACACTTGGTAAAATGCATAATATTATATGGCCTATAGCCTCATGGATGTTAAATCTTACTTTACTTTACCTTCATAAAACTTAGAGCATAATTTCAAAGGCTAAAAGTGAGGCTTGATCCTTGGTCATGCTCATTTCTCAGTTACATTCACCTCTCGATTATACTAGCTTACTCTTTGCTTACATTAACTACTCACTCTTTCATGTTAAGGTTTTTATCTACATTTTTTTTTGTCTTTTTTGAATCTCACTGATACTACAACACATTAACAATTATATGTATGCTATTTTACAATATTTAAATTTACTTAAAAAATTAACATATATAACCAAACAAACTTTTACCATTTAACTTAACATTAATGATGTTTTAAAACTTATTTTTATATTAAAATTTTTAAAAATATTGTATGCATATATTCAAATATATTTATGCTATCCATTTTTTCAAGAAAATACTTTTATGAATATTGTATGCATATATTCAAATATACTTACATTACCTATTCTTTTTAAGAAAATATTTTTATGTGACTCTCATATGAGGCCTCTCACTCAATGTGAATACATAATATTACAAATACTTCTATTTCAATATTGAAAAATAATTGTTAAAATAATTATTTATTTAATATTGTAATTTGGTAACCCATAATTCCAATAACAAGGCTTAAAATAAATTTAGAGGTTATGTCATATATTCAAGCCCCACTACTTCAAAATGGTTGAAAACTCAAATCTAAATAATTATAATAAATAAGTAAATTGTTGTTAAGTTTGCATTTCACTTGAGAGGATTCTACGACCTCCAAAAGTAAAAAATCACCTGAAATATTTTTGATATAAAAGAGAGTTGTAATTTAAAACTCTTCATAAATACTATAAACACTTAGCTTTCAAAAGATAGTCCAAAATGTTAATTAATAGACATTATTAACATCATCAACCCTCCTTGACTTGTAAATAGATTGAAACTACGAAACCAAGTTGTTTTCATGGCAATATACAATACTCTAGGATCTTATATGATTACAAAAAACAATACAAGCCAATTTGAATAAATTATATATTCCAAAATTTGTGTTCTCATTGACCTTAACAAGCCCTTGCCAAAATATATTACTCTATAGTTTGCAGAGGATACATGGGAACAAGAAGTGGACTATGAGATCAAGTGCAAGATTTATCATGAATATAATCACCTAGCTAGTGATTATAAATATTGGATCTCAAAGCAAGAACAAGAGAAAATGGCCCCTAAATATTTCAAACTGCCCAAATAAAATAACATATAGAGAAAGCAAACTTGTCTAGGAGAACATGATGAATATGAAGATCAAAACCTTAACTACTGTTACATAACCATAACATCTGTTACATACCAATTTAGTATTTCAATTTGAGTTTTCAATAGATTTGAAGTAATCTGGCTTGAATATCTAACATAACCTTTAAATTTCTTTTAAGCCTTTTCATTGGAAACATGGGTTACAAAAAATTATTTAATTTTAAGATGAAGATATTAAATAAATTTCTTTTGAACCTTTTCATTGGAAATATGGGTTAAAAAAATATTTTATTTAAGATGAAAATATTAAATAAATAAATTAATATTAACATTTAAGTTTTTTTGAGCTTTTTATTAGAAATATGGGTGACAAAAATTTATTTTATTTAAGATGAAAATATTAAATAAATAATAATTTATCAATTTTTTTTTTAACAATTATTAACCTTTAAGTTTTCATTGGAAGTTATTTTAATAATTATTTTTATTTATAATATTATATATTTGTTTTGAATAATATATTTTTTAGATTAGGTTATTGTGAGAAACCCTATTATCGACATATAGGGTTGAACATAACCCCTCCCAACCATGACCCTTTTTAAAGAGAGCTATTGGTTCTTAAAGTGGAGAGCTATACTTATCAATAGGGAATTTAACACAAAGCTACACACACTCGTCCACATTAGGGTTTGAACCTTAGATCTTTCGAAGAATATTGAGTAATATATTTTATTTAAGATAAAGGACGCCACTTGCATTATCGGTGATGTGACCCAAGTTCAATCCCCGACAAATGTTTATAAGAAATATTATTTAATAAAAAAAAAAAATATATATATATATATATATATATATATAACAATTTAAAAATTAATTTTATTTATAATATTATATATTTATTTTAAGGAAGATATTTTTTTTATTTGGTTAATGTGAGAAACCTCACGACGAACACATAGGCTGAGCAGTCTCCTCCCAACCAACCCCTCGTAAAGAATTTAACACAACCGCCATACACCCTTCCTTTCACATACCCACGCACTCATGACGAGCGTTTGAGTAAAAGACCTCTTATGAGAGTTATATAAATATTTTAAAATAAAAGACCTCTTATGAGAGTTATATAAATATTTTAAAATAAAAGACCTCTTATGAGAGTTATATAAATATTTTAAAATAAAATAAAATAATGTAAAGGCTGTTTGAGCAAGAGGCCTCTGATGAGAGTTATATAATTTTTTTTAAAATAAAATAAAATAATGTAAATATATTTGAATATATGGTTGTTTCTTTTTTTAAATTTTAAATATAAAAGTAATTTTTTAATGTTATTAATGTTAAATTAAATGGTAAAAGTTTAATTGGTTAAATATGTTTATTTTCGTCCGTTTTTGTTGTGCAAGTGGAGAAGATGAGCCTTGCCTTTTGAACAAGAGGTCCACGATTAGAACCTTTGTGATGCAAAATGGGACACAAAGGCTGTGTGTTAAATTTTCTATTAATAAGCATAGCTCTAAGCTTTGAGGGATCATGAGGAGTCATGGTTGGGAGGAAACTGTTCAACCTTGTGTATTGTGCGTTGTTGGTCGTAGGGGTTTCTCACACTAATATAGGGGTCATGGTTGGGAGGATATTGCTCTTGTTGGTCATAGGGGTTTCTCACACTAATATAGGGGTCATGGTTGGGAGGAGATTGCTCAGCCTTGTACGTTGCTCGTAGGGGTTTTTTACACTAATATAAAATTATAAAGAAATGAATACACAAAAAAACCCTAGCTAGCTTGAGGGTTATACCTGGATGGGACAGGTCCCGTGGAACAAAAATTTTTGACCCCAGGAGATACGAGGAACAATTTTCTTTAACATAAGGTTTACTTCTTTGGGAGGTCCAAGGTTCAAACCACGACTTGGGTGAGTGTGTGAGGGGGTGGGTGTGTGGTGGGTGTGTGTTAAATTCCATATTGATAAGCATAGCTCTTGGATTTAGGAGGGGTCACAGCTTTAGGAGGGGTCATGGTTGGGGGAGCCTACTTAGCCTTGTGCGTTAGTCGTGGGGTTTCTCACATTAACTAGATAAAAAAAATATGTTGATTTTTAAGGCAGTGTAAATTTTGTTAGCATATATATAATTGTTAATGTGTTTGTAATATCATTAAGATTAAAAAAAACTAATCATAACATTTGCAACTAAGCAATAAATGCAGCTAAGCAATAAATGCAAGACAAAAGTGAATAGTGAATGTAAGCAAAGAGTGAACATGCAAGACAAAAGTGAATAATGAATGTAAGTAAAGAGTGAACATGCAATACAAAAGTGAATAGTGAATGTAAGCAAAGAGTGAACATGCAAGACACAAGTGAATAGTGAATGTAAGCAAAGAGTGAACATGCAAGGCAAAGGCAAAAGTGAATAGTGAATAGTGAATAGTGAATGTAAGCAAAGAGTGAACATGCAAGGCAAAGAAAAAAGTGAATAGTGAATGTAAGCAAAGAGTGAACATGCAAGACAAACGTGAATAGTGAACATGCAAAGCAAAGGAAATAGTGAATAGTGAATGTAAGCAAAGAGTGAACATGCAAGGCAAAGGAAAAAGTGAATAGTGAATGTAAGCAAAGAGTGAACATGCAAGGTAAAAGTGAATAGTGAATGTAAGAAAGAGTGAACAATGAATGTAAGCAAAGAGTGAAATAAGCCTCACTTTTAGCCTTTGAAATTTTTCTCTAAATCTTATTTTTAGCCTTTGAAATTTTGCTCCAAATCTTGTGAAGCTAAAATAAAGTATATTTTAACATCCATGAACCCAAGGGTCATATGAGATGATAAGTTTTACCATAAAATTATAATAATATTTAACATAATGTCATACATAAAATCATAATAATACTTAACATAATTTTAACATACATTATCATTTTAAAATACATAAAATTATAATAATAATTAACATAATGTCATAGTATAATATTATGCACTTTGTAACTCAAGGAAGGTGAACCACCCATGACCTTGTAACTCATGGAAGGTGAAACATCACATTCTTGAATAAATATAGATGTACCTCCATTGTAAAAGAAGTCATAAATGATGTATTCTTGTAGAAGTCTTGGCTCGTGGACCTAGAGATCTTGTGGAATAACTTCCTTCCAATAAGGAACATTGTACAATGTTGCCCTATCTCAAAGGTATTATCTCTATTTTATTGTGTTTATTGTTATTGAGCAATTTATTTATGGATGCATGTTGAATATTTTTCATATTGGTGAATGATTTATGGTAATGAGAAGAAAGGTTCACAACAACAATTTTTAAATCACTCGCATCACAAGTTATATCTTCCATTTAGACAAGATCAAATGTATTACAACAACCAATTGCCATCATGGGCCTCAAATCACTAATATCACAATTGAAATATGTCCTTTGAAGAAGATCACTTGCATCACAACAAATATATTTCATCATGGGCTTATCCTTCAACTTGTAAATTATTTCAATTTGATTTCTATATTGCACCTCAAGAATATCAAGGGTGAATAGTGGCATTCACATTATTCTCATTGCACCAATAGATATTGTCACACCGTTTAAAGTATCCTTCAAGTTTTAGAATGTCAAGGGTGAATAGTGTTATGTACATTCTTCTCATTGCACCAATAGAGATTGATGCACCATTTTGAGTATTGCTTGTAAACAAGACCTTAGTTTTGAAAACTCTTCATCTTCACTATATTTTGATGGCACACACATTTTAATTTCACCTTGTTTCTTGGCTTGTGTACTACCTTTTGTATTTATTAATTTTAGCACTTCCTTGACCATGAGGACCTTATGTGTTGTTCTATATTCGTCTTCACAATTTTGTTCTGATTCATTGTAAGCAATATAACCTTGTTCTTGTGTTTTTTTTTTAGATTTTCCTCTTTAACATTGCCCTTGTCCTTTTTGATATTGTGACTATTGCTTCTCTTGAGGAGGTATTTGAAATTGATTTCTTTTATTCAATAAATTATATTTACAAAACTTGGTGTCATGTCCTTTTTCACAAATATGACAATACCTCCTCCTTTGAGGTTGATTTTATGATGAAGATATGGTATAAGGACCCTTTGAACCTTTTTGAAGTTTCTCTACTGAGATAAGGGCATTATTGCACCCTTTGAAACTTTTTGAATTTGATCTCCCACATTGTAACTATTCATTTTGTGTGTCTCTTTTGGGTTCTTAAAGTTTGTACTAGATGAATAGTAATGATAGTTGATATTTGATGAGATACAAATTATTTATTTTCCACATTTCTAGGACTAAAAATCCTTTGATCTAGTTCATATTCTATTGCTATTTGATACCTTTGCTTCAACTCTAGGCTTTTCTCATGGCCAATATTTTTTGCATATATCTCTAAAAAGAGCTTTCACTCCATGGTATTTAATACAAGCTAGTCCACCACCCATAAGTTCATCCCTATATTTCAAACTATGGAAGATTATAAAAAAATATTTATATCTTCCTTTGGAATAGGCCCTACGATTAAGACTTTGAAACTCCAAATATGAGGTCCAAGGTTTGAACTTGGTAGGAGGTAGGATTATACACCATTCTATCATAACAAAAATTTGATTGGATAAACACGAGGTAAAATGCATAATCTTATATGGCCTATAGCCTCATGGATGTTAAATATTACTTTAATTTACCTTCATTAAACTTAGAGCATAATTTCAAAGGCTAAATGTGAGGCTTTATCCTTGGTCATGCTCATTTCTCAGTTACATTCACCTCTTGATTATACTAGCTTACTCTTTGCTTACATTAACTACTCACTCTTTCATGTTAAGGTTTTTATCTACAATTTTTTTTTTTGTCTTTTTTGAATCTTAATGATACTACAACACATTAACAACCATATATATTCTATTCAAAAAAAATAAATTTACTTAAAAAATTTAATATATATAACCAAATAAACTTTTACCGTTTAATTTAACATTAATGATGTTCCAAAACTTATTTTTATATTTAAATTTTTTAAAATATTGTATGCATATATTCAAATATACTTATGTTACCCATTTTTTTAAGAAAATAATTTTATGAATATTGTATGCATATATTCAAATATACTTACATTACCTATTCTTTTTAAGAAACCATTTTTATGTGACTCTCATACGAGTCCTCTCACTCAACATGAATACATAATATTATAAATACTTCTATTTTAGTATAGAAAAATAATTGTTAAAATAATTATTTATTTAATATTCTAATTTTGTAACCCATATTTCCAATAACAAGTCTCAAAAGAAATTTAGAGGTTATATCAGATATTCAAGCCCCACTACTTCAAAATGGTTGAAAACTCAAATCTAAATTATAATAAATAAGTAAATTGTTGTTAAGTTTGCATTTCACTTGAGAGGATTCTACGACCTCCAAAAGTAAAAAATCACCTGAAATATTTTCGATATAAAAGAGAGTTGTAATTTAGAACTCTTCATAAATACTATAAACTCTTAGCTTTCATAAGATAGTCAAGAAATGTTAATTAATAGACATTATTAACATCATCAACCCTCCTTGAATTTTAAATATATTGAAACCATGAAACCAAACTGTTTTCATGGAAATATGCAATACTCTAGGATCTTATATGATTAAAACAAATAATACAAGCCGATTTGAATAAATTATCTATTCCAAAATTTTAGTTCTCATTGACCTTAACAAGCCCTTGCTAAAAAATAGTACTCTGTAGTTTGTAGAGGATACATGGGAACAAGAAGTGGACTATGAGATCAAGTGCAAGATTTATCATTAATATAGTCACGTAGCTAGTGATTATAAATATTGGATCTCGAAGCAAGCATAAGAGGAAATGGCCCCTAGAGATTTCAAACTGCCCAAACAAAATAACATATAGAGAAAGCAAACATCTAAAGAGAAAATAGTCATCTCCATCGATAAGTTTGCTAACCTCCCAATGGATGATGAGGAGAACATGACGAAGATGAAGATCCTAGAAACTACTCTTCAATACCTAAGAAAGGAACCAATAACTGAAGAAATAAATTGAAATACTAATCTAATTCTAGATCTACCAAAAATCCCATAAGAAAACCCAACCCAAAAGTTGAAGAGATCTCAAAGGAAAAACATAAACCAAGAGAAATACAATGAATCTATTCAATCAAATGGAGGAACTCATAAAAGAATAAATAGTGTAGGTGACACCCAATAATATTTTGATAGGGCCATGGTGGTATTATCACCTACATCAAGTTTGGAGTCCATCCTAGAATCAACATGAGTGATTCAGGAGTCTACCATAAACATGAAGCTAGATACATACCAAAGAGTAGACAAGAAGACTACTCAACATCAAATAGAGAAGGAATATGCAAAGATGATAGAAATGGGTAAGATCAAGGATATTAACCATATATTTTATCCCCATGCTTTATGAAGGCTTATGGGTAGTCTGATAAAACATAATGAAGTAAAATGACTGATTTAGCAACATCGTCCACAGATGGTATTCATTCAAGAAATGAAAGTGTGAAAAGAAGATATGCAAATATTTGTCAAAATATTTGGTCTGCATGTAAGGTGGAATTCCTAATCTCCCAAGGAGCGTTTGGATAAATGGCTTATATTTGGGTTCCAAAAGAGAGTGATACACCAAACAATGGGAATTTGAGGAATTTTGGCTTTACTAGCCTAAAACAAACATTCTTCTCAAAAATGGTTGTGTCAATGTATACTCTTCTATCAACCTAGATGAAAAATGACAATAATAGAGGAATGTAGCTTATAATATCGAATATTTCACCAAAGCTTGGCTACTTGTAAGTGGATATTTCAACACCATCCTTTCATTGAAAGAGAATATAGGGGGAATTCATACTCTATATAGTAGTACTAACCTCACGACCGAGCATATTAGATCTCTTTATCTAGTTTATATAAAACCAAACAATGGTGAAATGACCTAGTCTAACAAAAAGTAGGCCCCAACATGCATTCTATAAATACTAGACAAGTTTATGTTATGAGAGGAGTTTTTGAGGGATGAATATATTCTAAAAGTAAAAATGTTGAACAAGGTAGGATCAGATCATTGGCTCGTTTAGGTTGAAGAATGGAAGACCAAACCCAATAATCCTCCTTTTAGATTCCAACTAATGTGGTTTTGAGATAGTAGTTTTTGAAATAAGGTTCAACAACGGTGGTAGGAGGGTAAACCTAGGCATGGAATAGAGATGTATAATATTGTTATGAGGCTTTAATACCTCAAGTATAAATTGATAACATGGAACTTTAAGGACTTTGGTGACATAAAGGAAAATAAATGATATATCTTAACCAGATTTGAGGATCTAAATGAACAACTACAAACAGATAAAACTATTGAGATATAAAGCAAGGAGGAGACTAGGCTTACTACTCAGCTGGAGGAATGGGAAAAAAGAGAAGAGATTAGATAAAAATAGAAATATAGGATCTAATGGCTCGACAAGGGAGATAGGAACACTAGATTCTTCCATAAATATCTCTTAGCAAGATAATTGCACAATTTTATCTCATCCCTAAAAATAATAGCAAGTGATTCAATACACACATGGGATGAGATGAAGGATATAACAAAATAATACTTTATCCAACTCTTTAAGGTAGAATCATTGAACCAAGAGGTAAAAAAAAAAGTACTCCAAGAGTTTCCTTCTCTTATCATAGAGGAAGATAATATAATTTGACTACCCAATTACTGCCAAAGAACTACAACAGGTAGTTTTCAAGATGTGAAAAGGCAAAACTTCAAGACCAGATAGATTTACCATAGAATTATAATAAGAATTATTGGATATCCTTAAGGAAGAATTGTTAGAAGTGGTATAAGAGGTTAGGATAGCAAAAGTGGTGTTCAAATAGGTGAACAAAATATATAGAGCATTGGTTTCGAAAACCCAAGTCTAAACACATATTTGGCTATTGACCAATAGCCCTTTGTAATGTCCTATATAAATTTATCACCAAGATCATATGGTATAAATGGTTAAACCTCTTCTTCATAAAATCATTTCCCCAACATAGGGTGGTTTTATGGAAGGAAGATATATCTTGGATGAGATAGTATTAACTCAAGAGTCCATCTACTCTCTGCATGTATAAAAAAACCCTTTATGTTTATTAGGTTAGCCCTATCCAAAGCATATGATAGAATTGATTGACATTTCCTCCTAAAGATGATGAGACAATTTGGATTATTGAGGTATTGGGTAGAATAGATGAAGGGATGTATTTGCTGGGTATCCTACTCAATTCTAGTAAATTGAGCTCTTACCCAACTATTTACAACTTGCAAAGGTATCAGGCAGGGAGACCCCTTATCCCCATACGTGTTCATCATATTAGCTAAATATTTGGTCTGAATATTAGCTAATGATAGGGAAACAAAAGCTTTGGAGGGAATAATAATAACAATTGGAGCTAAATCAATTACTCACCTAAAAATTCTTGATGGCTCTACACTATTAGAAAAACCAACAAAGGAGACCTCTAGATTTAAAATGATTGTAGGATGGTTTACAAAAGCGATTGGAAAACCTCAAAATGATGAAAAATCCAAGGTAATATTTTTCCATTGTTCACCTAGGTAGGAGATAATGTTGCTGGATAAATTAAAATACAAGAATACTTCTCTTCCAATCACCTACCTAGGAAATCCATTTATAGTTGGGAGACAAAAAAAGGAGGAATGGACTTGGTTTTCAAAGAGAGTGAAAGCCAAATTGGGAGAGGGACTAATAGGTGACTTTCTACAAGAGGTTGGATGACACTAATAAAAACAATCCTTAATGCCATACTAATGTATGTCTCCTTAGTGATAGCTATCCCAAAGGCAATTCTTAAAGAATTTAATCAAATAAGCTACAGATTTCTCTAGAGTGGAGTCAAGAAAGAAGGGTATGCCTACAAAACAAGAGAGGGGTAACTTGGAATCGAATAAATTATCAAGAATAACAATGTACTTACAACTAATTTATATTAGAGAATGCTAAAATCCCTTGAGGATTTGTGGGATCAAATTTTGACGGCCATATATGTAGAGAATAAAACCTTGACCAAGATTATTTTTATTTAACTTCCTAGCAAAGGATCTCCTATATTAATGGAACTCAAAATATGAGAGGATATGATCAAGGAAAAATTATTCTTGATTATCCATAATGGATATAAGGCTAACTTATGAATAGATTTGTGGGATGGTCATCCTCCTCTAATAACTCAATTCTCAACTTGGAGACCATTGATGGAGAATCTAAATAGAAACAATTGGGTTGAGGTATTCAAATACTGTAAGCCTTAAAGCAATAACAAGGAGGTAGGAAGGAAATGGTTCCTAATAGAGAATTGGTCAATCCAAATCCTAGAGGATAAGAGAAAAAAATCTATAGGACCATCTAACCAAGATCACTCTCATGATCTCAAGAGGATGATACTCTTGCATGGGGCAAGAAAAATTAGAGTGAATATACAATTTCTCTGGATACTTAGCCCTTTGTCAGAGTACCCCAATCCCCTTAAGTGATATATTCATGCAATTGTGGGCACAAAACCTTTGGTCCAAAGTAATATTCTTCATTTGGCTTCTACTTCATAGAAGAGTGCTAAAAAGCAAACAATTGATGAAAAGAGGGATGCATGGGTATTTTATATATGAGATGTATTGGGAGAATGAGAAAATGATATCTCATCTTTTTAAAGAATACCCCATCATAATAAAACTATGGAAACAAATGACAACATTGCTAGGCATCCACTAGTCTAAGATATATTGTATAGAACAACTATGGACGGAGTGGTCTAAATTGGAGGAAATGGACCAACCCACTCAACATATGTTTTGGGTGGGCACGAATCTCCTTCTATGGAATTTGTGGAAGGAGATAAATAATCATATCTTCAATCAATAATATAAAGACAACCATTTTGTCTGGCAAATGATCAAAAACAATATGAGGGAGTCAATCCAACACCTATTAAAAGAGCCCTAAAATCCTAACCAAAAGTGAATTCAAACTACAAGTGTCTCCAATGGGATCACATAAAAAGGGTAACCACAAATCACACATAAGTAACCAAAACCAAGAATTGGAAACCTCCTCCAAAGGGACTAGGTAAGATTAATTTAGATGGAGCCTTAAGGGGAAATCTAGGAAGAGCGAGTATGGGGGAATAGACCACCTATGGAATGGTGCACATACTTTTATCTTCATAAAAAATCTAGGTATCTTATCCAATTATATTATAAAGGAATAAGCCATATTAAGGGGATTAAATGAGGCTCTAAAGATGGGGTGGAGGAAAATTAAGGTGGAATTAGACTCCCAAATTATGATTAACCATTTAAAAGGACCAAGGAAGCAAACAATATAGATTGGAGAATACAAAGAATACTTGAGAAAATACAAATGAATTAACAATGCTTTGAAATAGTGGATTTCATACACATCATTAGAGATCAAAACAAAGTGGAAAATTTGATGGCCAACTGGGCTCTTGATTGAGGAGACCTCACTTACTATGGATAAGCTCCTAGATGGTAGCCTCAAAAAACCAAAGAAACCTTTTTTTCCATTATTAACATTAATGATAGTATTTCTTGTTGTATCTAGACTTATATATCCTTGCTTTATATGGTTACTCTTTTTTTGAATAGATAGCTATGGTAGATTAGATGTGAGGGTGAATAGTCCCACATCCTTTGTTAAAACTTGACTTAAAAACCCTCAATATTGGAAAGGTAGGCGATGTAATCTGATTTTCAACTAATTTAATTTATTAATATGGGATTGACATAGGAACACCCATATTACATCATGAACATGTCTTGGTATTACAATAGATTGGCAATCTGGGTCTCCTCCTTGAAAGTCAGGGAATTTAACTGATAAAACTGATGCAAATAGATATAACTCTAATGATTACACATACAAGATAAGTTTATGGATATATCATTTTCATTTTAATTTAAAATTTTCATCATGATAAAAAGGTTTTCAATTATAAATTAACTATAGGTTGCATACATGTTTTATTTAAAACTTCTAAATTATTTCAATTATAAATTAACTATAGGTTGCATACATGTTTTATTTAAAACTTCTAAATTGTTTCAATTATAAAACTAAAAATGCTCATGTGCAAGGGTGAAATTTGTCCTTGCACTATCTCATTGTACATTGTTACATGTCAAATGAATGCTCTCTAATTTGAAATTTAACCTCTTATGCTCAAAATAAAAAGTGTGACCTACAATCTATAAAATCTTGGCTTGAATATTTTTATTTCATAAGTTTCAAGGAAATACTAGGGTTTTCATGAAGGATGGATATGGTAGACTAAGGAAATTATGGGTGAAATCATGAACGCTCTACAAGATGTGACAACCATTATTGATTAGAGGTAAAAAATTGAGCAATACAAACTCATATTCACATCCATTGTATCCAAAAATTATGTTTGGAATGCTAAGTCTTTCATTGATCACATAGTGTCGGATGACATGCTACTGGTGGTGTCGAGGAAATTGCTATAGTTATTTGTGGAGGGGAATTGAGCAATCTAGACCTTGAAGTGCACAATGAGATATTGCAATATGCGATAGATCAAACTCAAGCTAGAGTTATTTTTTTCAAATAAAAATCCAACGGGAACATGTCTAGTAGTGATATTAGAACTGATAGCAATAGCAATCTCGATGGTATCAGGAATGGCAAGGCAGAGTAAGACAATGCATAACTTCTTGAGGATGCTAGTATTTTAAGCATAGAAGATAAGGGAAAATGATATTGGTCTCAAGTGGTGTTGGGCAAGTCTAAGTCCCCAAATATCAAGTTTGATTTACTTTCAAAAAAGGGCTAGCTTTTTATTCTGGATGACCTGGTTAATATGGCCTTTGAACACATTACCATCAATTGGTAGGTAGATTTATGGTGGTTATACCTAACTTGGATGTGGTCAAAAAATTAGCTTCTGCTAAGTGGAGACCGAATGATCATATGGAGATTGTCGTACTATTTAGGAATTTGTTTTGGTGAAGCTGAACTAGTTTGCTAATTTAGAGAGAATTTTATGGGTGGAGAGGCTAGTTCTTTGGAATGCATTGCCTTTTCCTGAGGATATGGGGAGCTAATTTCAATATAGACCTAATTTTTTTTATAGGCCCTGGTTTGGGTGAGATTACCAAATCTCCCCTTTCACTATTGGAATGAGGAGGTTTTTACTAGTATTGCTAGGGAAATAAACCATTTTACTGTTGTAGATCTGATCACCAAGTCCAAATCTAGCCTCGTCTATGCTAGGATATGTGTTAATGTGATTTGGGGGGAAATTTACCATTATATTCAATTGGTTTTGAGACTATGTTTAGAATCAACCTTTAGAATATGGGAATCCCCTTGTTAAATGTGGGGTTTGTAAGAAATTAGTGCACTTGATTGGGGCATGCCCAAACTAAAAGCCTTTTTCCCAAGATCATAAATTTTGGCAATAAAAGCAAATTGAAGAAGAGGGTTCCAAGAAGATAGATATCTTGGAAACTAAAAACCTTGAGAGCAAAAAGAAAAATATCTCATCCTTAGAGGGTTCCAAAAAGGAAGATATCTTAGAAGCTAAGATCCTTAGAGGGTTCCAAAAAATTTTGTACCAATGAAAATACAAAAATTGGCCAAAACGAACACATAGCCTTGGATTTTGTATCATATTCAATGTTGATCAATGGGTTAGTAACAAAATTATTTAAATTCAATAGAGGTCTTAGATAGGGAGATCCTATGTCACCAAATTTTTTAATTATTATGGTAGAGGTATGAACTTGAAGAAGGCTAACAAATATGGGCTAAAAGTGGACTTAAGGCTAGTAATAACATCGACAACATCACCCATCAATGATTAATAGATGAGATATCCATTTTGGGGAGGGAAAAGATAAATGAGGCTAGATAATTGAATAACTTATTAAAGGAATATGAAAGAGCATCAGGGCAGAAAGTTATTATGACATAATTTAAAATTTACTTCCTAAACACTTCAACTAGAATCAAAGCAAGGATATGCAGGTTACTTCCAATGGAGCAGGCAAATTTTCCAACAAATTATCTAGGGATGCTCTTATTTGAGGGGAGATTGAGGATAGAATTTCAAATCCAATTTTAAGTAAAGTTTAGAATACATGGAAAGGTAGATGGTTATCATTATTAGGAAGAGTGTAACTAATTGAATTAATATTACAAGCCATTCCAATATTTATATGTCCTTGTATACTATGCCAAAATTGATAGAAAAAAGTTTAATCTATATTATGAGGTTATTTTAATGGTCAGGATTACATGATAAATGAAAAATTCCTTTAGTGAAATGGAGAAATGTGTGTGATAAACTAGGGTAGGTCTCAATATAATATTTCTTACAAATGCAAACTTAGCTCTTAGGGGAAAAGTAATTTGGAGATTGTACAAAGAGAGTCAAAGATAGTGGGCAATAATTCTTCTAAGCATGTTGAACCCAATGATCTAAGATTAATATTTACTTCATTCTCTATTAGATGGTTCTGCACTATGGAACAATTCAAAAAAATAATTGATCTAGTGATGAAAGGTCTAAGATGGATGGTGGGAATTGTAGAAAAAAATTCTATTTGGATGGATACTCGGTTTGATAAAAAACCAATCAATCTAGATCCAATTTTGAAACCATGGATGATATTACTTCAAGATAAATATGGTTATGGGGTTTCAAACATTATGTACAAGGATAAATAAGGAAGATATAAATGGAAAGAATATTATTTATAAATATACAAGACATTGATGCTGAGAGGAATTTGAGAAGAAAGACAACAACATAGATTATTTTGAGGGGAGCCAATGATAAGCTAATTTGGGAGTTGAATAGCTTAGGAGAATACACAACAAGAAATAATTATAATGTAAATCACCAAAAAAATAGGAATACCACAAGAATATGGAGAGATATTTGGGATAGCCTGAGCATTCCTGAAGTCAAAATGTTTGTTTAGGTAGTAGGTCATAATTTTTTTTAATATTGGGATAACCTTATGAAAAAAGGACTTTTATGGCCCCTATCAATGTGTTCTATGTAAAAAGGAAGATGAGAGTATACAACATCCCTTGGTACACTACTCAATAGTCTAGAAACTATGGCAATGGATTCTTAATATGTTTGGTAAATACAGGGTGATGAATGATAAATTGAAGAATGATTAAAGTAATAGCAAAGCATTTTTAAAAGTGAGGATTTATAGACAATCTAGGATATATCAAAAGATATAATACTTTGGACTGTATGGTTGAAAATGAATATAAGAATATTTAAAGGAAAGGAAATCAATTTAGAGATAATGAAAAAGAGGATTTGCTTAGCCATAGAGGAGGCTAAACCAAACCTATCAACCCTATAAGAATATTAACGCAAAGAGCCTTGATAGATGGATTCAAGTCATCAAATAAAATTATGATGTTGGGTACATGAGAAACAAACAAAGAATATAAAGTGGAAGCCTCCAAAAGTAGATTTGGTCAAACTGAATTTTTATGGAGCACCTAAAGGAAATCTAGAACCAATAGGAGGAGGAGAAATAATTAGAAATATTAGAAGAGAGATATTGTCTCATTACACTTTCAATAGTGGATTTAAGAAAAAAATGAAGCCAAATCTTGGGCAACTTTGGAAGGGTTAAAAATATGCAAAAAAAATAAAATGGAATAAATAATGGATGGAAGGTGATTCACTAATAGTAATAAATGCAATTTTGAGGAAAATAAAGGCTCCATGGAACATACAAGAGATAATTGTGAAAATACAAGACCTTGCTACAAAGTTTAAAGAAATCAGGTTTACACATACGTTAAGGGAAGAAAACAAATATGTAGATAGGCTAGCCAATAGAAGGGTTTTTATTGAGGATCGTGAAGTTAAATTCTCTTTTCCATGGTTAGAGGGAGTAATATTAGCTAAAGCTAATAAGAAAATATTGATTGCCTAAATCAAATAATGACTAAGACTTACTTTAATGTATTCCATTGGTAGTATTTGTTTTATTTTATAACATTAACGTGTTTTTATATTTATTACAATTCTTGTGGTTACACTTATGCTTCATGAAGGAAACTAGTAATTCATATCTAGTAAAACAGACTATAATAACACAATTTTTTGAAAATATTACTCTACCAATATGAAATGCATAGACAATAGAGGTGGAATTTTGGTATTGTAAAGGCTAATGCATGAAAATGTCAAGAAGAAGGATGTCAAATTTTGAAATATTTGTATTCACATAGAAAATTGAAGAAGATCTAGAAAATGAAAATCAAGAATTTAAATTTTTTAATGAAAAATGATGTAGGTATCTAACTATAACAACTAAATTGAGATGAGAATTGAATCTGTTTGTAAACCCTCAAGCTCTAAAGATGAAAGTTTTGATTTGTCAGGGTGGAGGACCTAAGTACAATCCCTTGTTCTCTAAAAACAAAACACATAACCTTGGATTTTATGTCAAATATATTCAAGGGCCATTGTATTTGAGAAGAGATTTTGAGATTACATAATCTTGTTATAGTGGTAGAAATAATTTTATTATCTTATAAAATATGTTCCATCAAATTAAAACCTAACAAGAAAATATCTTAATAGTTGATAAAATATTCAACCCTAAAACATGAACTTTGTTAAAAATTCAACAACTCCAACATTCAAAAGAATCATCCATTTCATAAGTCAAATATCACAACTTCAAGTATAAAGGCTAACTCATCTATATTTATATTAGAATAAGTGTGTTGTTGAAAAAATTATTACAAAGATTATGGTACAATTTAGTAGAATAGATGGTCTGCATTAAATTATATTCATTTCTATGAAGTTCTTATACATGCTTGCATTCATCATAGTCTCTATGATGGTTTAAATATTCACCAATTTGTGCATTTTTGTCGTATTCCAAAAGAACTCCCTATAGGAGCTAGAGGTGAATATGTGGAATGTAAAAAAAAAATATCTATACTCATTAGAGATATATCATTAAAAAAAAAAATAATAATCTTTGGTTTTCTCAGAGTCATTCTACGAAGATCTTGGAGTATCGACAATCTAAGGTTTTGATACCATTTTGACCGGTAAGCTAATGATTTTGTTGCGTGAGCAATACGTTTAACATCATCTATTCCAATATTCACTCTTTAGCGAAGGTCTCGTAATTTATTGATGATTTTCCCGCAGCTACGCGGCCAGCATGCAGTATATTCCACCTCCATCATTAATTATATTCTGTCCAAGGGGCTCTATACCAATTTACCGAATCAGAAAACCTTCGCTATATATATATATATATATATATATTAACACTTTCACATTCATATCTCATTCCATTCGAGCGTGCCCAGCTTCAAAATTGCAGAGAATAAATAGTCCACAAACGCAATAACAATAGTGGTAATGGCGTTAATTGCAGGTGCAATAAGGGGAGGTTCCGCTACGGTCACATGGAGGGAGCTTCCCTCGGCCTCGCAGCAGGACCTGAGTCTGCCTTTGGCCGCAGGACGCAGGAAAGTGGTCACATGGAAGGAGGGCACCGTGGACAACGAGTTGATGAAGAAGAAGAAGTGGAAGGATTGCTGCATCTTGCGCAGGGACAAGGCCTTCGATGACAGAAAAGACGGGGAGATTCCTGCGCCGTGTGACCGTGGGGAACCAGCGGAAATGCCCGCGACCACCACTGTATCGATCTTCTAGGTGGGGTCCACGGTTTTGGTTTTCTTTGAAGAAACTTAGATTCAAATTATGAGCTATGCTTTTGGATAGGCCGAGAGATCCGAGAGTTGGATTTATAAAAGTTTATAAGGAAAACCTTTGACACACTTTCTTATTTATTAATTTTTTTTTATTTTTTTATAACAATTTATTTATTAATTATTAATATTTCAATTTGAGTTTTCAATATTTTCGAAGTAATCTTGCTTGAATATCTAACATAACCTTTAAATTTCTTTTGAGCCTTTTCATTGGAAACATGGGTTGCGAGAAGTTATTTTATTTAAGTTAAAAAAATTAAATAAATAATAATTTAACGGTTACTTTTATCTATAATATTATATATTTATCTTAAATAATATATTTTATTTAAGATAAAATATTAAATAAATAATATTTTAAAAAATATATATATTTTTATTTGGTTAGTATGAAAACTCCTACCACCTTGTATATGGTTGAGCAATTTCTTCCCAACCATGACCCCTTGTAAAGCCAAGATATATGCTTATCAATAGAGAATTTAACATACAACCATTACACACCCACCCCTTCACACACACTCGTCCAGGCCATGGTTTATTTATAATATTATATATTTATTTTATGGTTTATTTATAATATTATATATTTATCTTATGGTTTATTTATAATATTATATATTTATCTTGAGCAAGATACCTCTGAGAGTTATATAAAAATATTAAAAAAAAAAATAGTTTCCACGGGTTATCAAGAATAGACCTAGGTTTAAACCTTGGGGCATGCTTGTTTGCAAAGGTAGTAGTTTGAGTTGATCTGAGATGATGACTTGAAACGATGACGATATCAATACCGTGCGATCGGTACCAATATCAATACCAATCTCATGCAACCAGTACCAATCTCAATCTCAATACCAATTCTATGCAACCGGTACCAATCTCAATACTAATCTTGTGCAATTGGTACCAATATCGAACAATCGATCGTGCGATCGGAGTACAAACCATTTGTCTTTTTATTTTCATGTAGATAGAGATGGGAATGAATGAGCACCAAAAAAATTCCTCTACTCACCCCACCATTTAAAAGGACAAAAAAGCCCGCTCTTTAAATAGCCATTGAATTAAATAGCCATGCACAGAGGGGGCCATAGTCCCTTTAAAATTTGGGGGCCAAGGGACTCTTAAAATCTGCTTGAATGCTTTATTCAAACTATCCACTCCACACTGAACACACACTAGGCATAGATATTGGAATAACACCACAAAAATGAAAAAATAGAATAAACAACCAATGTAGGAGTAAGAGTGAATTTGAAGCTTTTCTAAGAATGCTCCATAAATGGAATAAACGTTACATATATGATCTATTAGCCTTGAATATTTTCTAGGAATGTTCCATAAATGGAATAAATGTTACAGATATGATCTATTAGCCTATAATTATCTGAATCTCAAGAACACGGATATTCACGGACCTGTGGTTCAAGATATGGTAATATGAGATATACTAGATCATCCTAATACCAATGAAATAACTTGAAAGAGCATTGGTCCCAATATCTGGACATTCTATCACTACTGGGAATAAATGGTATGACACATTTTAAAATAGAGGTACCTCCCCCAACCTAAAGGTCTCGATTGGGGAGGAACACTGGTCATAACCATACACCCTCTATACAACCTTTTCTCGCCATACATATTTTTCTATGTTGATGGCCAATCACACTTTATAATGGGACAGATGGTGCCTTCCTCGACCTCCTCTCCCAATCAATAGTTCTTTCAGGCCTAAGGGCCCGAAATAACTCCTTTGGGCACCTAGGGCAAGCAATCAATGGGTTGGGTAAAGGCTGGCTGAGCTATCAAAGCGGACCTCTTAGAAGGGATCTGGGCATCAAAACGAAGAATCCTCCCCGCTCGATAAGCGAGAGGGCACAAAACAAAACCCTTTTAAAATAGAGAGGGCAAAAACCTCAAAGGTAAAGCACTGGAGCGAGATAGAAGGGGGAATTTATAACTTTAGGGATCGACCTTTCCAACCTCTTAAAATCCCTTTAAAAGCTTTTGGAATCTCTCTCTATTCTGAAGGTGCTCTCTTTAAATTAAAAGGCTCTCCTCTCTACCTATCTAAAATGGTGGGGGTGGGCTTATTATAAAGTTACTCCGATCCAATCACCTTTCTAAGTACCCTATTTAATCCTTCTAATGGTTTTAAATTCATATTCCCCAACCCATTTTTTAAGGAGAAGGGAAACATTGAAAAGATCCAATTCTTTTGGATCAATATCTATGCGATTGAAGGTTTATCTCATCCAAAGAGCACTCGCTTATTTATTTGAAAGGAGAAACTAATTTTAAAGCCTCATAAAGGTTGAGGGAAGAGAGACACTCCTCTCTCTTTTCAAAAAAGTTTTATCTCATCCAAAGAGCACTCGCTTATTGATTTGAAAGGAGAAACCGATTTTAAAACCTCATAAAGGTTGAGGGAAGAGAGGCCCTCCTCTCTCTTTTCAAAAAACAGGATAGAGAGCTGCTTTTATAAAGGTTGAGAATAAGCCTCAACCTTAAGGTCGAGGGATAGGAGCCCCCTTAAGAGGAGATGCCTATAACATCTCTTTCCTTCACTTTGAACCAAGATAATCAAACTATTTCTTTACACATGCTAAAAAACCCTGCCAATAATAGACTGGTACTGTTTCTTATATAAAGAGCATTCCGATACATTATATCATAATGCCAATAAGAGATTGGTACTGCTGCTTATATAAAGAGCGTTCCGATCCATTGTACCGTAATGCCAATAAGAGATTGGTACTGCTGCTTATATAAAGAGCGTTCCGATCCATTCTAGAAAGAATAACCTTTCCACATTTCAAACCAAAGTAGATTGAGGTGACCACCTATCCATCAGGCCCAATGAGTGAGTGATTTCAGAGCCACATTCCTATTCGATCAGAGAGAATAGGATGCAACTATGGAATTGATCACACAACTGTAGTCACTCTCCTCTATTAGAAAAGGTGCACATAGGAGGAAAGACACGATGGTTACGAGAGCTTCAAAACCTTAATTAAGGTAAGGTCCAATTTGTTTATTGATAAAGCTTTGAACCGCCCCAACCTATCCATCGATTAAGTGTTGTACCTTGCATGCACACTTTGTAATAATCCTAAACCGATTCACATACCTTGTAAAGAAGAGCATCAACGTGTTTAAAATAAATAACCTCAATTTATTTAAAATGCTCTCTCCCCTCCCCCACCATTTAAAAGGGTAAAATCCCTCTATAAATATTCATGGGGTGGGCTTTTTTATCCTCTATCTATATGCTCTAAATATCGCTCCCCTCTAAAACTTGAAGAGATCGACCTTCTTTTTAAAATAGAGGGGACATTCTAGAAGAGAGGATATGGCTCCAACGCACTACCCTTTTAAAACAGAGAGCGGGATCACCCCTATAATTCAAAAGCAGATGTCCATATTTTAAATGGTGGTTCAATCCTTATCCATCAGCCTTGAAGTTGTTAATACGTCGCATATAAGCCAAGTTGGTTTAGCCTCTCCATCTATAATGGGATTTGAAAGGGTCCATCAACTTTAATGATAGACTTAGGGTGAAATATTTCTCTAGTTCAATCGATGAGTTATTAAAAAATATATCCTTAAAATTCAAAGGGATCTTTAAGGTTGATGAAGGCTCAACAGACCTCTCTATCCTTATAACAGGTTGAGGGAGAGGAGAGCTCTTAAAAAGTTATTGCTTCACGTAATATGAATCCAACATCCCCTCTATCCTTATAACAGGGAGAGAGCATGCACTCGCATGCCCCTCTCTCTTAAAGGGAAAGCTTAATTTATTTAAAAGCTCCATACAATAAATTGAGCCTTTGTCCTTACCTTTGTTGCTTGGTTGCAAATTTTAAGGTTTTTATCTACATTTTTTTTTGTCTTTTTTGAATCTTAATGATACTACAACACATTAAAAATTATATATATATATATATATATATATATATATATATATTAGTTGACAAAATTTAAATTTACTTTACAAATTAACATATATAACAAAAAAATTTTACCATTTAATTTAACATTAATGATGTTCTAAAAATTATTTTTATATTTAAAAGTTTAAAATATTGTATGCATATATTAGATATACGTATGTTACCCACTCTTTTTAAGAAAATATTTTTATGAGTATTGTATGCATATATTCAAATTTACTTATATTACCTGATATTTTTAAGAAACATTTTTATGTAACTCTTATAAGAGGCCTCTCACTCAATATGGATACATATTATTATAAATACTTCTATTTTAGTATTGAAAAATAATTGTTAATATTATTATTTATTTAATATTTTCATTTTTTAATCCATATTTTCAATGACAAGGCTCAAAAGAAGTTTAGAGTGTTGGATGTGTCTCATATTTTGTCGAGGAAGTATTATACGGTAGGTACGGAAGGGTAAGAGGAGAAGAGCTCCTCGAAGGGGGGTGCCAGGGCGGTCCGAGGGGGGCGGTAGCCCCCCGACTACGTCGAGGGCGTATGTCCAGTGCGAAGCACCGGTGATTTTCCCCTTTTTTTGGAGAGATTTTAGGGATTCCCATGGTTGGTGGGTGTGGGTGGTTTAGCCCACGGTGTTGTGCCCATTGTATTCTAATACCACATAGTGGTTTAGGGTTGTAAGAGTTTCCTTTATATTTTATTGTAATATCCCATTTTCGAAAAGAAAGAGAATAATAATATCAATGAGGAGTAGCTCTTGTTTTGTTGGAGTAGCCCACATCGGGTGAACCAGGGTAAATCTCGTGTGTCATATGTGCATTGTGTGGTGTCATTTATTCTAAGTTGTTTATTTATGTTTTATTTTTGGAATAAGTTTTCTGTAGATCTCTTCATTTGGTATCATAGCCAAGTTTTTAGCCATAGGGGGATGCCTTTATTGCTAGGGTTTCATTTCATCTGAAGAGTTTCTAAGGTTTCTAGGAGTTAGAGAAAACCTATTTCGAAGTGTGAGGTTTTTTTTCAAAAGGAGCTTGAAGGCAAATAATGGGAAGTCAATCAAGGATCGAGATCAAGAAATTCGATGGAAAAATATTTGAGTTATGGAAGTTAAATATGGAGGATCTGCTCGTGGACAAGTATTAGTGGGCCATTATTTTTGAGAAAACAAAACCTGCAGCTACATCAGATGAAGATTGGGAAAATATGAATTGGAAAGCAAGGAGTCTGATTCGACTGTATCTTGCATATTCAGTTTTAATAATTTATGGAGAAGCTACTACAAAGGATATCTAGGAGAAGTTAGGGGCTCTGTATCAATCTAAGTCCCTGGTGAACAAATTATTCCTCTGGAAGAAACTGTACAATATCAGGATGAATGAAGGAGATTCAGTTGTAGATCACCTAAATGCGTTCAATACAGTGGTAAGTCAACTTACATCTATTGATATTAAGTTAAGTGAGGAAGATAAATGTATTACTATGCTATGTTCTTTATCAGATTCATGGGATAACCTAGTTGTAGCAATTGGTAGTACAACTTCATCCACCTTGAAGTTTGAGGACATTGTGGAATCTCTAATATCAGAGGATATGAGAAGAAAATCCATGGAGGGCACTTCAAAGTATGCCCTAACAGTGAGAGGGTGTGTCAAGGAAAAGGATAAAACAATATATGGTGATAGATCTATGTCTAGAGGTAGATCCAAGTCTCGTGGAAAGTTTGAGAGAAAGTGTTGGAAGTGTGGCAAGCCTGGTCACATGAAGAAGGACTGCAGATCAAAGAATGTTGATTCTAGAAAGAGGTTTGATGAATCCACTTACACAGAGGCACATAAATCTACTTATGAAGGAGGTGATGTATATATGACATCCTGCTCCACACGATTAGATAAAAATTATTGGTTGATCGATACTAGTGCCTCTTTTCATATGACTCCTCACAGGAGGTGGTTCAATGAAGATGAAAGTTATGATGGAGGGGAGGTACTATTGGGAGATGATTCACCACTTAGAATCATTGGTCGTGGAAGGGTGAAAATTTTGTTGCAGGATGGTAGGGTTAAAACCCTCCCAGGTGTGATGCATATTTCGGGCCTTGTTAGAAATTTAATTTCTGTAAGCAAAATGGCTAATGCAGCAGTAAATGTTAGTTTTAGTAAGGATTCATGCAAAATGGTTCGTGGATCTATGGTGTTAGCAAGAGGAGTTCAGATTGGAACTTTGTATAACTTATTGGGAAGCACTATGATAAATGAGTGCAATAGCTCAACTGTTCTTGAGGCTGAATCAAATAAAAGCTCTACACTTTGGCATCAAAGAATGAGACATACTGGAGAAAAGGGATTGCATACCCTGCACACAAAAGGTATGGTTCATGGTATCCCTGATTGCTCAATGGTTTTTGATTTCTATGAACATAGTATTTATGGAAAACAAAATCGTGTGAGTTTCCCATCTAGTGCTGCTAGATCAAGAGGGGTATTAGATTTGATTCATAGTGATATATTTGGTCCTGTTACTATACCATCCCTTGGAAAGTCATGATACTATGCTTATTTTGTCGATAATTTTTCAAGATATGCATGGATTTATTTTCTTAAGAGTAAAGATAAAGTGTTTGATAAGTTTAGAGAATTTAAAGCACTTGTTGAAAATCAATCTGGGAAAAATATTAAGGTGTTGAGGTATGATAATGGAGGAGAGTATTATTCAAATAAATTTGAGTATTTCTGTAAGCAATGTGGTATTGCAAGATAGAATACTACTTCATATACACCCCAACAGAATGGAGTTGCTAAGATATTGAAAAAACCACTCATGGAAAAGGTTAGAAGTATGCTCAGTGGTGCAGGTTTGGCACAAGAATTCTAGGTTGAGGCAGTGAGTGTGACATGCTACTTGCGAAATTGATCTCCTACATTAGCATTTTCGAATCAAACTCCATTTGAAGCTTTGTTTGGTAAGAAACCCTCTCTCTCACATCTTAGAGTTTTTGGCTGTGATGCATTACATGCATATTCCAAAGGAGAAAATAAGTAAGCTTGATAATATTGTTGTTAAATGTATATTTATTGGTTATAAATATGGTGTTAAAGGATATAAACTTTGGAATCCAAAAAATAAAAGTACAGTCTATAGTAAATATGTGGTGTTTAGGGAAATTAAAAGTGATCACAGGAAGTAATAGAAGAAGAACCTAAAAATGTCCAATTTGATCTCATGGAATAAGATCACATAGAAGAGGATCTAAAAGAGGAACAAATAGATGAGGATCTAGATGAGGATAAAAACAAGGTTCATACACCTGTGGTAAGGAGATCAACACGGGAAAGAAGACAACCTAATAGGTACATTCCATCTGCTTTTCCTACTTCTTTTGTATTATATGTTACTGATGAAGATCCTAGAAAGGTTAGAGAAGCTATTAATTCTGAAGAGGCAAATTGTTGGGAAGAGACCATGGATGAGGAAATGAAGGCCCTGAAAAAGAATAGAACATGGTCTTTAGTGAAATTACCTGGTGGAAGAAAATCAATAGGTTGAAAATGGATTTTCAAGAAGAATCAGAATGCTGAAGGTAAAGTGGATAAATACAAAGCCCGCCTGGTTGCTAAAGATTATTCTCAGGTAGAGGGAATTGATTATGGTGAAGTATTTTCTCCTGTTACAAAACTAACCTCAATTATATTTCTGTTATCCGTGGTTGCTGCTTTTGATCTTGAAATAGAGCAAATGGATGTAAAAACTGCATTCCTTCATGGAGATTTGGAGGAAGAAATCTATATGAGGCAACCTGAAGGTTTCATTATTGCAGTAAATGAGGATCTTGTATGTAAGTTAAAGAAATCTCTGTACGGACTAAAATAGTTACCTAGAATGTGGTATCAAAAAATTGATACTTATGTCTTAGGAATTGATTTTGTTCGTAGCAATGCTGATCACTGTGTATATTCAAAGAAAATTGGTAATGTAATTGTCATTATAGTTTTGTATGTTGATGACATGTTACTAATTAGAAATAGTAAGAAAATTATTAGGGAAGTGAAGTCTCAGTTAGCATCTCAGTTTGACATGAAAGATCTTGGCCCTACAAATTTTATTTTGGGTATGAAAATAAACGGAGATCATTCTAACAGAAAGCTCTAGCTGGATCAAAAAAAATATGTTGAGACAGTGTTGAAGAGATTCAATATGTAGGATTGCAAACCAGTGAAGGTACCTATTCCATTGGGTGAAATATTGTCTACTGAACAATGTCCAAAAATAGAAGAAGAAGTAGAAGAAATGTTCCATGTTCCTTATGCAAATGTTGTAGGGAGTTTAATGTATGCCATGGTCTGTACTAGACCTGATATTGCCCATGCAATGGGAGTTTTGAGTAGATATATGTCTAAACCTGGTAAAGAGCATTGGACCGCTGTAAAAAGGGTTTTTAGATATTTACGTGGTACATCTGATTTTTCTATCTGTTATGAAGGTACAGGTAAAAAAGACAAATCCTTGGATATAGAAGATTTTGTTGATGTAGATTGGGTTGGAGATATGGACAATAGAAGATCTACTAGTGCATATGTATTCAACTTGTTTGGAGGATCTGTCAGTTGGATGAGAAAAATGTAAAATGTTGTTGCTCTTTCAACCACTGAAGCCGAGTACATGGCAGCCATTGATGCCAGTAAGGAAACAGTATGTCTACAAAGACTATGTGCTGAAATTGGGTTCTTTCAAGGAGCTATGAAGATAAATTGTGACAGTCAGAGTGCTATATTTCTATCAAAGAACCCTGCTTACCATTCCAGAACGAAGCACATTGATACAAAGTTCCATTTCAGTAGGGACATGATCAAATAGAAGAAATTGTTGCTGGAAAAGTGGATATGAAGAAAAATGTTGCAGATGCTTTAACCAAGACAGTTAGCAAAGAAAAGTTTAGATTTTGTACAATTGAAATTGGTCTGGCAAAGTATTCAACAAGTGGGAGAATGTTGGATGTGTCTCATAGTTTGTTGTGGAAGTACTGTACGATAGGTATGAAAGGGTAAGAGGAGCGAAGCTCCTTGAAGGGGGGTGTTGGGGGGGTCTAGGGGGGCAGTAGCCCCCCTGGGCTGCGTCGAGGGCGTACGTACGGTGTGAAGCATTGGTGATTTTTCCCTTTTTTCCGAAGTGATTTTTGAGATTCTCACGATTGGTGGGTGGTTGGTGGGTGTGGGTGGTTTAGCCCACGATGTTGTGCCCATTGTATTCTAATACCACATAGTGGTTTAGGGTTGTAAGAGTTTCCTTTATATTTTATTGTAATGTCCCATTTTTGAGAAGAAAGAGAATAATAATATCAAGGAGGAGTGGCTATTGTTTTGCTAGAGTAGCCCACATCGGGTGGACCAGGATAAATCTTGTGTGTTATATGTGCATTGTGTGGTGTCATTTATTCTAAGTTGTTTATTTATGATTTATTTTTGGAATAAGTTTTCTGTAGATCTCTTCATAGAGGTTATGTTGGGTATTCAAGCCCCGTTACTTCAAAACGGTTGAAAAATCAAATCTAAATAATGATAATAAATAATAAATTATTTTTAATTTTACATTTCACTTGAGAGGATTCTACAACCTCCAAAAGTCAAAAATCACTTAAAATATTTTTGATATAAAATATAGTTGTAATTTAACTCTTCAAAAATACTACAAACTCTTGGCTTTCATAAGATAGTCAAGAAATGTTAATTAATAGATATTATTAACAACATCAACCCTCATTGACTCGTAAACATATCGAAACCATGGAACCAAGCTATTTTTATGGCAATAGACAATAATCTAGGATCCTATATGATGACAACAAACAATACAAGCCAATTTGAACAAATTATCTATGTCAAAATTTATGTTCTCATTGACCTTAACAAGTCCTTGCCAAAAAATATTACTCTATAGTTTGGTAAGGATAATTGGAACAAGAAATGGACTATGAGATCAAGTGCAAGATTTCTCATGAATATGATCACCTAGCTAGTGATTGCAAATATTGGATCCCAAAGTAAGCACAAGAGGAAATGGCCCCTAGAGATTTTGAACTATGCAAACAAAAGAACATATAGAGAAAGCAAACATCTAAAGAGTAAGTAGTCATATCCATTGATAAGTTTGCTAACCTCCCAATGGATGATGAGGAGAACATCATGAAGATGAAGATCCTAGAAACTCCTCTTCAATCCCTAATAAAGGAACCAATAACTGAATAAATAAATCACAACACCGAGCCAATTCTAGATCTACCAAGTAGCCCATAAGAGAACCCAACCCAAAAGTTGAAGAGATATCAAAGGAATAACATAAACCAAGAGAAATACAATGATTCTAATCAATCAAATGGAGGAACTCATAAAGGAAAAAATAGTGGAGGTGACACCCAAGAATATCCTGGTAGGGCCATGGTGGTATTCTCACCTACAAAATTTTTTGAGTCCATCCTAGAACCAACATGAGTGAGTCAAGAGTCTACTATAAACATGAAACTAGATACATACCAACGAGCAGACAAGAAGACTACTCAACATTAAATAGAGAAGGAAGATGTAAAGATGATAGCAATGGGTAAGGTCAAGGATCTTACCCATATTTTTAGTCCCCATGCTTGATGAAGTAAATCACCTAAAATATTCGAGGGCTTAAGGGTAGCCCGATAAAGCATAATGAAGTAAAACGACTGATTTAGAAACATCATCCAAAAATGGTATTCATTCAAGAAATATAAGAGTTAAAATAAGATATGCAAATATTTGTCAAAATATTTGGTCTATGTGTAAGGCGGAATCCCTAAGCTCCTAAGGAACTTTTGGAGGATTGGCTTGTATTTGGGATCCAAAAGAGATAATGATACACCAACCAATGAGAATTTGAGATATTTTAGCTTTATTGACCTAGATTAAACATTCTCCTTAGCATTAGTTATGTGTCAACGTATACTCTCTTATCAACCTAGATGAAAAATGATAATAATGAAGGAATGTAGCTTATAATATTGATTATTTCCCTAGAGCTTGGCTAATTGTAGGTGGAGATTTCAACACCATCCTTTCATTGAAAGATAACATAGGGGAAAATCACACTCTAGAAAGTAGTACTAACCTCATGATAGAGCATATTATATTTTGTAATCTAGTAGATATAAAACTAGACAATAGTATAATGACCTAGTCTAATAAAAAGTAGGGCCCAACATGCATTCTAGAAATACTAGATAAGTTTATGTTATCAAAGTAGTTTTTGAGTGATGGATATATTCCAAAAGCACAAATGTTGAACAAGATAGGATCGGATCATTGACTAGTTCTGGTTGAAGTATGGAAGACCAAACCCAATCATCCAACTTTTAGATTCCAGCTAATGTGATTTTGAGATAGTAGTTTTCAAGATAAGGTTTAGTAATGGTGGCAAGAGGGTAAACCTAGGTACGGTATAAATATATATATAATTTTGTTAGGAGGCTTCAATACCTCACGTCTACATTGAGAACATGGAACTGAAAGAATTTTAGTGACATAAAGTAAAAACAAATGACATATCTTAACCAAACTTGAGGATATAAATAAGCAAATACAAACAAATGATATTATTGAGATCTAAAGCAAGGAGAAGGCTAGGCTTACTACTTAGCTAGAGGAATGGGACAAAAGAGATGAGATCACGCGGAAATAGAAATATAGGATCTAATGACTGTAGGAGAGATATAGGAACACTAGCTTCTTTCATAAATATCTCCTAGCAAGGAAGTTGCACAATTTTATCTCATCCCTAAAACAAAAAGACTTCTCTTCCATTCACCTACCTAGGAATTCCATTTATAGTTCGGAGGCAAAAAAAGGAGGAATGAACTTGGTTGTCAAAGAGAGTGAAAGCCAAATTGGGAAAAGGAACTAATAAGTGGATTTCTATAGGAGGTTGGATGACCCTAATAAAATAAATCCTCAATGCCATACTTATTTATGTCTCCTTAGTGTTATTTATCCCTAAGGTAGTTCTTAAAGAATTCGATCAAATAAGTTATAGATTTCTTTGGCATGGAGTCAAGGATGAAGGGAAATGGGCACTGATTAAATTAGATACTTTATACCTACAAAAAATGAGGTAGGACTAGGAATCAGATCAATTATCAAGAATACAAAGGCACTAGAAGCTAAGTTATATTGAATATTTCTAAAATCCCTCGAGGATTTATGGGATCAAATTTTGAGGGCCATATATGCAGAGAATAAAACCCTGACCAAGCTTATTTGATTTTTTTCTTCCTAGAAGAGGATATCCCATATTAATGGAACTCAAAATAGGAGACGATATGATCAAGCAAATATTATTCTTGAATATCCATAATTTATAGAAGGCTAAATTATGGATAGATTCGTGGGATGGTCATTCTCATATAATAACTCAATTCCCAACCTAGAGATCATTGATAGAGAATATACATAGAAATATTTGGGTTGAGGTAGTCAAATACTATAAGCCATAACTATAAGCCATAAATTAGTAGAAATGAGATAGGAAGGAAATGGTTCCTAATAGATAAGTGACCAATCCAAATCCCAAAGGATCAGAGAAGAGAAATCTATAGGATCATCCAACCAAGATCACTCTCATGGTCTCAAGAGGATGATACTCTTGGATGGGGTAATAAAAACTAGAGTGAATTTATAGTTTTCTTTGGGTTCTTAGCCCTTTTTTAGAGTACCCCAAGCCCCTTAAGTGATATATTAATGCAATTGTGGGCATAAAACCTTTGTCCCAAAGTAATATTCTTCATTTGGCTTCTACTTCATAGAAGAGTGTTAACAAACGAACAATTTATGAAATGAGGGATGCATGGGTCTTTCATATGTGAGATGTGTTGGGAGAATGAGGCCTTTCATATAAGAGTGCTAAAAATTAAACAATTGATTAAAATAGGGATGCTTGGGCATTTTATATGTGAGACGTGTTGGGAGAATGAGGAAATGATCTCTCATATTTTTATGGAATACCTCATCATAATCAAACTATGGAAACAAATTACAATATTGCTAGGCATCCACTAGTATGAGATATATTCTATATAAAAGCTATGGAGAGAGTGGCCTAAATGGGAGGAAATGGACCAACCCATTCAACATATTTTTTGGGTGGGGATGACTCTCCTTCTGTGGAATTTGTGGAGGAAGAGAAATAATTGTATCTTCAATCAGGAATATAGAGACAACCATTTAGTCTGACAAAGGATCACAAACAATATGAGGGAGTCAACCAAATACCTATTAAAAGAGCCCTAAAATCCTAACCAAAAGTGGGTTTAAATAATGTCTAGACTACAAATGTCTCCAACGCTGGTCACATTAAAAGGGTAACCCCAAATCACACATAAGCAATCAAAACCAAGAATTTGAAACCTCCTCTAAAGAGACTAAGTAATATTAATATAGATGGAGCCTTAAGGGGAAATATAGGAAGAACGAGTATGGGGGGAATAGGCCACCTCTTGAATGGTGCCCCTACTTTTATTTTCATAAAAATCCTAGGTATCTTATTCAATTATCTTGCAAAGGAATAAACCATATTAAGGAGATTACAAGAGGCTCTAAAGATAAGGTGGAGGAAAATTTAGGTGGAATCAGACTCTCAAATTATGATTAACCATTTAAAAGGACCAAGCAAGAAAAATAATATAGATAAAAGAATACAAAGAATACTTGAGCAAATACAGATGAATTAACATCACTTTGGGAAAGTGGAGTTCATACACATCATTAGAGATCAAAACAAGGTGGAAAATATAATTGCTAACTGGGCTCTTGATCAAGGAGACCTCACTTGCTATGGATATCCTCCTATATGTTAGCCTCAATAGACTAGGGAAGCTCTTTTATCCATTCTTACCATTAATGATAGTATTGCTTGTTGTAGCTAGATTTATAAATCCTTACTTTATATGGTTACCTTTTTTTTTTTTGCATAGATAACTATAGTAGATTAGATGTGAGGGTGAATAGTCCCACATCCTCTATTAAAAATTGGCTTAAAAGCCTTCAATATTGGAAAGGTAGGAGATGTAATATGATATTAAAATAATTTAATTTATTGATATGGGATTAACATGGGCACACCAATATTACATAATGAACATGTATTAGTATTATAATAGATTGACAATCTAGATCCCTTCCTTGAAAGTTAGGGAATTTAATAGATTGCAATTTGATAGATATAACTCTAATGTTTACACATACAAGATAAGTGGATATACATATACATATACATATACATATACATATACATATACATACAAAAAAATATATATATATATATATATATATATATATATATATATATATATATATATATAATAAAAAGGTTTTCACTTATAAATTAACTATAGGTTGCATAAATATTTTATTTAAAATTTCTAAATTCTTTCAATTATAAAAAAAATGTTCATGTGCAAGGGTGAAACTTGTCCTTGCACTATCTCATTGTACATTCTTACATGTCAAATGAATACTCTCTAATTTGAAATTTAACCTATTATGCTCAAAATAGAAAGTATAACCTACAATCTATAAAATTTTGGCTTGAATATTTTTATTTCATAAATTTCAAGGCAATACTAGGGTTTTAATGAAGGATTGAAATGGAAGACTGAGAAAATGACAGGTGAAATCATGAATGCTCTACAATATGCGAAAATGATTACTGATCAAAGGAAAAAAATTGGGTAATACAAGCTCATACTCACATCCATTCTATCCAACAATCATTTTTAAAATGCTAAGGCTTTCATTGATCACATGGTGTCAAATGATATGCCACTGGTGGTGTTGAGGCAATTGCTATAGTTAGTTATGGAGGACTTGAGAAATCTAGAACTTGAAGTGCACAAGGAGATATTACAATATGCGATGGATCAAACTCAGGCCAGAGTTGCTTCTTTTGAAGAACAAGCCAATAGGAACAAGTCTAGTAGTGATATCAAAATCGGTAGCAATTGCAATCTTAGTGGTATCGAGAATGCTAAGGTAGAATCAGATAGTGCAAAAATTCTCCAAGATGCTAATTTTTTGGGTCCAAAATATAAGGGGAAATGATCTTGGTCTCAACTAGTGTTAGGCAAGCCTAAGTCCCCAAAGACCAAGTTTGATCTACTTTCAAAAAAAGGCCAACTTTTTATTTTGGATGACCTGGTTAATATGGCCATTGAACAATATTTCCATCACTTGGTAGGTAGATTTATGGGGGTTAGACCTAATATGGATGTGGTCAAAAAATGGGCTTTTTCTAAGTGGAGGCCAAATGGTCATATGGAGATTGTCTCCCTCTCTAAGTTTTTCTTATGGTAAAACTAAACTATTTTGCTGATTTAAAGAGAATTTTATGGGGGGCCTAGTTCTTTGGAAGGAATGACCTTTTCCTGAGGAGATGGGGACTTGATTTTAATCTGGAGACCCAATTTTTTTTGCAGGCCCTAGTTTGGGTGATATTACCAAATATCCCCTTTCACTACTATAATGATGAGGTTTTTGTTGGTATTGCTAGGAAAATAGGCCATTTGATTATTGTGGATCCGACCACCAAGTCCAAAGCTCATCTAGTCTATGCCATGATATTTGTTAACGTGGAGACGGGGGAAATTTACTATATTTGATTTGGTTGATTTTGAGATTGGATGTTTGGAATAAAACTTTAGAATATGGAAATCCCCTTGTTAAATGTGGGATTTGTAAGAAATTAGGGCACTTGAATCGGGCATGCCCAAACCAAAAGCCTCATTCCCAAGGTCATAAATTTTGGCAACAAAAGAAAATTGAAGAAGAGGGTTCTAGGAAGATAGATATCTTGGAAGCTAAAAACCCTGAGAGTGAAAAGCAAAAAACCTCATCCTTAGAGGGTTCCAGAAAGGAAGATATCTTAGAAGCTAAGATCCTTGAAAATAAAGTTAGTAAAGCTGATATGCAAAAGGATTCTTCCTTTGAGAATCAAGTTATGGCAGATAATATGAAGGTATGTGATACTTTACCCTCCTCACAAATGAATACTATTATTTCTCCAAATTCCTTTGATATGCTTCAAGATATTTATTTTGGAGATGAAAACATAACCCGATTTTGTATCTAATAATATACAAAACCGAAAAATGGACCAGGTGCAAAACATAGATCGGTGATCGACCAGGTGGAAAGCAAGAACCGATGATACGGGCTGGGTGAAAATCAAAGTACGACCAATGGCCCAGGTGGAAATTAAGAACAGGGTAACAGCTTGGATGGAAATCCACGATCAGCCAATGGCCCAGGTGGAATTCGAGGACTAGCTAATGAGTTGGGCGAAAGATAAGGTACAAATAGTGGAATATATGTAAATCATAGACTGACAAATGACCCAGATGGAAACCATTGACCGAAAAATGTCCTAGATGGTAACCATAGTTCAGGTAACAAATCAGGTGATTTCCAAGGTCCTAGAAATAGATTGGGTGAAAACAAAGTCTGAGATACCAATCGGGTGGAAAGTAAAATCCATCACTAAACCAATATTTACCCTACCATGTGTCAGTTTATCAATTAGCCTTAGTGCATACCGAATGACATTCTACGACATGTCCAAATCCTATCATTTCTATCTATAAATAGACATCGAGAAGTCATTTTTCGGTTACATTTTTGTGATTGCTCTCAAACTCTTCCCAATACACCATCACCCCACACTCTTTGCAATCATGTTTCTCCTTTTACTTTATCAAACAATGGTCAATCATACCACGTCTAATAAAACTGCCATTAGAAATTTGGTTTTCAAGAATGCTACTTGCACCACCATGATAGATTTGTCAACCATCCTGGGTTATGACAATACATGGCTCTCTACATCAAGTTTGTAATACTTGCTAACAATGTCGCAGTTCAAGACCGGCAAGCACATTTTGCAGAGTATCATTGATGGTTATGACCATGACCATGCAATAGTGAATGTTATATTTTGGAATAAACAAGTGTCATTCACCATCACACCTTTGGACATACAGAGGTTAACATAACTTCCACATAAGAGTTTCCATGTCGTGTCTCCAAGGTTCTCTATGGGTAAACATGATAAAAATACTTGGAGAGTGAATACGACCTTCCTTGGAAAGTAGTTGAAGGTATAATTCTTGTCAATTATTTCTATTATTGTTCAAAATTTAACATTTTTTCATCTATTTTTTTGATGCAGCTTCTGTGGCTAATTCTAATAGAGGCTTAATAAACAGTTGTGTTGAAAATAAAAAATTTGAAAGCCATTATTGAGTTCTTACAAGAAATACTATTTTTTCTTAGAAGAATAGAACTTCCATTATAGGCATTGATCTATATTGTTCATATTGTTCAAGGCACATAGTTTGAATCATGCATGTACATTTTAGAACACATCAGAACATAGTTGCACGATGTTGGGACAAAGGAATTCAAAACTGTG
This sequence comes from Wollemia nobilis, assembly GCA_028583015.1. Taxonomy (NCBI): domain Eukaryota; kingdom Viridiplantae; phylum Streptophyta; class Pinopsida; order Araucariales; family Araucariaceae; genus Wollemia; species Wollemia nobilis. The sequence continues at coordinate 2,214,738 of JAQPPZ010015100.1, forward strand.
GTGAACGTTAACTTTATTTTAGCTCTTTTTTATAAAAGTTTTCATGATTTAAAAAATACTGAAGTACCAACAACATTGCATCCCACACTGCTGAGCTTGGGTATGAGTTCAGAGGAATTTAGGGTAATTCCATATTTCACATCCATTTTTTAATATATTTTAGCTCTATTTTTAGTTTTAGTTTTGTTTTGCACCTGATTGTAGATAAAGGTAGTGACCAAAACTAAAAAATTGGATGTTGGTGTAAGGGGTCACATGCATGAGGCATGTGGTGATTATGAAGAAAATGAATCAAAATCATCACCATTATCGAGGCCAAAAAAATATACACAGTAGGTTACTCCTCCTTCTCATAGACCTGAATCTAGTTATATCAACCGTCCTACATGTAAGTTTCACTTTAAATATTTTATGAGTATTTTTCTTAGTGTGTGACATAAAATTATAATAATTTTTATTAAAATTTTAATATTTTCAAAATTGCGCACAACCCCCAGACACAACATTGTACATGAGATCCAATCGTCGTTAGGTAAATCATTCTCTTTTCTTGAAATTATTAATTTTTTTTTTGAAAATAATTTTGGCAAATTCTTATTTGAATGTCATGTGGCTATCAAGAAAAAAAATGTGAGAAGCCAGAGTAGCAAGTCATGAGGTCACCACCACCACAACAACAACCACATGTGCAACAAATGAGAGGGAAAATCAATATGGCCCGTGGAAGGGGTAAAATACTTATGCAACCAATATTATGGGGTGTTTTCCCCACTTTTTCATTTAACACAATTCAAGTACTAGAGGTATCAACCACAAATGTTGGATTAGATAATATTTCGCTTGATGATGATTTTTTTTGTAAGTAAATATTGAGGACTTTTAGGTGACAAATGTGCTTGAAGATCCACATGTAGAGGTAGAAGAACAAGCACCCACAATAGCTGAGCAAATAGTATCCACTCTTGCTATGGAAGCCCACTATCATCCTCAATTCGAGGATGATAAAGTTAAATTTGATATTCAGTCATCTATGAGTGATGGTATTGAAGAAACCCTTCAAAAGAGGGTGCTTAAATATTTACAGTTTATGAAACATTGGGAAATTCAAGCTAAAGTGCTTATTAAGCAAATAAATACCCGTTATAAAACTTTAATAGAAGGAAGACTATTTTTTATCGTCATGATAATGAACTAGAGAAGATTAGTGGTCTACTACAGTAGGCCAATTCAAGATTAGTGACGTGTAGGACTTCATCCGATGATGAAGTTTTAAATATCATGTTGAATAGAATTGAGAATATCAATGCTGAAGCCCAAGCGTACTATAACCAATGGGCTTTCAAAAATAAAACTATTGAAGTTGCTTTAGCCACAAGATATGTGCCCGAGGTGAGAATTTAGATGCATATTTTTATTTTGCTAAATCTACTAACTTATGTCATAAAACTATTGAAGTTGCTTAAATTATGTCATATAACTCTACTAACTTATGTTTTTTCTTTTGTAGTCAAATCTTGAAAATTTGAAATAACAGGTTCAGAGCATGCAAGTCAACATAGAGGCTACAAAGAAATTTTTGGAAATGACCATTATTATGAAGAGAACATCCCAATAGAAAGGAAGAGATAATAACATTCTCAAAAAATATTTGTGGGAGAAACTTAAAGTGGATCCAGATCTCCTGATAAGGGAAGGACTGGAGAAAAATACTAGTTCGAAAGTACTTCAAGATCCCACCAAAGAAGAAGCTAGGCTATTGGAAAATTTTAAGAAAGGACAAGAAAGTTTAGTCAGATCTAGAGCACTATCAATGCCTGGTGTAGAAGATGTAAAAAAATTAATAGAACAGACAGGTACATGAGAAACCTCAGGTCTAGGAAAAAAATCGACAGATAATCTGGAATGTCAAAAGTAGTTTGAAAAATTTCCATGTTGCATGAAAATTGTGTTGTTTTTCAGAACAGTTAAAGACATTATAATATATTTTAAATCTATATAAGAAAAATACAATTTATAAATTTTGTATCCTCTTTAATTTTGTTGTTCTTCCTGTTTATAATATTTTGATGCATTTTTCGTCTATGGCAATATGAATATGAATATGAGTATTGTTGTTTTTGAAATGATTTTAACTGTTTATAATCTCAATATGAATGTGAATGCAGTTAAAATCAATATGAATGCTCTTCTTTTCCAAAATGATAAATATGAATGCTCTTCTTGTGTCAATATGAATGTTTTTATTTTTGAAATGATTTTAACCGTTTATAATCTCAATATCAATATGAATGCAGTTGAAATCAATATGAATGCAGTTAAAATCAATATGAATGCTCTTATAATATTATGCACTTTGTAACTCACGAAAGGTGAACCACCCATGACCTTGTAACTCATTGAAGGTGAAAAATCACATTCTTGAATAAAGATAGATGTACCTCCATTGTAAAAGAAGTCATAAATGATGTATTCTTGTAGAAATATTGGCACGTGGACCTATAGATATTATGGAATAACTTCCTTCCAATAAGGAGAATTGTACAGTGTTACCCTACCTCAAAGGTATTGTATTTATTTTATTGTGTTGATTGTTATTGTGCAATTTATTTATGGATGCATGTTGAATATTTTTCATATTGGTGAATGATTTATGGTAATGAGAAGAAAGGTTCACAACAACAATTTTCAAATCACTTGCATCACAAGTTATATCTTCCCTTTAGACAAGATCAAATGTATTACAACAACCATTTACCATCATGGGCCTCAAATCACTAGTATCACAATTGAAATATGTCCTTTGAAGAAGATCACTTGCATCACAACAAATATCTTTCATCATGGGATTATCCTTCAACTTGTAAATTATTTCTGTTTGCTTTCTATATTGCACCTCAAGAATGTCAAGGGTGAGTAGTGCCATTCACATTCTTCTTATTGCACCAATAGATATTGTCACACCGTTTAAAGTATCCTTCAAGTTTTAGAATGTCAAGGGTGAATAGTGTTATGCACATTCTTCTCATTGCACCAATAGATATTGTTGCACCATTTTTAAAGTATCCTTCAAGTTTTTTAAGTATTGCTTGTAAACAAGATCTTAGTTTTGCAAACTCTTCATATTCACTATATTTTTATGGCGCACACGTTTGAATTTCACCTTGTTTCTTGGCTTGTGTACTACCTTTTGTATTTCTTAATTTTGGTACTTCCTTGGCCATGAGGACCTTATGTGTTGTTCTATATTCTTCTTCATAATTTGGTTATGATTCACCGTAAGCAATATAACCTTGTTGTTGTGGATTTTTTTGAGATTTTCCTCTTTAACATTGCCATTGTCCTTTTTTATATTATGACTATTGCTTCTCTTGAGGAGGTATTTGAAATTTATTTCTTTTATTCAATGAATTATATTTACAAAACTTGGTGTCATATTCTTTTTCATAAAAATGACAATAACTCCTCCTTTGAGGTTGATTTTATGATGAAGGTGGGGTAGAAGGACCCTTTGAACCTTTTTGAGATTTCTGTAATGAGATAAGGGTATTGTTGGACCCTTTTAAACTTTTTGAATTTGATCTCGCACATTGTAACTATTCATTTTGTGTGTCTCTTTTGGGTTCTTAAAGTTTTTACTAGATGAATAGTAATGACCTTTTATATTTGATGAGATATGGATTATTTATTTTCCATATTTCTAGGACTAAAAATACTTTGGTCTAATTCATCTTCTATTGCTATTTGATACCCTTGCTTCAACTCTAGGCTTTTCTCATTGCCAATATTTTTTGCATATATATCTAAAAATAACTTTCACTCCATGGTCTTTAATACAAGCTAGTCCACCACCCATAAGTTCATCCCTATATTTCAAACTAGGGAAGATTATTAAAAACTATTTATATCATCCTTTGGAACGGACCCTACGATTAAGAATTTGAAACTCCAAATATGAGGTCCAAGGTTTGAACTTGGTAGGAGGTAGAATTATACACCATTCTCTCGTAACTAAAATTTGATTGGATAAACACTTGGTAAAATGCATAATATTATATGGCCTATAACCTCATGGATGTTAAATCTTACTTTACTTTACCTTCATAAAACTTAGAGCATAATTTCAAAGGCTAAAAGTGAGGCTTGATCCTTGGTCATGCTCATTTCTCAGTTACATTCACCTCTCGATTATACTAGCTTACTTTTTGCTTACATTAACTACTCACTCTTTCATGTTAAGGTTTTTATCTACATTTTTTTTTGTCTTTTTTGAATCTCAATGATACTACAACACATTAACAATTATATGTATGCTATTTTACAATATTTAAATTTACTTAAAAAATTAACATATATAACCAAACAAACTTTTACCATTTAACTTAACATTAATGATGTTTTAAAACTTATTTTTATATTAAAATTTTTAAAAATATTGTATGCATATATTCAAATATATTTATGCTATCCATTTTTTCAAGAAAATACTTTTATGAATATTGTATGCATATATTCAAATATACTTACATTACCTATTCTTTTTAAGAAAATATTTTTATGTGACTCTCATATGAGGCCTCTCACTCAATGTGAATACATAATATTACAAATACTTCTATTTCAATATTGTAAAATAATTATTTATTTAATATTGTAATTTGGTAACCCATAATTCCAATAACAAGGCTTAAAATAAATTTAGAGGTTATGTCATATATTCAAGCCCCACTACTTCAAAATGGTTGAAAACTCAAATCTAAATAATTATAATAAATAAGTAAATTGTTGTTAAGTTTGCATTTCACTTGATATAGTGCAGCAGAAGCAGTAGCCGCCATCAGTCGGAGAGGGGAGCAGTAGTCTCCCATCAAATTCGCCACTGTAGCAGCCGACACTGTAGAAGCTTGCATACTGTAGCGACCGCCACTTTAGCAATCCGTGCACGGTAGCGGTCACAAAAATTTTGGCCCTAAAAAAAAAAAAAAAAAAAAAAAAAATGGCAGATTTTTGAGGCAACAAGTTGTGACGGATGGAGCAGCAAGGAGGAGGAGCGAGAGGTATAGGGGCATCAAACCCTAGGTGTGGGATTTCAGAGGGCAGATTAGCAGACGCGGTATGTGGGGGCTCTAGCGAGATAGCAGGCCCCCAGGCGGAGGATGTGGACAAGGAAGTTCTATTGGAACCGGTCCAAGGGCGTTGGGCAGATGCGGTTGAAGATTTCTCTAAGGGGGACCAGGACTCTATGTTTCAGGATCAAAGGAAGACCCAAGAAGAAGACAAAGAGAAACCTGGCAACTGGAGACCTTCATATCTTAATGCTCTTTGCGGTAAGCAAAAATTATCCGACTCTTGTTTTAATCTAAAATATGTCAATGGTAGGTTGCACGTCCCGGATTCCTTAGCTCAGCATGTGGCTATGGAGGGCGAAACATCTCTGGTGGCTAAATTTATGGGGGTGAGGCCAGACATGGAAGTCATAAGGAGATGGGCCATCCAAAAATGGTAGCCAAGGGCCGGTATGATGATTAAGGCTTTACCCAAGAGTTTTCTTTTGGTGACATTTCAATGTGAACAGGACATGGAAAGGACTCTCCAAGGAGGTCCTTGGTTTTTTGGGAAAAGGGGCTTGTATCTGAAGCGTTGGTCCCCCGATTTCAACCCCCGGACTCGAGTCTTTGGATTTGGCTCCTATTTGGGTTAAGATGCCAGGATTACCTCTGCTTTCTGGAATGAACAAATCTTGGTCGGGATAGCTACGGAGATTGGAGAACTAATAGCTATTGATCCCGCAACCTTGAGCAAAACAAGACTCCTGTCTGCTCGCATGTGTGTGTTGGCGGACCTGAGTAAAGAGCTCCCTAAATCCATTATTTTGTTGTCTATGTTTGGCCTTCATACTCAGGTCTTTGAATATGAAAATATGTATTTTAAGTGTAGTGTTTGTGGGAAGGTAGGGCACCAGGGTATCCACTGCATTTCCAAGAACCAGCCCCCACTCCAAAATACTGATCCTCAAACCCAAAATAATATCCCTCCCCGTGAGATCTCCATTCCTACCCAACCTGGGCCTCAAGGACGTGGAGCTCGAAATCCGAATATCAGAGACCCTGTTCGCCCTATTGTAAGCAAGAGGCAACGTTTTAACCCTCCTCCCAAAAATTCCTATGCCCCGAAACCCTCTCACAGGGGAGCTGGTCCCTTTGATGGGAACCCTCAAGCTCAACCTGCTCCTAAGATGATACAACAAGCCTCAGAGCCAAATCACAAAGGAAAGAACCCCATAGATCAACGCCCTGGGGCAAGTAAGTTTGATTGGGTGATACGGGAGGCCTATGGAGGCTCGGTGGAAGTTGTCCCATGTACTGTAGAGGAATTTATGGGAAGAAATTCCAAGGAGATCAACATCCCAGTGGAGAACAGTTTTGATGCATTAAATCATTTGAAGGGAGATCAGATGGACAACCAAGAAGTGGAATCTGAGGTAGAGGAGACTCAAGAGAAGGATTTAGAGGAGAAAAATCGAAGGAAGGAGCAGGAAACTAATAATACGGGCAAGGATACTCAGGAGGAAGAGGTGAACCACCAAGATCAGTGTAACCCTAAAGCAGGGAAAAAAGAATCTACTAATCAAGAAGCTAAGAGCACAGAATCATCTCCACTGTCAAAAAGACCAGTTAACCTGGAAAGCTAGATTGTTACCCCAAAGACCAAGACTGACCTACCCAAGATGGTTACTAGAAGCCAAGTGAATCCCAAGGAACTTCAACCTAGAGTGGATGTATGGGGATATGGTTCGGTAGGAAGAGGGAAACCTAGCAATGCTGCCTTAAGGCAGAAAGAAGCAGAGCGAGGAGTGGCTGATGGCACTCAAGCAGTATTGCTCTTTGGGGCGAAGGCTCGAGGATCCAAAGCCCATAAATGAAGATTCTTTCATGGAATATTCGTGGGAGTAATCTTGCAAAAATAAGAGCTTTGTATGCTCTTAGACAAGAACACAAACCGGATATGATTTTACTGCAAGAAACTAAAATGGAGGAGAGTAGAGTTATTCCTTTTAAGAATAGGACTTGGCGAGAAGTTGAAGTAGTAGGCCAAGAGGCCACTGGAATAGCAGGAGGGTTACTGGTTATGTGGAACAAAAATGTGATTGATAGTAGAGTGATTCTGATGTCTAGTTGGTTTATTTGTCTCTTATGTGTGGATAAAACCACGCAGGAAGAGTGGATCTTAACGAATGTATATGCTCCAGTTAGACAAGGACTGAGAAGGGTTCTTTGGAGTCGACTAGCTGAATTGAGGGAGACGGTCCCCAAATACCCTTGGATTGTGGCGGGGGATTTCAATTGCTACCTTAATCCCGTAGATAAATTGGGGGGCTCTCAAAGAATAACTGCTGATATCTACGAGTTTAGAGATTTTGTTGAGCAACATGAGCTGATGGATGTGGACCTGCGTAGATTCTCCTATACATGGTCTAACAAAAGATTGAAGGAAAACCAAATTCAGATAAGATTAGATAGGTTTCTTCTTTCTCAAGAATGCTTGGAGAGGTTTGGGGACTCTTCATTAATGGCACTCCCAAGAATTGGGTCTGATCACAACCCAATTCTGTGGGAAACAGGGGAGGACTCTAAGAAAAGATACATCAGACCCTTTCGATTCGAACTTATGTGGTTCCAACATCAGGATCTCAAGGATCTGGTTGCCCAATGGTGGGACAAAAAGTATAATGGTTCAAAACTGGCCCAAGTGGCATGTAAACCAAGGAATGTGAAGGCTAACATTAGAGAGTGGAACAAAACTTTATTTGGCAATATTTTTGTTAAAAAGGCAGAACTAAAAGACAAGATCAATGAACTACAGGAGAAGTCGAAGTCGGAGCGACTTACGGAGGATCCGAGAAACCGGGAGAGGGAGGCGTTAGCCGAATACCACACGATGCTAGGATTTGAAGAAACCTTTTGGAGGCAGAAATCCGGATCGCATTGGTTAAAGGAGGGTGATGAGAAATACAAAGTTATTTCATGTATCTACTCTTCGCCACATGAGTACTAACAAAATTAAGGAGATCAAGATGGCCGATGGGTCTAACACCAAAGATATGGAAGACATAAGGAGGGAAGCGGTTGAGTACTTTAAATCGTTGCTAGAATATGTAAATCCGACTATTGAAGAAGAGGACTCTCTGTTGGCAGCCATTCCACCCCTCGTAATGCGATAATATTAATGGATTCTTACTTATTCCTTTCACAAAGGAGGAAAACAAGAAGGTCATTTTTGACATGGATGGTAACGACTCCCCAGGACCGGATGGCTTCCCTGCGACTTTCTTCCGAAGTTTTGGGATATCCTAGGCAATGATGTAGTGGAAGCTATAATTGAGGCTCAAAAGGACATGGAAATCCCGGAAAGGAGTTAATGCTACTTTTTTAGTCCTCATCCCTAAACTAGTGGGAGCAATGGAATTTTCCAGTTTTCGCCCTATCAGTTTATGTAACACTCTGATGAAGATTCTCACAAAAACAATCGCCAATAGGGTGAAGGTTATCCTTCCTTTCATCATTGATATGAACCAAGGTGGCTTTGTGAAAGGGTGACAAATATTGGATGGTATCATCACAATTCATGAGGTTATTCATTCAATGGTGACTAGTAAGGAAGCGGGTATGTTACTAAAGCTTGATATGAATAAAGCCTACAACCGGGTCTCATGGCGGTTCCTCACCAAGATTTTGGGTAAGTTTGGTTTCTGTCCCCAGTGGATTAAGTTGATTTTTAGTTGTATCTCTACTACAAGATTTTCTGTCATGGTGAATGGGTCACCCTCCGATTACTTTAAGAGTGAAAGGGGGTTGCGACAAGGAGATCCTTTGTCTCCATACTTGTTTATTATTTTAGCGGAAGCATTAGGTAGGAACATTTCGGTAAGCGGTGGCGGATGGTCAATTGGAAGGTTTTAAACTAGCCTCAACAATGGAGCGGTGTCTCACCAACGAGTTTGTGGATGATACAATCATTGTGTCCAAAGCCTCGGTGCCTCAAGCTAGGAAGTTGAAGAGAATTCTAACCAAGTATGAGACGGAAGCAGGACAATACATAAACTATAAGAAGAGTAGCATCTATTTATTTAACACGCCTGGTGGGAGGGAGGAAAGAATAGCTAACCTCTTCGGTTGTGGAAAGGAGCTTCTACCAAAAACTTATCTAGGCATGCCTATGTTCGAAGGAAGAATGAAGGCTACTTTGTGGAACTCGATCATTGACGGGATCTCCAAAAAGTTAGCGAGGGTGGAAGGGCGACCTTCTCGACCTGCGAGAAAAGCATTATTAGTTCAAACTACTTTACTGAGCATTCCAATTTATCGCATGTATCTATTTAGAATGCCCGCAAAGGTCCGAGCTACATTGGAGCTAATTCAATGCAACTTCTTGTGGTCGAGTTCGGAGGAGAGAAAGAAAATTTCGTTGGTAGCATGGAATCAGGTGTGTGCAAGCAAGGATCAGGGGGCCTGGGGTTAAAGAGAATGAAAGAAATGAATCAAGATCTGATTGGAAAACAGGTATGGATATTTATCAATAATGATCAATTGGGATGGGTAAAACTTCTTAAGGCAAAATATATCAGAAATAATCAGGACTTCCTGAAAGTCGATAATCTCCCTAGAGGATCCTATTTTTGGAATTGTTTGCTCGAATGTCGGGTGGTAGTCAGGAAAGGCATCATATGGATAATTGGTAATGGAAGACAAGTGGACTTTTGGAAAGATCCATGGTTGTAAGAAGACCCTCTGTAAGATAACTTAGACCTTCGAGTCCTCCAACACAAAATTTCAAAGGAAATGGGAGGAAAAGTAGGGGATTTTATTGTCGTAGCACGGAAAATTCTTCTTGGAAGAAAATCACGGTTCATAATCTGTCAGAGCAAGAGAAGGTGGCCCTAACCAAACTCAATGATGCTTTAAGGGTGTTCCCGATCATTCTTGGGGGAGGAAGAGACAAGGCGATTTGGGGAAAAACTACAAGTGGGATCTATTCAGTAAAAACTACCTATAAGTTAATCCACTCAGGATTCAATGGCTGGACTCCGACTTCTGTTATTTGGTTAAATAATTTAACCCCAAAAATAGCTTTCTTCTTTTGGTTGGCAGTTCAAAATAAGATTCTGACAATAGATAATCTACAAAGGAGAGGTTTCCAATTCATCAATCAATGTATCTTATGTGAGAAAGCAATAGAATCTGTAAGTCATATATTTCTAACTTGTGATTTTTCTTGTACAATCTTCCAAATGATCCTGTCCAAATTTCATATAGATTGGGTCTGTCCAAATAGCATGTCTGACTTCTGCATACAATGGGCTTCCCCCTTCCGGGAAAAGCTTTTGACTTGGCTCTGGAAGCTCAGCTTACCCCATTTTTTATGGGGGATATGGAATGAGAGAAATAAGAGAGTATTTAAAGGACGTAAGAAAGATACCAGGTTATGTGGTAATAAAATAATCAGAGCTTTGAAAGAAAACTGGAAAACTTTCTTCTTCAAAAATGAGACCATGTCTCTAAGGGAAATGAGGATTTTGCGGAACCTGGGAGAGGAACTTCCGGACCTAGACATTACAACCAAACCACGGGATGGTGTCAAGTGGATACCCCCCACACAAAAGTGGGTTAAGTTTAATTTTGACTGGGCAGCTAAAGGAAATCCGGGGGCTGCAGGAGCAGGAGGAGTTTTGAGAAATGAGGAAGGAAAAGTGGTCCTTGCCTTTGCAGAGCCTTTGGGAACTCAAACAAATCATTTTGCGAAGCCCGAGCTCGCATGCGAGGCAATGAGAATTGCCAGACTTGAGGGTTATAAGGAAGTTATCTTTGAAGGGGATTCACTTAATATAATCAAGGCAATTAAGGTGGATAAAGACCCCAGCTGGACCATATTGGAGCTTATCCTAGAAGCAAAGATTCATAAATATCATTTGGTTAATGCCCGAATCCAAAACACCTTCAGAGAAGGGAACCAGGCGGCGGATCTAATGGCAAATATTGCAGTTTCGGTTGGGGAGATGCAAATTTGGAAGGATAACTTCCCTCAAGAACTATTGGTGTTGGTTGCTAGAGAAGAGCTAAGATCAAACCTGTTAGAGCATCAGGAGATCAGAGGGGTTGATGATGAGTAATCCGACAGATGGAATTAGGCAGAAAAGGCATCCCATTTGCTGGGGCCTAGGAGGTGACAAGTGTACAGTATAGCAACCTAGTGTTAGTAAGTGCTAGGTGTTGTTTGGTTTTTGTTTTATCCTGAATAGTCAAGCGACAAGTATAGGACTGTGGATTCTAAGTATGGCTTAATGTGAGTCTTAGAAAGATCCATTTTGTATTTTGATTATACGGGCTTGATGCTAGAACCATCCCATTTTGACTTTGTAAAAGGTTTGTGGACCTTATAACCACCTCTACCTTATACCAAAAAAAAGTTTGCATTTCACTTGAGAGGATTCTACGACCTCCAAAAGTAAAAAATCACCTGAAATATTTTTGATATAAAAGAGAGTTGTAATTTAAAACTCTTCATAAATACTATAAACACTTAGCTTTCAAAAGATAGTCCAGAAATGTTAATTAATAGACATTATTAACATCATCAACCCTCCTTGACTTGTAAATAGATTGAAACCACGAAACCAAGTTGTTTTCATGGCAATATACAATACTCTAGGATCTTATATGATTACAAAAAACAATACAAGCCAATTTGAATAAATTATATATTCCAAAATTTGTGTTCTCATTGACCTTAACAAGCCCTTGCCAAAATATATTACTCTATAGTTTGCAGAGGATACATGGGAACAAGAAGTGGACTATGAGATCAAGTGCAAGATTTATCATGAATATAATCACCTAACTAGTGATTATAAATATTGGATCTCAGAGCAAAAACAAGAGAAAATGGCCCCTAAATATTTCAAACTGCCCAAATAAAATAACATATAGAGAAAGCAAACTTGTCTAGGAGAACATGACGAATATGAAGATCAAAACCTTAACTACTGTTACATAACCATAACATCTGTTACATAACAATTTAGTATTTCAATTTGAGTTTTCAATTCAATTTGAGTTTTCAATAGATTTGAAGTAATCTGGCTTGAATATCTAACATAACCTTTAAATTTCTTTTAAGCCTTTTCATTGGAAACATGGGTTACAAAAAATTATTTAATTTTAAGATGAAGATATTAAATAAATTTCTTTTGAACCTTTTCATTGGAAATATGGGTTAAAAAAATTATTTTATTTAAGATGAAAATATTAAATAAATAAATAAATATTAACATTTAAGTTTTTTTGAGCTTTTTATTAGAAATATGGGTGACAAAAAATTATTTTATTTAAGATGAAAATATTAAATAAATAATAATTTAACAATTTTTTTTTTAACAATTATTAACCTTTAAGTTTTCATTGGAAGTTATTTTAATAATTATTTTTATTTATAATATTATATATTTGTTTTGAATAATATATTTTTTAGATTAGGTTATTGTGAGAAACCCTATGATCGACATATAGGGTTGAACATAACCCCTCCCAACCATGACCCTTTTTAAAGAGAGCTATTGGTTCTTAAAGTGGAGAGCTATACTTATCAATAGGGAATTTAACACAAAGCTACACACTCGTCCACATTAAGGTTTGAACCTTAGACCTTTCGAAGAATATTGAGTAATATATTTTATTTAAATTAAAGGACGCCACTTGCATTATCGGTGATGTGACCCAAGTTCAATCCCCCGACAGATGTTTATAAGAAATAATATATATATATATATATATATATATATAACAATTTAAAAATTATTTTTATTTATAATATTATATATTTATTTTAAGGAAGATATATTTTTTATTTGGTTAATGTGAGAAACCTCACGACGAACACATAGGCTGAGCAGTCTCCTCCCAACCAACCCCTCGTAAAGAATTTAACACAACCGCCATACACCCATCCTTTCACATACCCACGCACTCATGACGAGCGTTTGAGTAAAAGACCTCTTATGAGAGTTATATAAATATTTTAAAATAAAAGACCTCTTATGAGAGTTATATAAATATTTTAAAATAAAATAAAATAATGTAAAGGCTGTTTGAGCAAGAGGCCTCTGATGAGAGTTATATAATTTTTTTTAAAATAAAATAAAATAATGTAAATATATTTGAATATATGGCTATTTCTTTTTTTAAATTTTAAATATAAAAGTAAATTTTTAATGTTATTAATGTTAAATTAAATGGTAAAAGTTTAATTGGTTAAATATGTTTATTTTCGTCCGTTTTTGTTGTGCAAGTGGAGAAGATGAGCCTTGCCTCTTGAATAAGAGGTCCACGATTAGAACCTTTGTGATGCAAAAGGGGACACAAAGGCTGTGTGTTAAATTTTCTATTGATAAGCATAGCTCTAAGCTTTGAGGGATCATGAGGAGTCATGGTTGGGAGGAAACTGATGGCAAGCCGAGATTCACACAACAAAGTTCACAGTAATTTTCAAATTAAATTGCTCAATACAGTTTATACAGTAGTCTTTCCAGGCATACAACTCTCCCCCTCTATCCCGAACTCACCATCCCCAACCCTTACAAATTTTGAGTTTTTATCGAGGCCTCGATCCTATAGGAAATTAATGCTCCCGCCCAACAACAATTTCAAATTTGATTTTCCCCCGGTTAAATTTTCAAATTTTTGTTTTCTGCCATAAATGGGCAACTGCCCGATCCGCCAGAAGCTTGCATTAATGGCTTCCCATACCCCGCATCGGCCGCTTTGTTCTGATTGTACTCTGTACTGCTGTTTCCTTCATAAAGCCATCACCTGTAATTGCAGTATTGCTAGAAATAAATAATAAGAACGATGCGTGGCCGACACTTCCCTTATCAACCTCCGTGACCTTCTTCTTTGATTTCTTACACATAGCCGTCCGCATGTAAATCTTGTCATGCCTTCTCCTTGTCGCAATATAATGGTTACACGCGCCCCTCACAATTTCCATGATACACGTGGCTGCCCACGTGTCAAATTTGGCCTTGCTCGGCCGTCCGCTGGTTCTCTTTTGGCTGTTTCCTCTTCTGGTCGCAATATGGCGACATGTCGTGATATCGCGACCAAAAGCGCCTCTCTGAAGTCGCAGCCCACAGGGGTCACGATTTCGCGACCCCCTCCTTCTTGCCACCATATTGCTCTCTGTCCTGTCCCATTTGTTCTTCACCACGCCTAAGTAATTCTGCCACGTGGCAGCCTCTTACTGGTCGCGATATCGTGATAGGTCGCGATATCCCTCTGCTTAGATGTAAAGACGTCACGATATCGTGACCCCAACTCCACTTGGCCTTCGCTATTGAAAGACGTCGCGATATCGCGACATCGTGATATCGTGACCGAACTAGCCCTTGCCTTTGTTGCGCTTCGGAGGTCACGATTTCGCGACCTCCCCAACTTTTGCCTTAACTTCGCAAAACTCTTCCCCCTGCTTTTCAGAACTGCAGTTTTGGAAAAGAACTGGAATAAAACTAAATACAAGTGCTTAGAAAACTTAGAGAATTAGAGGAAATTTTTGGAGGATGCAAGATTGCTTTACTGAAGCCGGATGCTCCTGCATCAGACACCCGGGGTAAATTAGAAGTGATCCTCACTTCTGTTTTGTTAGGGGAAGACCCAGGCGGTCAACCTCCGTTTTTGACAACCAAGTTGCATCTTCAACAGGTCTGCCCTTCCACTTTACCAAATATTCAGAATACTGTTTGTTTTTGGTGCTTCTGCCTTCACGAGTGTCTAATATTTCCTCGGCCTCATCTGTGGTTGGTGTAGATGCTAGAACTTGCCATAATTCTACACTTGGCATCTCTGTACCTTCTCCCTCATGATATTCCACTAAATCTAAAATATTAAAAATAGGTGAAATATCAAGCCAACTTGGCAATTCCACTTCATATGCACTTCCTGACTCCCGCTTTCCCAGTATTCTACATGGCCCAAAATTTTTCATCTTCAATTTATTATAAGTTTTGGCAGGAAATCTCTCCTTCCTAAGATGCACCATGACCTCATCTCCTACTTTGAACTCCTTGAACCGTCGCTTCTGGTCTGCCCTTGTCTTATATTGAGCATTCATTTTTATAATTTGTTTCCTTACTTCCTCATGCAAACTTTTCATATGCTCCGCAAATTCTTCTCCAAAAATACCCAACAAACTTTGTATCTTTGTCAGAAACTATGCTTCTTGGTAGACCGTGAAGTCGTACCACTTCCTTGAAGAATAACCCCGCAATATGAACTGCATCACTCGTCTTCTGGCAGGGAATAAAATGTGCCATTTTGGAGAACCGATCAACCACCACAAATACAGAGTCATTTCCCCTCTGTGTTCTCGGCAACCCGAGGACAAAATCCATGCTTATATCCTCCCATGGCCTCTCAGGTACTGGTAATGGCTGGTATAATCCTGTGTTTTGCCTTACACCCTTTGCCATCTGACATATTCTGCAACCTTGCACAAACTTCCTCACATCTTGCTGAAGTTGTGGCCAGTAATAATTTTCATCCACTAGGGCAATAGTCTTATCCCTACCAAAATGCCCAGCCAGTCCTCCGCTGTGCTTTTCTTTGATCAAGTTATTCCGCATGGAGCTCCTTGGAATGCATAATTTACTTCCCTTGAACAACATTCCATCTTGGATTAGGAAATCCAACCATTTTGTTCGGTCCACAGTAACAAGTGTTAAGCAAGCCGTCCAGGCTTCTGCAAAATCTGGATCTTCGGGGTACAAACCCTTCAGTTCTTCAAATCCCACTACTTCCACTGTCAATTTAATTAGTAAAGTCTGCCTTCTGCTCAAGGCATCTGCCACCTTGTTTGATTTCCCACTTCTGTGCTTCAGCACAAAGGTATAACTTTGAAGGAATTCTACCCACTTCATGTGCCTTTGGTTTAGTTTTGTCTGACTGTTAATGTACTGTAAAGCCTGATGATCAGTAAATAGAACAAACTCCTTTGGCAACAAATAGTGTCTCCACTTCTTCAGAGCCTGAACTATAGCATAAAATTATTGGTCATAAAGCTGAATACTTTTTTCGAGCATCATTTAACTTCTCATTGAAATAAGCAACTGGCTTGCTTCCTTGACTCAGTACAGCCCCTATTGCACTGCCACTGGCATCACAGTCCACCTGAAATACCTTGTCAAAGTCTGGAAGTGCCAAAAAAGGCTGTTCTGTGACCTTTCTCTTTAATGTATCAAAGCTCCTTTTAGCCCCTAATGTCCACTTGAACTCTTTTTTATCCCCCCTCATTGTTTCTATGAGAGGTGCACAAATGCTGCTGAAGTTCTTTATGAACTTCCTGTAAAAGCTGGCTAGACCATGGAATGATCTCACTTCGTTGTGCTTCTTGGGGTAGGCCATTCGATGATGGCTCTCACCTTCTCGGGGTCCATCTTCAGACCTTCTGCTGAGATTACAAACCCCAGGTATACCAACTCCTTCTTGACAAAATTACACTTTTTTAGATTTATTAATAACTGCTCTTCCCGCAGCTTTTCAAAAACCCTCCTGATATGCATCAGGTGTTCCTCCAGGGTTCTACTGAATATCAATATATCATCTAAATAAACAATGACAAACTTTCCCAAAAATTCTTTTAGTACTTCATTCATCAGTCGCATGAAGGTACTTGGTGCATTGGATAGCCCAAATGGCATGACCAACCACTCATACAAGCCTTCTCTTGTCTTGAAGGCTGTCTTCCATTCATCTCCCTCTCGGATATGGATCTGATGATACCCACTTTTCAGGTCAATCTTCGTGAAGTACTCAGCCCCACTTAAATAGTCCATTATATCATCCATCCTTGGCAATGGGAATCTGTATTTGATAGTGATTTTATTGATTGCCCGAGAGTCTGTGCACATTCTCCACTCCCCATCCTTCTTGGGTGCTAGTACTGCAGGCACTGCACACGGGCTAAGACTCTCCCTAATCAATCCTTTCTCCAGCAACTCCTGGACCTGTCTGTTTAACTCCTCAGTTTCTACAGGTGTCATCCTGTGTGCAGCTTTATTTGGCAAGCTTGATCCCGGTACCAAATCTATATGGTGGCTGATTTTCCTTACTGGGGGTAAACCCTCCGGCACATTATCAGACACAATATCTGGAAATTCCTCCAGCAGGTCTAGGACTTCTGTTGGGGTATCCTGGCATTCCTTCTCCCTAACTCTAGGGATTATTGCATAACATAAATGCTCATGCTTCAACCCATCTAGGAACTTTCTCCCTTCAACTAAACAAATTCTGGAGTTGTTACATACCTTTTCATCCACATCCTTTAAGGGCTTCAGTTTATGGCGTACACCATTCTTTGTCAATGAGTAGGTGTTGGCACGACCATCATGCACTGCACTCTGGTCAAACTGCCAGGGTCTCCCCAGCAACATGTGGCAAGCATCCATGGGCAGGATGTCACACAGGACCTCATCACGGTAATTTCCAATGTTAAATTTAACGGAGCACTTGTTCATTGACCAAAGCTCTGTGGTCCTTCACGTAACCATGCGAACCGGTATGGATGCGGGTGCTTCTTCCTCTCCAACTGTAGTTTTGTAACCATTTCTTCTGAAACCAGGTTATCTGTGCTACCATTATCAATAATAATATTGCAAACTTTGCCCACACACTTACATCTGGTGTGAAATAAACTTCTTCTCTGATCTGTGTCCTTCTCCTCATTCAATAGGACTCTTCTTACAATCATTGCTTCCCCTCTCTCCGCTTCTTCGGAATACTCAGACTCAGCATCTTCCTCTGCCACAGCAGCCCTGGCTGGACCCTCAGGCCTCTTGTTCATCCTTTCTCGGTGTTGTGGACACTCAAATGCCCGATGTCCTTCTTCACCACAGTGGAAACATGTCCCACAAAATACTCCTCTTCCAAATCCTCGTCCAGACCCACCCCGTCCTCTTGGGTAGCTGTTCTGATCTCGGGGTTGATAAACATCCTCTTCCCTTTGATCCTGGTTACTACTGGCTTCACCAGTCTTCTTCGGGTCTTTGTACTTTTCTCCACTGGTCCTCCCACCAGTTCTTCCACCACGACCCCTTCCTCTTTGCTTGCCTTCAAACCACCTATTTAGCTTTTCTTCCACCTTTAAGGCAAATTGGTAAGCATCCTCAATGGTGCTTACCCGAACCAGGCTCAATTCTTCTTGGATACCGAGTCTCAACCCATTGATATAACAGGCCACCTTTTCTTTGTTTGCCTCTAAATGCCCAGTTCTAATGGAGATCTTGTAAAACTCCTCGGTGTACTCTTGGACAATTTTGTTTGTCTGTCTCAAACTCTATATTTTTCTTAGCAGATCCAACTCGTAATCTGCCAGGATGAACTGTATTTTTAGCTTCTCCACCATTCTGTCCCATCTTGTTATTCTCTCCTTCCCTCTTCTGTTCCTCTCCAACTGTATTCCCCTCCACCAAATGTTGGCATGACCCTTCAACTTGGTCTTAGCAAATCTGACCCGATTAGGGTCTTCAACCTCCTCGTACTCGAAATACTCCTCTAAATCATTTATCCAGTCAATCACTTCTTCTGGATTTAAGTTACCCGAGTATGTGGAAACCTCCATTTTTGGTTGCTTTCCAATCCGAGAGATGGCCTTGTACAACCGGGCTTGTGCAGGATCCATAGCCTCTTCCTCTTCCTCAGATTGGTCTTCTTCTTCAACTTCGTCCTCACTTTCCTCATCCCTTTCGGGCTCGTGCCTTCTGCGCAACTCTGCTTGCAGGGCTTGAACTTGTCTCTGCAAGGCTCGAAAGTCTTCGGTCGACACAACATTTCCTACCCCACCACGGTTTCTTCGTGGAGGCATTATATATATATTTTTTAAATCCTCCCATAGATCCTGTTGTAACTGCCTCTCTCCGACGATCTGTTACACGCTCAGGAGCTCCCGCTCTGATACCACTTGATGGCAAGCCGGGATTCACACAACAAAGTTCATAGTAATTTTCATTAAATTGCTCAATACAGTTTATACAGTAGTCTTTCCAGGCATACAACTCTCCCCCTCTATCCCGAACTCACCATCCCCAACCCTTACAAATTTTGAGTTTTTATCGAGGCCTCGATCCTCTAGGAAATTAATGCTCCCACCCAACAACAATTTCAAATTTGATTTTCCCCCGGTTGAATTTTCAAATTTTTGTTTTCTGCCATAAATGGGCAACTGCCCGATCCACCTAGAAGCTTGCATTAATGGCTTCCCATACCCTGCACTAGCTGCTTTGTTTTGACTGTACTCTGTACTGCTGTTTCCTTCATAAAGCCATCACCTGTAATTGCAGTATTTCTAGAAATAAATAATAAGAACGATGTGTGGTCGACGCTTCCCTTATCAACCTCTGTGACCTTCTTCTTTGATTTCTTACACGTAGCCGTCCGCGTGTAAATCTTGTCATGCCTTCTCCTTGTCGTAATATAATGGTTACACGTGCCCCTCACAATTTCCATGATACACGTGGCTGCCCACGTGTCAAATTTGGCCTTGCTCGGCCATCCGTTGGTTCTCTTTTGGTTGTTTCCTCTTCTGGCCGCGATATCGCGACAGGTCACGATATCGCGACATGTCGCAATATCGCGACCAAAAGCGCCTCTCTGAAGTCATAACCCACAGGGGTCACGATTTCGTGACATGTCACGATTTCGTGACCCCCTTCTCCTTGCCACCACTTTGCTCTCTGTCCTGTCCCATTTGTTCTTCACCGCGCCTAAGTAATTCTGCCACGTGGCAGCCTCTTACTGGTCGCGATATCGTGACAGGGCTCTCTTCCCTCTGCTTAGATGTAAAGACGTTGCGATATCGCGACGTCACGATATCGCAACCCCAACTCCACTTGGCCTTTGCTATTGAAAGACGTCGTGATATCACGACCGAACTGGCCCTCGCCTTTGTTGCGCTTCGAAGGTCGCGATTTTGTGACATGTCGCGAAATCGTGACATGTCGCGATTTCGCGACCTCCCCAACTTTTGCCTTAACTTCGCAAAACTCTTCCCCCTGCTTTTCAGAACTGCAGTTTTGGAAAAGAACTGGAATAAAACTAAATACAAGTGCTTAGAAAACTTAGAGAATTAGAGGAAATTTTTGGAGGATGCAAGATTGCTTTACTGAAGCCGGATGCTCCTGCATCAGAAACTGTTCAGCCTTGTGTGTTGTGCGTTGTTGGTCGTAGGGGTTTCTCACACTAATATAGGAGTCATGGTTGGGAGGAGATTGCTCTTGTTGGTCATAGGGGTTTCTCACACTAATATAGGGGTCATGGTTGGGAGGAGATTGCTCAGCCTTGTACGTTGCTCGTAGGGGTTTTTACACTAATATAAAATTATAAAGAAACGAATACACAAAAAAACCCTAGCTAGCTTGAGGGTTATACCTGGATGGGACAGGTCCCGTGGAACAAAAAGTTCTGACCCCAGGAGATACGAGGAACAATTTTATTTAACATAAGGTTTACTTCTTTGGGAGGTCCAAGGTTCAAACCATGACGTGGGTGAGTGTGTGAGGGGGTGGGTGTGTGTTAAATTCCATATTGATAAGCATAGCTCTTGGATTTAGGAGGGGTCACAACTTTAGGAAGGGTCATGGTTGGGGGAGCCTACTTAGCCTTGTGCGTTAGTCGTGGGGGTATCTCACATTAACTAGATAAAAAAAATATGTTGATTTTTAAGGCAGTGTAAATTTTGTTAGCATATATATAATTGTTAATGTGTTTGTGATATCATTAAGATTAAAAAAACTAATCATAACATTTGCAACTATGCAATAAATGCAGCTAAGCAATAAATGCAAGACAAAAGTGAATAGTGAATGTAAGCAAAGAGTGAACATGCAAGACAAAAGTGAATAATGAATGTAAGTAAAGAGTGAACATGCAATACAAAAGTGAATAGTGAATGTAAGCAAAGAGTGAACATGCAAGACACAAGTGAATAGTGAATGTAAGCAAAGAGTGAACATGCAAGGCAAAGGCAAAAGTGAATAGTGAATAGTGAATGTAAGCAAAGAGTGAACATGCAAGGCAAAGAAAAAAGTGAATAGTGAATGTAAGCAAAGAGTGAACATGCAAGACAAACGTGAATAGTGAACATGCAAAGCAAAGGAAATAGTGAATAGTGAATGTAAGCAAAGAGTGAACATGCAAGGCAAAGGAAAAAGTGAATAGTGAATGTAAGAAAAGAGTGAACATGCAAGGTAAAAGTGAATAGTGAATGTAAGAAAGAGTGAACAATGAATGTAAGCAAAGAGTGAAATAAGCCTCACTTTTAGCCTTTGAAATTTTTCTCTAAATCTTATTTTTAGCCTTTGAAATTTTGCTCCAAATCTTGTGAAGCTAAAATAAAGTATATTTTAACATCCATGAACCCAAGGGTCATATGAGATGATAAGTTTTACCATAAAATTATAATAATATTTAACATAATGTCATACATAAAATCATAATAATACTTAACATAATTTTAACATACATTATCATTTTAAAATACATAAAATTATAATAATAATTAACATAATGTCATAGTATAATATTATGCACTTTGTAACTCAAGGAAGGTGAACCACCCATGACCTTGTAACTCATGGAAGGTGAAACATCACATTCTTGAATAAATATAGATGTACCTCCATTGTAAAAGAAGTCATAAATGATGTATTCTTGTAGAAGTCTTGGCTCGTGGACCTAGAGATCTTGTGGAATAACTTCCTTCCAATAAGGAGCATTGTACAGTGTTGCCCTATCTCAAAGGTATTATCTCTATTTTATTGTGTTTATTGTTATTGAACAATTTATTTATTGGATGCATGTTGAATATTTTTCATATTGGTGAATGATTTATGGTAATGAGAAGAAAGGTTCACAACAACAATTTTTAAATCACTCGCATCACAAGTTATATCTTCCCTTTAGACAAGATCAAATGTATTACAACAACCAATTGCCATCATGGGCCTCAAATCACTAATATCAAAATTGAAATATGTCCTTTGAAGAAGATAACTTGCATCACAACAAATATATTTCATCATGGGCTTATCCTTCAACTTGTAAATGATTTCAATTTGCTTTCTATATTGCACCTCAAGAATATCAAGGGTGAATAGTGCCATTCACATTATTCTCATTGCACCAATAGATATTGTCACACCATTTAAAGTATCCTTCAAGTTTTAGAATGTCAAGGGTGAATAGTGTTATGTATATTCTTCTCATTGCACCAATAGAGATTGATGCACCATTTTGAGTATTGCTTGTAAAAAAGACCTTAGTTTTGAAAACTCTTCATCTTCACTATATTTTGATGGCACACACATTTTAATTTCACCTTGTTTCTTGGCTTGTGTACTACCTTTTGTATTTATTAATTTTAGCACTTCCTTGACCATGAGGACCTTACGTGTTGTTCTATATTCGTCTTCACAATTTGGTTCTGATTCACCGTAAGCAATATAACCTTGTTGTTGTGTTTTTTTTTAGATTTTCCTCTTTAACATTGCCCTTGTCCTTTTTGATATTGTGACTATTGCTTCTCTTGAGGAGGTATTTGAAATTGATTTCTTTTATTCAATAAATTATATTTACAAAACTTGGTGTCATGTCCTTTTTCACAAATATGACAATACCTCCTCCTTTGAGGTTGATTTTATGATGAAGATATGGTATAAGGACCCTTTGAACCTTTTTGAAGTTTCTCTACTGAGATAAGGGCATTATTGCACCCTTTGAAACTTTTTGAATTTGATCTCCCACATTGTAACTATTCATTTTGTGTGTCTCTTTTGGGTTCTTAAAGTTTGTACTAGATGAATAGTAATGACATTTTATATTTGATGAGATACAAATTATTTATTTTCCACATTTCTAGGACTAAAAATCCTTTGATCTAGTTCATATTCTATTGCTATTTGATACCTTTGCTTCAACTCTAGGCTTTTCTCATGGCCAATATTTTTTGCATATATCTCTAAAAAGAGCTTTCACTCCATGGTCTTTAATACAAGCTAGTCCACCACCCATAAGTTCATCCCTATATTTCAAACTATGGAAGATTATAAAAAAATATTTATATCTTCCTTTGGAACAGGCCCTACGATTAAGACTTTGAAACTCCAAATATGAGGTCCAAGGTTTGAACTTGGTAGGAGGTAGGATTATACACCATTCTATCGTAACAAAAATTTGATTGGATAAACACGAGGTAAAATGCATAATCTTATACGGCCTATAGCCTCATGGATGTTAAATATTACTTTAATTTACCTTCATTAAACTTAGAGCATAATTTCAAAGGCTAAATGTGAGGCTTTATCCTTGGTCATGCTCATTTCTCAGTTACATTCACCTCTTGATTATACTAGCTTACTCTTTGCTTACATTAACTACTCACTCTTTCATGTTAAGGTTTTTATCTACAATTTTTTTTTTTTTGTCTTTTTTGAATCTTAATGATACTACAACACATTAACAACCATATATATGCTATTCAAAAAAAATAAATTTACTTAAAAAATTTAATATATATAACCAAATAAACTTTTACCGTTTAATTTAACATTAATGATGTTCCAAAACTTATTTTTATATTTAAATTTTTTAAAATATTGTATGCATATATTCAAATATACTTATGTTACCCATTTTTTTAAGAAAATAATTTTATGAATATTGTATGCATATATTCAAATATACTTACATTACCTATTTTTTTTAAGAAACCATTTTTATGTGACTCTCATACGAGTCCTCTCACTCAACAGGAATACATAATATTATAAATACTTCTATTTTAGTATTGAAAAATAATTGTTAAAATAATTATTTATTTAATATTCTAATTTTGTAACCCATATTTCCAATAACAAGTCTCAAAAGAAATTTAGAGGTTAAAAGAAATTTAGAGGTTATATCAGATATTCAAGCCCCACTACTCAAAATGGTTGAAAACTCAAATCTAAATTATAATAAATAAGTGAATTGTTGTTAAGTTTGCATTTCACTTGAGAGGATTCTACGACCTCCAAAAGTAAAAAATCACCTGAAATATTTTCGATATAAAAGAGAGTTGTAATTTAGAACTCTTCATAAATACTATAAAATCTTAGCTTTCATAAGATAGTCAAGAAATGTTAATTAATAGACATTATTAACATCATCAACCCTCCTTGAATTTTAAATAGATTGAAACCATGAAACCAAACTGTTTTCATGGCAATATGCAATACTCTAGGATCTTATATGATTAAAAAAAATAATACAAGCCGATTTGAATAAATTATCTATTCCAAAATTTTAGTTCTCATTGACCTTAACAAGCCCTTGCTAAAAAATAGTACTCTATAGTTTGTAGAGGATACATGGGAACAAGAAGTGGACTATGAGATCAAGTGCAAGATTTATCATTAATATAGTCACGTAGCTAGTGATTATAAATATTGGATCTCGAAGCAAGCATAAGAGGAAATGGCCCCTAGAGATTTCAAACTGCGCAAACAAAATAACATATAGAGAAAGCAAACATCTAAAGAGAAAATAGTCATCTCCATCGATAAGTTTGCTAACCTCCCAATAGATGATGAGGAGAACATGACGAAGATGAAGATCCTAGAAACTACTCTTCAATACCTAAGAAAGGAACCAATAACTGAAGAAATAAATTGCAATACTGATCCAATTCTAGATCTACCAAAAAGCCCATAAGAGAACCCAACCCAAAAGTTGAAGAGATCTCAAAGGAAAAACATAAACCAAGAGAAATACAATGAATCTATTCAATCAAATGGAGGAACTCATAAAGGAATAAATAGTGTAGGTGACACCCAATAATATTTTGATAGGGCCATGGTGGTATTATCACCTACATCAAGTTTGGAGTCCATCCTAGAATCAACATGAGTGATTCAGGAGTCTACCATAAACATGAAGCTAGATACATACCAAAGAGTAGACAAGAAGACTACTCAACATCAAATAGAGAAGGAATATGCAAAGATGATAGAAATGGGTAAGATCAAGGATATTAACCATATATTTTATCCCCATGCTTTATGAAGGCTTATGGGTAGTCTGATAAAACATAATGAAGTAAAATGACTGATTTAGCAACATCGTCCACAGATGGTATTCATTCAAGAAATGAAAGTGTGAAAAGAAAATATGCAAATATTTGTCAAAATATTTGGTCTGCATGTAAGGTGGAATTCCTAATCTCCCAAGGAGCGTTTGGATAAATGGCTTATATTTGGGTTCCAAAAGAGAGTGATACACCAAACAATGGGAATTTGAGGAATTTTGGCTTTACTAGCCTAAAACAAACATTCTTCTCAAAAATGGTTATGTGTCAATGTATACTCTTCTATCAACCTAGATGAAAAATGACAATAATAGAGGAATGTAGCTTATAATATCGAATATTTCACCAAAGCTTGGCTACTTGTAAGTGGATATTTCAACACCATCCTTTCATTGAAAGAGAAGATAGGGGGAATTCATACTCTATATAGTAGTACTAACCTCATGACCGAGCATATTAGATCTCTTTATCTAGTTTATATAAAACCAAACAATGGTGAAATGACCTAGTCTAACAAAAAGTAGGCCCCAACATGCATTCTATAAATACTAGACAAGTTTATGTTATGAGAGGAGTTTTTGAGCGATGAATATATTCTAAAAGTAAAAATGTTGAACAAGGTAGGATCAGATCATTGGCTCATCTAGGTTGAAGAATGGAAGACCAAACCCAATAATCCTCCTTTTAGATTCCAACTAATGTGGTTTTGAGATAGTAGTTTTTGAAATAAGGTTCAACAACGGTGGTAGGAGGGTAAACCTAGGCATGGAATAGAGATGTATAATATTGTTATGAGGCTTTAATACCTCAAGTATAAATTGATAACATGGAACTTTAAGGACTTTGGTGACATAAAGGAAAATAAATGATATATCTTAACCAGATTTGAGGATCTAAATGAACAACTACAAACAAATAAAACTATTGAGATATAAAGCAAGGAGGAGACTAGGCTTACTACTCAGCTGGAGGAATGGGAAAAAAGAGAAGAGATTAGTTAAAAATAGAAATATAGGATCTAATGGCTCGACAAGGGAGATAGGAACACTAGATTCTTCCATAAATATCTCTTAGCAAGATAATTGCACAATTTTATCTCATCCCTAAAAATAATAGCAAGTGATTCAATACACACATGGGATGAGATGAAGGATATAACAAAATAATACTTTATCCAACTCTTTAAGGTAGAATCATTGAACCAAGAGGTACAAAAATAAGTACTCCAAGAGTTTCCTTCTCTTATCATAGAGGAAGATAATATAATTTGACTACCCAATTACTGCCAAAGAACTACAACAGGTAGTTTTCAAGATGTGAAAAGGCAAAAATTCAAGACCAGATAGATTTCCCATAGAATTATAATAAGAATTATTGGATATCCTTAAGGAAGAATTGTTAGAAGTGGTATAAGAGGTTAGGATAGCCAAAGTGGTGTTCAAAGAGGTGAACAAAATATATAGAGCATTGGTTTCGAAAACCCAAGTCTAAACACATATCTGGCTATTGACCAATAGCCCTTTGTAATGTCCTATATAAATTTATCACCAAGATCATATGGTATAAATGGTTAAACCTCTTCTTCATAAAATCACTTCCCCAACATAGGGTGGTTTTATGGAAGGAAGATATATCTTGGATGAGATAGTATTAACTCAAGAGTCCATCTACTCTCTGCATGTATAAAAAAACCCTTTATGTTTATTAGGTTAGCCCTATCCAAAGCATATGATAGAATTGATTGACATTTCCTCCTAAATATGATGAGACAATTTGGATTATTGAGGTATTGGGTAGAATAGATTAAGGGATGTATTTGCTGGGTATCCTACTCAATTCTAGTAAATTGAGCTCTTACCCAACTATTTACAACTTGCAAAGGTATCAGGCAGGGAGACCCCTTATCCCCATACGTGTTCATCATATTAGCTAAAAATTTGGTCTGAATATTAGCTAATGATAGGGAAACAAAAGCTTTGGAGGGAATAATAATAACAATTGGAGCTAAATCAATTACTCACCTAAAAATTCTTGATGGCTCTACACTATTAGAAAAACCAACAAAGGAGACCTATAGATTTAAAATGATTGTAGGATGGTTTACAAAAGCGATTGGAAAACCTCAAAATGATGAAAAATCCAAGGTAATATTTTTCCATTGTTCACCTAGGTAGGAGATAATGTTGCTGGATAAATTAAAATACAAGAATACTTCTCTTCCAATCACCTACCTAGGAAATCCATTTATAGTTGGGAGACAAAAAAAGGAGGAATGGACTTGGTTTTCAAAGAGAGTGAAAGCCAAATTGGGAGAGGGACTAATAGGTGACTTTCTACAAGAGGTTGGATGACACTAATAAAAACAATCCTTAATGCCATACTAATGTATGTCTCCTTAGTGATAGCTATCCCAAAGGCAATTCTTAAAGAATTTAATCAAATAAGCTATAGATTTCTCTAGAGTGGAGTCAAGAAAGAAGGGTATGCCTACAAAACAAGAGAGGGGTAACTTGGAATTGAATAAATTATCAAGAATAACAATGTACTTACAACTAATTTATATTAGAGAATGCTAAAATCCCTTGAGGATTTGTGGGATCAAATTTTGATGGCCATATATGTAGAGAATAAAACCTTGACCAAGATTATTTTTATTTAACTTCCTAGCAAAGGATCTCCTATATTAATGGAACTCAAAATATGAGAGGATATGATCAAGGAAAAATTATTCTTGATTATCCATAATGGATATAAGGCTAACTTATGAATAGATTTGTGGGATGGTCATCCTCCTCTAATAACTCAATTCTCAACTTGGAGACCATTGATGGAGAATCTAAATAGAAACAATTGGGTTGAGGTATTCAAATACTGTAAGCCTTAAAGCAATAACAAGGAGGTAGGAAGGAAATGGTTCCTAATAGAGAACTGGTCAATCCAAATCCTAGAGGATCATAGAAAAAAATCTATAGGACCATCTAGACAAGATCACTCCCATGGTATCAAGAGGAGGATACTCTTGGATGGGGCAAGAAAAATTAGAGTGAATATACAATTTATCTGGATACTTAGCCCTTTGTCAGAGTACCCCAAGCCCCTTAAGTGATATATTCATGCAATTCTGGGCACAAAACCTTTGGTCCAAAGTAATATTCTTCATTTGGCTTCTACTTCATAGAAGAGTGCTAAAAAGCAAACAATTGATGAAAAGAGGGATGCATGGGTCTTTTATATATGAGATGTATTGGGAGAATGAGAAAATGATATCTCATCTTTTTAAAGAATACCCCATCATAATAAAACTATGGAAACAAATGACAACATTGCTAGGAATCCACTAGTCTAAGATATATTGTATAGAACAACTATGGAGGGAGTGGTCTAAATTGGAGGAAATGGACCAACCCACTCAACATATGTTTTGGGTGGGCACGACTCTCCTTCTATGGAATTTGTGGAAGGAGAGAAATAATCATATCTTCAATCAATAATATAAAGACAACCATTTTATCTGGCAAATGATCAAAAACAATATGAGGGAGTCAATCCAACACCTATTAAAAGAGCCCTAAAATCCTAACCAAAAGTGAATTCAAACTACAAGTGTCTCCAATGGGATCACATAAAAAGGGTAACCACAAATCACACATAAGTAACCAAAACCAAGAATTGGAAACCTCCTCCAAAGGGACTGGGTAAGATTAATTTAGATGGAGCCTTAAGGGGAAATCTAGGAAGAGCGAGTATGGGGGAATAGACCACTTATGGAATGGTGCACATACTTTTATCTTCATAAAAAATATAGGTATCTTATCCAATTATATTATAAAGGAATAAGCCATATTAAGGGGATTAAATGAGGCTCTAAAGATGGGGTGGAGGAAAATTAAGGTGGAATTAGACTCCCAAATTATGATTAACCATTTAAAAGGACCAAGGAAGCAAACAATATAGATTGGAGAATACAAAGAATACTTGAGCAAATACAAATGAATTAACAATGCTTTGAAATAGTGGATTTCATACACATCATTAGAGATAAAAACAAAGTGGAAAATTTGATGGCCAACTGGGCTCTTGATTGAGGAGACCTCACTGACTATGGATAAGCTCCTAGATGGTAGCCTCAAAAAACCAGAGAAACCTTTTTTTCCATTATTAACATTAATGATAGTATTTCTTGTTGTATCTAGACTTATATATCCTTGCTTTATATGGTTACTCTTTTTTTGAATAGATAGCTATGGTAGATTAGATGTGAGGGTGAATAGTCCCACATCCTTTGTTAAAACTTGACTTAAAAACCTTCAATATTGGAAAGGTAGGCGATGTAATCTGATTTTCAACTAATTTAATTTATTAATATGGGATTGACATGGGAACACCCATATTACATCATGAACATGTCTTGGTATTACAATAGATTGGCAATCTGGGTCTCCTCCTTGAAAGTCAGGGAATTTAACTGATAAAACTGATGCAAATAGATATAACTCTAATGATTACACATACAAGATAAGTTTATGGATATATCATTTTCATTTTAATTTAAAATTTTCATCATGATAAAAAGGTTTTCAATTATAAATTAACTATAGGTTGCATACATGTTTTATTTAAAACTTCTAAATTATTTCAATTATAAATTAACTATAGGTTGCATACATGTTTTATTTAAAACTTCTAAATTGTTTCAATTATAAAACTAAAAATGCTCATGTGCAAGGGTGAAATTTGTCCTTGCACTATCTCATTGTACATTGTTACATGTCAAATGAATGCTCTCTAATTTGAAATTTAACCTATTATGCTCAAAATAGAAAGTGTGACCTACAATCTATAAAATCTTGGCTTGAATATTTTTATTTCATAAGTTTCAAGGAAATACTAGGGTTTTCATGAAGGATGGATATGGTAGACTAAGGAAATTATGGGTGAAATCATGAACGCTCTACAAGATGTGACAACCATTATTGATTAGAGGTAAAAAATTGAGCAATACAAACTCATATTCACATCCATTGTATCCAAAAATTATGTTTGGAATGCTAAGTCTTTCATTGATCACATAGTGTCGGATGACATGCTACTGGTGGTGTCGAGGAAATTGCTATAGTTATTTGTGGAGGGGAATTGAGCAATCTAGACCTTGAAGTGCACAATGAGATATTGCAATATGCGATAGATCAAACTCAAGCTAGAGTTATTTTTTTCAAATAAAAATCCAACGGGAACATGTCTAGTAGTGATATTAGAACTGATAGCAATAGCAATCTCGATGGTATCAGGAATGGCAAGGCAGAGTAAGACAATGCATAACTTCTTGAGGATGCTAGTATTTTAAGCATAGAAGATAAGGGAAAATGATATTGGTCTCAAGTGGTGTTGGGCAAGTCTAAGTCCCCAAATATCAAGTTTGATTTACTTTCAAAAAAGGGCTAGCTTTTTATTCTGGATGACCTGGTTAATATGGCCTTTGAACACATTACCATCACTTGGTAGGTAGATTTATGGTGGTTATACCTAACTTGGATGTGGTCAAAAAATTAGCTTCTGCTAAGTGGAGACCGAATGATCATATGGAGATTGTCGTACTATTTAGGAATTTGTTTTGGTGAAGCTGAACTAGTTTGCTAATTTAGAGAGAATTTTATGGGTGGAGAGGCTAGTTCTTTGGAATGCATTGCCTTTTCCTGAGGATATGGGGAGCTAATTTCAATATAGACCTAATTTTTTTCGTAGGCCCTAGTTTGGGTGAGATTACCAAATCTCCCCTTTCAGTATTGGAAGTTTTTACTAGTATTGCTAGGGAAATAGACCATTTTATTGTTGTAGATATGATCACCAAGTCCAAATCTAGCCTTGTCTATGCTAGGATATGTGTTAATGTGATTTAGGGGGAAATTTACTATTAGATTCAATTGGTTTTGAGACTATGTTTAGAATCAACCTTTAGAATATGGGAATCCCCTTGTTAAATGTGGGGTTTGTAAGAAATTAGTGCACTTGATTGGGGCATGCCCAAACTAAAAGCCTTTTTCCCAAGATCATAAATTTTGGCAATAAAAGCAAATTGAAGAAGAGGGTTCCAAGAAGATAGATATCTTGGAATAAAAACCTTGAGAGCAAAAAGCAAAATATCTCATCCTTAGAGGGTTCCAAAAAGGAAGATATCTTAGAAGCTAAGATCCTTAGAGGGTTCCAAAAAATTTTGTACCAATGAAAATACAAAAATTGGCCAAAACGAACACATAGCCTTGGATTTTGTATCATATTCAATGTTGATCAATGGGTTAGTAACAAAATTATTTAAATTCAATAGAGGTCTTAGATAGGGAGATCCTATGTCACCAAATTTTTTAATTATTATGGTAGAGGTATGAACTTGAAGAAGGCTAACAAATATGGGCTAAAAGTGGACTTAAGGCTAGTAATAACATCGACAACATCACCCATCAATGATTAATAGATGAGATATCCATTTTGGGGAGGGAAAAGATAAATGAGGCTAGATAATTGAATAACTTATTAAAGGAATATGAAAGAGCATCAGGGCAGAAAGTTATTATGACATAATTTAAAATTTACTTCCTAAACACTTCAACTAGAATCAAAGCAAGGATATGCAGGTTACTTCCAATGGAGCAGGAAAATTTTCCAACAAATTATCTAGGGATGCTCTTATTTGAGGGGAGATTGAGGATAGAATTTCAAATCCAATTTTAAGTAAAGTTTAGAATACATGGAAAGGTAGATGGTTATCATTATTAGGAAGAGTGTAACTAATTGAATTAATATTACAAGCCATTCCAATATTTATATGTCCTTGTATACTATGCCAAAATTGATAGAAAAAAGTTTAATCTATATTATGAGGTTATTTTAATTTTCAATATTACATGATAAATGAAAAATTCCTTTAGTGAAATGGAGAAATGTGTGTGATAAACTAGGGTAGGTCTCAATATAATATTTCTTACAAATGCAAACTTAGCTCTTAGGGGAAAAGTAATTTGGAGATTGTACAAAGAGAGTCAAAGATAGTGGGCAATAATTCTTCTAAGCATGTTGAACCCAATGATCTAAGATTAATATTTACTTCATTCTCTATTAGATGGTTCTGCACTATGGAACAATTCAAAAAAATAATTGATCTAGTGATGAAAGGTCTAAGATGGATGGTGGGAATTGTAGAAAAAAATTCTATTTGGATGGATACTCGGTTTGATAAAAAACCAATCAATCTAGATCCAATTTTGAAACCATGGATGATATTACTTCAAGATAAAGATGGTTATGGGGTTTCAAACATTATGTACAAGGATAAATAAGGAATATATAAATGGAAAGAATATTATTTATAAATATACAAGACATTGATGCTGAGAGGAATTTGAGAAGAAAGACAACAGCACAAATTATTTTGAGGGGAGCCAATGATAAGCTAATTTGGGAGTTGAATAGCTTAGGAGAATACACAACAAGAAATAATTATAATGTAAAACACCAAAACAATAGGAATACCACAAGAATATGGAGAGATATTTGGGATAGCCTGAGCATTCCTGAAGTCAAAATGTTTGTTTAGGTAGTAGGTCATAAATTTTTTTAATCTTGGGATAACCTTATGAAAAAAGGACTTTTATGGCCCCTATCAATGTGTTCTATGTAAAAATGAAGATGAGAGTATACAACATCCCTTGGTACACTACTCAATAGTCTAGAAACTATGGCAATGGATTCTTAATATGTTTGGTAAATACAGGGTGATGAATGATAAATTGAAGAATGATTAAAGTAATAGAAAAGCATTTTTAAAAGTGAGGATTTATAGACAATCTAGGATATATCAAAAGATATAATACTTTGGATTGTATGGTTGAAAATGAATATAAGAATATTTAAAGGAAAGGAAATCAATTTAGAGATAATGAAAAAGAAGATTTGCTTAGCCATAGAGGAGGCTAAACCAAACCTATCAACCCTATAAGAATATTAACACAAAGAGTCTTGATAGATGGATTCAAGTCATCAAATAAAATTATGATGTTGGGTACAGGAGAAACAGACAAAGAATATAAAGTGGAAGCCTCCAAAAGTAGATTTGGTCAAACTAAATTTTTATGGAGCACCTAAAGGAAATCTAGAACCAATAGGAGGAGGAGAAATAATTAGAAATATTAGAAGAGAGATATTGTCTCATTACACTTTCAATAGTGGATTTAAGAAAAAAATGAATCTAAATCTTGGGCAACTTTGGAAGGGTTAAAAATATGCAAAAAAAATAAAATGGAATAAATAATGGATGGAAGGTGATTCACTAATAGTAATAAATGCAATTTTGAGGAAAATAAAGGCTCCATGGAACATACAAGAGATAATTGTGAAAATACAAGACCTTGCTACAAAGTTTAAAGAAATCAGGTTTACACATACGTTAAGGGAAGAAAACAAATATGTAGATAGGCTAGCCAATAGAAGGGTTTTGATTGAGGATCGTGAAGTTAAATTCTCTTTTCCATGGTTAGAGGGAGTAATATTAGCTAAAGCTAATAAGAAAATATTGATTGCCTAAATCAAATAATGACTAAGACTTACTTTAATGTATTCCATTGGTAGTATTTGTTTTATTTTATAACATTAACGTGTTTTTATATTTATTACAATTCTTGTGGTTACACTTATGCTTCATGAAGGAAACTAGTAATTCATATCTAGTAAAGCAGACTATAATAACACAATTTTTTGAAAATATTACTCTACCAATATGCAATGCATAGACAATAGAGGTGGAATTTTGGTATTGTAAAGGCTAATGCATGAAAATGTCAAGAAGAAGGATGTCAAATTTTGAAATATTTGTATTCACATAGAAAATTGACGAAGATCTAGAAAATGAAAATCAAGAATTTAAAATTTTTAATGAAAAATGATGTAGGTATCTAGCTATAACAACTAAATTGAGATGAGAATTGAATCTGTTTGTAAACCCTCAAGCTCTAAAGATGAAAGTTTTGATTTGTCAGGGTGGAGGACCTAAGGACAATCCCTTGTTCTCTAAAAACAAAACACATAACCTTGGATTTTATGTCAAATATATTCAAGGGCCATTGTATTTGAGAAGAGATTTTGAGATTACATAATCTTGTTATAGTAGTAGAAATAAGTTTATTATCTTATAAAATATGTTCCATCAAATTAAAACCTAACAAGAAAATATCTTAATAGTTGATAAAATATTCAACCCTAAAACATGAACTTTGTTAAAAATTCAACAACTCCAACATTCAAAAGAATCATCCATTTCATAAGTCAAATATCACAACTTCAAATATAAAGGCTAACTCATCTATATTTATATTAGAATAAGTGTGTTGTTGAAAAAATTATTACAAATATTATGGTACAATTTAGTAGAATAGATGGTCTGCATTAAATTATATTCATTTCTATGAAGTTCTTATACATGCTTGCATTCATCATAGTCTCTGTGATGGTTTAAATATTCACCAATTTGTGCATTTTTGTCGTATTCCAAAAGAACTCCCCATAGGAGCTAGAGGTGAATATCTGGAATGTAAAAAAAAAATATCTATACTCATTAAAAAAAAAAATAATAATCTTTGGTTTTCTCACAGTCATTCTACGAAGATCTTGGAGTATCGACAATCTAAGGTTTTGATACCATTTTGACCGGTAAGCTAATGATTTTGTTGCGTGAGCAATACGTTTAACATCATCTATTCCAATATTCACTCTTTAGCGAAGGTCTCGTAATTTATTGATGATTTTCCCGCAGCTACGCGGCCAGCATGCAGTATATTCCACCTCCATCATTAATTATAATTCTGTCCAAGGGGCTCTATACCAATTTACCGAATCAGAAAACCTTCGCTATATATATATATATATATTAACACTTTCACATTCATATCTCATTCCATTCGAGCGTGCCCAGCTTCAAAATTGCAGAGAATAAATAGTCCACAAACGCAATAACAATAGTGGTAATGGAGGGAGCTTCCCTCGGCCTCGCAGCAGGACCTGAGTCTGCCTTTGGCCGCAGGACGCAGGAAAGTGGTCACATGGAAGGAGGGCACCGTGGACAACGAGTTGATGAAGAAGAAGAAGTGGAAGGATTGCTGCATCTTGCGCAGGGACAAGGCCTTCGATGACAGAAAAGACGGGGAGATTCCTGCGCCGTGTGACCGTGGGGAACCAGCGGAAATGCCCGCGACCACCACTGTATCGATCTTCTAGGTGGGGAGGTTTTGTATTTTCAGGGTTTTACGTCCACGGTTTTGGTTTTCTTTGAAGAAACTTAGATTCAAATTATGAGCTATGCTTTGGGATAGGCCGAGAGTCAGATTTATAAAAGTTTATAAGGAAAACCTTTGACACATTTTCTTATTTATTAAAAAAATAAAAATTTATAACAATTTATTTATTAATTATTAATATTTCAATTTGAGTTTTCAATATTTTCGAAGTAATCTTGCTTGAATATCTAACATAACCTTTAAATTTCTTTTGAGCCTTTTCATTGGAAACATGGGTTGCGAGAAGTTATTTTATTTAAGTTAAAAAAATTAAATAAATAATAATTTAACGGTTACTTTTATCTATAATATTATATATTTATCTTAAATAATATATTTTATTTAAGATAAAATATTAAATAAATAATATTTTAAAAAATATATATATTTTGATTTGGTTAGTATGAAAACTCCTATCACCTTGTATATGGTTGAGCAATCTCCTCCCAACCATAACCCCTTGTAAAGCCAAGATATATGCTTATCAATAGGGAATTTAACACACAACCATTACACACCCACCCCTTCACACACTCGTTCGGGCCATGGTTTATTTATAATATTATATATTTATCTTGAGCAAGAGACCTCTGAGAGTTATATAAAAATATTAAAAAAAAAAAAAAGTTTCCACGGGTTATCAAGAAGAGACCTAGGTTTAAACCTTGGGGCATGCTTATTTGCAAAGGTAGTAGTTTGAGTTGACCTGAGACGATGACCTAAAACGATGACGATATCAATACCGTGCGATCGGTACCAATATCAATACCAATCTCATGCAACCAGTACCAATCTCAATCTCAATACCAATCCTATGCAACCGGTATCAATCTCAATACTAATCTTGTGCAATTGGTACCAATCTCGAACGATTGATCGTGCGATCGGAGTACAAACCATTTGTCTCTTTCTTTTCATGTAGAGAGAGATGGGAATGAATGGGCACCAAAAAAGTTCCTCTACTCACCCCCACCATTTAAAAGGGCAAAAGCGCCCGCCCTTTAAATAGCCATTGGATTAAATAGCCATGCGCCGAGGGGGCCATAGCCCGTTTAAAAGGGCCTTTTAAAAGCCGGCCGCTCTTAAAATCCGCTTGAATGCTTTGTTCAGACTATCCACTCCACACTGAACACACACTTCTCAACACCGAACACACACTGGGCATAGAGATTGGAATAACACAACATAAATGGAAAAATAGAATAAACAACCAATGCAGGAGTAAGAGTGAATTTGAAGCTTTTATAGGAATGCTCCATAAATGGAATAAATGTTACAGATATGATCTATTAGCCTTGAATATTTTCTAGGGATGTTCCATAAATGGAATAAACGTTACAGATATGATCTATTAGCCTATAATTATCTGAATCTCAAGAAGGAGGATATTCACGGACCTGTGGTTTAAGATATGGTAATACGAGATATACTAGATCATCCTAATACCAATCAAATAACTTGAAAGAGCATTGGTCCCAATATCTAGACATTCTATCGCTACTGGGAATAAATGGTATGACACATTTTAAAATAGAGGTACCTCCCCCAACCTAAAGGTCTCGATTGGGGAGGAACATTGGCCATAACCATACACCCTCCATACAGCCTTTTCTCGCCATACAGCCTTTTCTCTGTTGCTGGCCAGGAACACCTTATAATGGGACAGATGGCGCCTCCCTCGACCTCCTCTCCCAATCAATAGTTCTTTCAGGCCTAAGGGCCCGGAATAACTCCTGTGGGCGCCTAGGGCAAGCAATCAATGGGTTGGGTAAAGGTTTACTAAGCTATCAAAGCAAACCTTTTAGGAGGGATTTGGGCATCAAAACGAAGAATCCTCCTCGCTTGATAAGTGAGAGGGCACAAAACAAAACCCTTTTAAAATAGAGAGGGAAAACACCTCAAATGTAAATCATTGGAGTGAGATAGAAGGGATAATTTATAACTTTAGGGATTGACCTTTCCAACCTCTTAAAATCCCTTTAAATTTTTTTGGAATCTCTCTCTATTCTGAAGGTGCTCTCTTTAAATTAAAAGGTTCTTCTCTCTACCTATCTAAAAGGGTGGGGGTGGGCTTATTATAAAGTTACTCCGATCCAATTGCATTTCTAAGTACCCTATTTAATCCTTCTAATGGTTTTAAAGTCATATTCCCCAACCCATTTTTTAAGGAGAAGGGAAACATTGAAAAGATCCAATTCTTCTGGATCAATATCTATGCGATTGAAGGTTTATCTCATCCAAAGAGCACTCGCTTATTGATTTGAAAGGAGAAACCGATTTTAAAACCTCATAAAGGTTGAGGGAAGAGAGGCCCTCCTCTCTTTTTTCAAAAAAGGTTTATCTCATCCAAAGAGCACTCGCTTATTGATTTGAAAGGAGAAACCGATTTTAAAACCTCATAAAGGTTGAGGGAAGAGAGGCCCTCCTCTCTCTTTTCAAAAAACAGGATAGAGAGCTGCTTTTATAAAGGTTGAGAATAAGCCTCAACCTTAAGGTCGAGGGATAGGAGCCCCCTTAAGAGGAGATGCCTATAGCATCTCTTTCCTTCGCTCTGAGCCAGGATCATCAAACTCTTTCTTTACGCACGCTAAAAAAC
This sequence comes from Wollemia nobilis, assembly GCA_028583015.1. Classification (NCBI taxonomy): domain Eukaryota; kingdom Viridiplantae; phylum Streptophyta; class Pinopsida; order Araucariales; family Araucariaceae; genus Wollemia; species Wollemia nobilis. Next base: position 2,252,811 of record JAQPPZ010015100.1, read on the forward strand.
CCTGCCAATAAGAGATTGGTACTGCTGCTTATATAAAGAGCGTTCCGATCCATTGTACCGTAATGCCAATAAGAGATTGGTACTGCTGCTTATATAAAGAGCGTTCCGATCCATTGTACCGTAATGCCAATAAGAGATTGGTACTGCTGCTTATATAAAGAGCGTTCCGATCCATTCTAGAAAGAATAACCTTTCCACATTCCGAGCCAAAGCGGATTGAGGGGGCCACCTATCCATCAGGCCCAATGAGTGAGTGATTTCAGAGCCACATTCCTATTCGATTAGAGAGAATAGGATGCAACTATGGAATTGATCACACAATTGTAGTCACTCTCCTCTATTAGAAAATGTGCACACAGGAGGAAAGACACGATGGTTACGAGAGCTTCAAAACCTTAATTAAGGTAAGGTCCAATTGGTTTATTGATAAAGCTTTGAACCGCCCCAACCTATCCATCGATTAAGTGTTGTACCTTGCATGCACGGTCTACAATAATCCTAAACTGATTCATATACCTTATAAAGAAGAGCATCGACGTGTTTAAAATAAATAACCCCAATTTATTTAAAACGTTCTCTCCCCTCCCCCACCATTTAAAAGGGCTCTTTTGTCCTCTATCTATATGCTCTAAATATCGCTCCCCTCTAAAACTTGAAGAGATCCACCTCCTTTTTAAAATAGAGGGGACATTCTAGAAGAGAGGATATGGCTCCAACGCACTGCCCTTTTAAAAAAGAGAACAGGATCAACCCTATAATTCGAAATCAGGTCTCGCTCGACATTTTGATAAAAGCTCTCCCATATTAAAGAGTCTCTTCTCTCATATACGTTAAAACAACTGAACCCGCTCGACCCACTCGACCGATCTACATGGATTTAAGCTCTTAAAAAGGAAGGCTTAAAAATGTTAATACGTAAGGAAGGGACGGATCTATTTTAAAGGTTCAATCGGTGCTGTTTTAAAAAGGGGAAAAGAGAGCGGTTCAATCGATGTCCATCTTTTAAATGGTGCCTACTTTTAATGGTCCACCAGGAGGTTCAATCGATGTCCATATTTTAAATGGTGGTTCAATCCTTATCCATCAACCTTGAAGTTGTTAATACGTCGTATATAAGCCAAGTTGGTTTAGCCTCTCCATCTATAATGGGATTTGAAAGGGTCCATCAACTTTAATGATAGACTTAGGGTGAAATATTTCTCTAGTTCAATCGATGAGTTATTAAAAAATATGCCCTTAAAATTCAAAGGGATCTTTAAGGTTGGTGAAGGCTCAACCGACCTATCTATCCTTATAACAGGTTGAGGGAGAGGAGAGCTCTTAAAAAGTTATTGCTTCACGTAATATGAATCCAACATCCCCTCTATCCTTATAACAGGGAGAGAGCATGCACTCGCATGCCCCTCTCTCTTAAAGGGAAAGCTTAATTTATTTAAAAGCTCCATACAATAAATTGAGCCTTTGTCCTTACCTTTGTTGCTTGGTTACAAATTTTAAGGTTTTTATCTACATTTTTTTTTGTCTTTTTTGAATCTTAATGATACTACAACACATTAACAATTATATATATATATATATATATATATTATTTGACAAAATTTAAATTTACTTTACAAATTAACATATATAACAAATTTTTTTTTACCATTTAATTTAACATTAATGATGTTCTAAAACTTATATTTATATTTAAAATTTTAAAAATATTGTATGCATATATTAGATATACGTATGTTACCCACTCTTTTAAGAAAATGTTTTTATGAATATTGTATGCATATATTCAAATTTACTTATATTACCTGATATTTTTAAGAAACATTTTTATGTAACTCTTATAAGAGGCATCTCACTCAATATGGATACATATTATTATAAATACTTCTGATATTTTCATTTTAGGTCCGAGGTGTAGACCAATTGGTTCATCCAAACCCCATAAGCGGGGTGGAGGTCCAAGGTTCAAATCTCGGGCCTCGTCGGACTGAACGCTTGTCCCTTTCCTGGTGCTTTCAGCGGCGTAAAAGGTTTAAAATGATTGTGGCATGGTGGTTATAGGGGCGGACTGCACGAAGATCTCTGTGGCGGCTTCTGGGGTGGACAACGCAGAATACTATGGCAGCCATAAAAGCTGGAAAGCTTGCTCGGATTCGTGGTGGCTACCGATTCCACCATGTAAATTCAAAAAAAAAAAAAAAAAATTCATTTTTTAATCCATATTTTCAATGACAAGGCTCAAAAGAATTTTAGAGTGTTGGATGTGTCTCATCTTTTGTCGAGGAAGTACTGTACGGTAGGTACGGAAGGGTAAGAGGAGTGGAGCTCCTCGAAGGGGGTGCCAGGGGGTCCGAGGGGGGCGGTAGCCCCCCTCGGCTACGTCGAGGGCATATGTCCAACGTGAAGCGTCGGTGATTTTCCCCTTTTTTTAGAGCGATTTTTGGGATTCCCATGGTTGGTGGGTGTGGGTGGTTTAGCCCACGGTGTTATGCCCATTGTATTCTAATACCACATAGTGGTTTAGGGTTGTAAGAGTTTCCTTTATATTTTATTGTAATATCCCATTTTCGAAAAGAAAGAGAATAATAATATCAAGGAGGAGTAGCTCTTGTTTTGTTGGAGTAGCCCACATCGGGTGAACCAGGGTAAATCTCGTGTGTCATATGTGCATTGTGTGGTGTCATTTATTCTAAGTTGTTTATTTATGCTTTATTTTTGGAATAAGTTTTTTGTAGATCTCTTCATTTGGTATCATAGAAAAGTTGTTAGCCATAGGGGATGCCTTTATTGCTAGGGTTTCATTTCATCTAAAGAGTTTCTAGGGTTTCTAGGAGTTAGAGAAAACCTATTTCGAAGTGTGAGGTTTTTTGTAGAAGGAGCTTGAAGGAAAATGACGGGAAGTCAATCAAGGATCGAGATCAAGAAATTTGATGGAAAAATCTTTGAGCTATGGAAGTTAAATATGGAGGATCTGCTCGTGGATAGGTATCAGTGGGACATTATTTTTGAGAAAACAAAACCTGCAGCTACATCAGATGAAGATTGAGAAAATATGAATCGAAAAGCAAGGAGTCTGATTCGACTGTATCTTACAGATTTAGTTTTAATCAAAATTTTTGGAGAAGCTACTACAAAGGATATCTGGGAGAAGTTAGGGGCTCTATATCAATCAAAGTCCCTGGTGAACAAATTATTTCTCTAGAAGAAACTATACAATATCAGGATGAATGAAGGAGATTCAGTTGTAGATCACCTAAATGCATTCAATATAGTGGTAAGTCAACTTACATCTGTTGATATTAAGTTAAGTGAGGAAGATAAATGTATTACTCTGCTATTTTCTTTACCAGATTCATGGGATAACCTAGTTGTAGCAATTGGTAGTATAACTTCATCCACATTGAAGTTTGAGAATATTGTGGCATCTCTAATATCAGAGGATATGAGGAGAAAATCCATGGAGGGCACTTCAAAGGATACCCTAACAATGAGAGGGTGTGTCAAGGAAAAGGATAAAACAATATCTGGTGATAGATCTAAGTCTAGAGGTAGATCCAAGTCTCGTGGAAAGTTTGAGAGAAAGTGTTGGAAGTGTGGCAAGCTTGGTCACATGAAGAAGGACTGCAGATCAAAGAATGTTGATTCTGGAAAGAGGTCTGATGAATCCACTTCCACAGAGACACATAAATCTACTTATGAAGGAGATGATGTATGTTTGGCATCCTGATCCACACGATTAGATAAAAATTATTGGTTGATCGATACTAGTGCCTCTTTTCATATGAATCCTCACAGGGGGTGGTTCAGTGAATATGAAAGATATGATGGATGGGAGGTACTATTGGGAGATGATTCACCACTTAGAATCATTGGTCGTGGAAGGGTGAAAATTTTGTTGCAGGATGGTAGGGTTAAAACCCTCCCAGGTGTGATGCATATTTCGGGCCTTGTTAGAAATTTAATTTCTGTAAGCAAAATGGCTAATGCAGCAGTAAATGTCAGTTTTAGTAAGGATTCATGCAAAATGGTTTGTGGATCTATGGTGTTATCAAGAGGAGTCCGAATTGGAACTTTGTATAAGTTATTGGGAAGCACTATGATAAATGAGTGCAATAGCTCAACTGTTCTTGAGGCTGAATCAGATAAAAGCTCTACACTCTAGCATCAAAGAATGAGACATATTGGAGAAAAGGGATTGCATACCCTGCACACAAAAGGTATGTTTCATGGTATCCCTGATTGCTCAATGGTTTTTGATTTATGTGAACATAGTACTTATGGAAAACAAAATCGTGTGAGTTTCCCATCTAGTGCTACTAGATCAAGAGGGGTATTAGATTTGATTCATAGTGATATATTTGGTCCTGTTACTATACCATCCCTTGGAAAGTCGTGATACTATGCTTCTTTTGTCGATGATTTTTCAAGATATGCATGGATTTATTTTCTTAAGAGTAAATATGAAGTGTTTGATAAGTTTAGACAATTTAAAGCACTTGTTGAAAATCAATCCGGGAAAAATATTAAGGTGTTGAGGTATGATAATGGAGGAGAGTATTATTAAAATAAATTTGAGTATTTTTGTAAGCAATGTGGTATTGCAAGACAGAAGACTACTCCATATACACCCCAACAGAATGGAGTTGCTGAGATATTGAACAAACCAATCATGGAAAAGGCTAGAAGTATGCTCAATGGTGTAGGTTTGGCATGATAATTCTGGGCTGAGGCAGTGAGTGCGACATGTTACTTGCGAAATCGATCTCCTACATTAGCATTGTCGGATAAAACTCCATTTGAAGCATTGTTTGGTAAGAAACCCTCTCTCTCACATCTTAGAGTTTTTGACTGTGATGCATTACATGCATATTCCAAAGGAGAAAATAAGTAAGCTTGATAATAATGTTGTTAAATGTATCTTTATTGGTTATAAAGATGGTGTTAAAGGATATAAACTTTGGAATCCAAAAAATAAAAGTACAGTCTACAGTAAATATGTGGTGTTTGGGGAAATTAAAAGTGATCACAGGAAGTAATAGAAGAACCTAAAAATGTCCAATTTGATCTCATGGAAGAAGATCACATAGAAGAGGATCTAAAAGAGGAACAAATAGATGAGTATCTGGATGAAGATGAACACTAGGTTCATACACCTATGGTAAGGAGATCAACACGAGAAAGAAGACAACCTGATAGGTACAGTCCATCTGCTTTTCCTACTTCTTTTGTATTATCTGTTATTGATGAAGATCCTAGAACAGTTAGAGAAGCTATTAATTATGAAGAGGCAAACTGTTGGGAAGAGGCCATTGATGAGGAAATGATGGCCCTGAAAAAGAAAAAAACATGGTATTTAGTGAAATTACCTGGTGGAAGAAAATCAATAGGTTGAAAATGGATTTTCAAGAAGAATCAAAATGCTAAAGGTAAAGTGGAGAAATACAAAGCCCGCATGGTTGCTAAAGGTTATTCTTAGGTAGAGGAAATTGATTATGGTGAAGTATTTTCTCTTGTTGCAAAGCTAACCTCAATTAGATTTCTGTTATCTGTGGCTATTGCTTTTGATCTTGAAATAGAGTAAATGGATGTAAAAATTGCATTCCTTCATGGATATTTGGAGGAAGAAATCTATATGATGGAACCTGAAGGTTTCATTATTGCAGGAAATGAGGATCTTGTATGTAAGTTAAAGAAATCTTTGTACGGACTTAAATAGTTACCTAGAATGTGGTATCAAAAATTTGATACTTATGTCTTAGGAATTGATTTTGTTTATAGCAATGCTAATCACTGTGTATATTCAAAGAAAATTGGTAATGTAATTATCATTATAGTTTTGTATGTTGATGAAATGTTATTAATTATAAACAGTAAGAAAATGATCAGGGAAGTGAAGTCTCAGTTAGCATCTTAGTTTGACATGACAGATCTTGGCCCTAGAAATTTTATTTTGGGTATGAAAATAAACAAATATCATTCTAACAGAAAGCTATGGCTGGATCAGAAAAAATATGTTGAGACAGTGTTGAAGAGATTCAATATGCAGGATTGCAAACTAGTGAAGGTACCTATTCCATTGGGTGAAAGATTGTCTACTGAACAATGTCCAAAAATAGAAGAAGAAGTAGAAGAAATATTCCATGTTCCTTCTGCAAATGCTATAGGGAGTTTAATGTATGCCATGGTCTGTACTAGACCTAATATTGCCCATGCAGTGGGAGTTTTGAGTAGATATATGTCTAAACCCGCTAAAGAGCATTGGACCGCTGTAAAAAGGGTTTTTAGATATTTACGTGGTACATCTAATTTTTCTATCTGTTATGAAGGTATAAGTAAAAAATACAAATCCTTGGATATAGAAGATTTTTTTGATGTAGATTGGGTTGGATATCTGGACAATAGAAGATCTACTAGTGCATATGTATTCAACTTGTTTGGAGGAGCTATCAGTTGGATGAGCAAAAGGTAAAATGTTGTTGTTATTTCAACCACTAAAGCTGAGTACATGGTAGCCATCGATGCCAGTAAGGAAACAGTATGTCTACAAAGACTATGTGCTAAAACTGAGTTCTTTCAAGGAGCTATGAAGATAAATTATGACAGTCAGAGTGCTATATTTCTAGCAAAGAACCCTGCTTACCATTACAGAATGAAGCACATTGATACAAAGTTCCATTTTAGTAGAGACATGATCAAACAAAAGAACTTGTTGCTGGAAAAAGTGGATATGAAGAAAAATGTTGCAGATGCTTTAACCAAGACAGTTAGCAAAGAAAAGTTTAGATTTTGTACAATTGAAATTGGTTTGGCAAAGTATTCAACAAGTGGGAGAATGTTGGATGTGTCTCATCCTTTGTTGTGGAAGTACTGTACGATAGGTATGAAAGGGTAAGAGGAGCGAAATTCCTCTAAGGGGGGTGTCGGGGGGGTCCGAGGGGGTGGTAGCCCCCCGAGGCTACGTCGAGGGCGTACGTCTGGTGCGAAGCATCGATGATTTTTCCCCTTTTTTTAAAGTGATTTTTGAGATTTCCACGGTTGGTGGGTGGTTGGTGGTGTGGGTGGTTTAGCCCATGGTGTTGTGCCCATTGTATTCTAATACCGCATATTGGTTTAGGGTTGTAAGAGTTTCCTTTATATTTTATTGTAATGTCCCATTTTTGGGAAGAAATAAAATAATAATATCAAGGAGGAGTGGCTCTTGTTTTGCTGGAGTAGCCCACATCGGGTGGACCAGGGTAAATCTCGTGTGTTATATGTGCATTGTGTGGTGTCATTTATTCTAAGTTGTTTATTTCTGCTTTATTTTTGGAATAAGTTTTTTGTAGATCTCTTCATAGAGGTTATGTTGGGTATTCAAGCCCCATTACTTCAAAACGGTTGAAAACTCAAATCTAAATATTGATAATAAATAAATAAATTATTTTTAATTTTACATTTCACTTGAGAGGATTCTACAACCTCCAAAAGTCAAAAATCACTTGAAATATTTTTGATATAAAATATAGTTGTAATTTAACTCTTCAGAAATACTACAAACTCTTGGCTTTCATAGGATAGTCAAGAAATGTTAATTAATAGATATTATTAACATCATCAACCCTCCTTGACTCTTAAACATATCTAAACCATGGAACCAAGCTATTTTCATGGCAATAGACAATAATCTAGGATCTTATATGATGACAACAAACAATACAAGCCAATTTGAACAAATTATCTATGTCAAAATTTATGTTCTCATTGACCTTAACAAGTCCTTGCCAAAAAATATTACTCTATAGTTTGGGAAGGATAATTGGGAACAAGAAGTGGACTATGAGATCAAGTGCAAGATTTCTCATGAATATGATCACCTAGCTAGTGATTGCAAATATTGGATCCCAAAGTAAGCACAAGAGGAAATGACCCCTAGATATTTTGAACTGTGCAAAAAAAATAACATATAGAGAAAGCAAACATCTAAAGAGTAAGTAGTCATATCCACTAATAAGTTTTCTAACCTCCCAATGGATGATGAGGAGAACATCATGGAGATGAAGATCCTAGAAACTCCTCTTCAATCCCTAAGAAAGGAACCAATAACTGAATAAATAAATCACAAAATTGAGACAATTATAGATATACCGAGTAGCCCATAAGAGAACCCAACCCAAAAGTTGAAGAGATATCAAAGGAATAACATAAACCAAGAGAAATACAATGATTCTAATCAATCAAATGGAGGAACTCATAAAGGAAAAAATAGTGGAGGTGACACCCAGGAATATGCTGGTAGGGCCATGGTGGTATTCTCACCTACGAAAATTTTGGAGTCCATCCTAGAACCAACATGAGTGAGTCAAGAGTCTACTATAAACATGAAACTAGATACATACCAAAGAGCAAACAAGAAGACTACTCAACACTAAATAGAGAAGGAATATGTAAAGATGATAGCAATGGGTAAGGTCAAGGATCTTACCCATATTTTTAGTCCCCATGCTTGATGAAGTAAATCACCTAAAATATTCGAGGGCTTAAGGGTAGCCTGATAAAGCATAATGAAGTAAAACGACTGATTTAAAAACATCATCCACAAATGGTATTCATTCAAGAAATATAAGTGTTAAAATAAGATATGCAAATATTTGTCAAAATATTTGGTCTATGTGTAAGGCGGAATCCCTAAGCTCCTAAGGAACTTTTGGAAGATTGGCTTGTATTTGGGATCCAAAAGAGATAATGATACACAAACCAATGAGAATTTGAGATATTTTAGCTTTATTGACCTAGATTAAACATTCTCCTTAGCCTTAGTTATGTGTCAACGTATACTCTCCTATCAACCTAGATGAAAAATGATAATAATGAAGGAATGTAGCTATAATATTGATTATTTCCCTAGAGCTTGGCTAATTGTAGGTGGAGATTTCAACACCATCCTTTCATTGAAAGAGAAGATAGGGGAAAATCACACTCTAGAAAGTAGTACTAACCTCATGATAGAGCATATTATATTTCTTAATCTAGTAGATATAAAACTAGAAAATAGTATAATGATCTAGTCTAATAAAAAGTAGGGCCCAACATGCATTCTAGAAATACTAGATAAATTTATGTTATCAAAGTAGTTTTTGAGTGATGGATATATTCCAAAAGCACAAATGTTGAACAATATAGGATCAGATCATTGGCTAGTGATGGTTGAAGTATGGAATACCAAACCCAATCATCCAACTTTTAGATTCCAGCTAATGTGATTTTGAGATAGTAGTTTTCAAGATAAGGTTTAGTAATGGTGGCAGGAGGGTAAACCTAGGTACGGTATAAATATATATAATTTTCTTAGGAGGCTTCAATACCTCACGTATACATTGAGAACATGGAACTGAAAGGATTTTAGTGACATAAAGGAAAAACAAATGACATATCTTAACCAAACTTGAGGATCTAAATAAGCAAATACAAAAAAATGATATTACTGAGATCTAAAACAAGGAGAAGTCTAGGCTTACTACTTAGCTAGAGGAATGGGATAAAAGAGATGAGATCACGTGGAAATAGAAAATAGGATCTAATGACTGTAGGAGGGATATAGGAACACTAGATTCTTTCATAAATATCTCCTAGCAAGGAAGTTGCACAATTTTATCTCATACCTAAAACAAAAAGACTTCTCTTCCATTCACCTACGTAGGAATTCCATTTATAGTT